>JAWNZC010000142.1:610000-750517 GCA_035771165.1 Paragorgia papillata
AACTGCACGAACTGGTTAAAACGCAGAATGAAAAAATCCAATATTACCAGCAAGAAATTGAACGAAGCAAGGAGGATATGATAAGATTAGAAAACTTGGTACAGAAAGTCCAGGAACAAAGTTTTCGTCTTTATCACACTCCATCTGTGTGTATACTATAAGTAACTATACAAGAGCCTAGCAAAGCAAAAAATGTGGTGAACTGTCAATATTTTTACAAATCATTTAGAGCGGAGGCCCTCCTCAGAATAGAATCACATTTTATTCAAATTTTTCTCCGAAAAACAGCTCTGCTCAAAACATCAGTATTTCGTTACTAAACATTTTTACAGTTTACCGCATTTTTGCTTAGTATTGAGCCAGGCTGGCTAAATATATAATTTATTATTTGGATGCAATTTTATTTAGCTCCGTTTTTCAACGATCCTCTTGCTAACAAATTGAAAACTGTTCTTTTATTAGACGGTGGATAGTGGTATCAGTCGAAGCACAGGTAAACCTGCTTACCTTGATATTAATAACATAATTACAACACCACTATTAACACTACCAACACCACTACCACCATAAGCATCACCACCACCACAGACTAGAAAAGAAGCAAGCATATTTAAAAAAAGGGTTCATTATTAGTGGCACACTTTCTATTACGAAACCGACTCAAATTTGAACTATCGGTAAAGCTTTGTGCTTGACATTTTATTTTGCAGGCCTAGCTCGTGATGATGGTGGAAAGATGACTGGATTAAGATCAGAGTTATCATTTATAGCAGAACGAAACAGAATAAACGATCGAAAACAACAAGAATTAGAACAGATTATTTCAAGAATGGAAGATGAGGCGGCAGACTACTCTTCACAACTTATTCAGTTGGAAGAAAAGTTGGCTGGAAAAAGTGGTACGATTGTGAGCTTGGAAAGCAAAGTTAACCAACAGAATCTTCGAGTTGTTGATCTTAAAACTGATTTGGAGCAGGTCATACAGAAGAACACTGAATTACAGCGACAGGTAAGAGATAAGGACACTGGGACTATCATCATTATCATCATCATCATTATCATCATTATCGTCGACATAATCGTCATTATCATCGTCATCATTATGATCATCGTCATCATTATCTTCGTCATCATTATCATCGTCATCATTATCATCGTCATCATTATCATCATCGTCATCATTATCATCGTCGTCATCATCATCATCATCATCATCATCATCATCATCATCATCATCATCATCATCATTATTATTATTATAATTATTATTGTTATTGTGGTTAGATTCACAGGAAGTCGTTGGATATTGAAAATCTTGAAAGCCAAGTGGAGGAGAAGATCTCTGAACTTGGTTCATATGGCTTGAGGATGCATGCAGTGGAGCAAAGTATGGAAGAGAAAGAGAATTATATCAGTAATTTAGAAACTAGTTTAAAGACAAGTGAAGGAGAAGTGTTGGAACATCGTAATTTGTTGGAGCAAACAAAGAGTTTGCACAGTGAACACTGCAGAGACCTCGAAAGACAGATTGAACAGGTTGGTTTACAGTCGTCATGTAATCTGTGTGTCCTGCTGGAGCAAACTTCTTTTTTATATTTTGAATTAAAACACGAAAGCGGAGCACTTAAAGATGACCAACCGAGACGTCAACAAGTTAAGATTTTGAAAAATTGAAAGATCGGGAACCTACAGGCTGAGTACTGTAACTTTAAAAGTAGTCTATACGCCAAATCTTTTTTTCTGTGATATAGGTGAATGTCATATATATATATATATATATATATATTACAGTACAGTGGGCTTACCTCAAATGTTGATGGTCGCTACTGTCAGTTCGCCAAGCCGCCTGAAGATCGCCCAGCGTGAAACTGACTGTAGCGACCATCAACATTTGAGGTAAGCCCACTTATAGTATATTCGCTCTATCTTTACGGTATTGAGCACTTTTCGACATTTCGCGAACAACACTTTGTTTGTTTGTTTGAATATATATATATATATATATATATATAAGTGAGTTTTGGTTCACGAAATGTTAGAGAGTGCTCAATACCATATATAGATAGAGCAAAATACAAAGTATGAAGTATAGTTTTACCTTAAAGTCTTCGCTACCAGAGGTTTCACCCTAAACGGGATCATCAGGCGGGATCATCAGGCGCCTGATGATCCCGTTTAGGGTGAAACCTCTGGTAGCGGAGACTTTAAGGTAAAACTATACTTCATACTTTGTATATATATATATATATATATACTTGTTTTATAATTGTGTTGTCTAAAACAAAATAATGTCTTCCCATCTATTTATGTTTGTGTTTTAGCTTCAAAAAGAGTATGAATCTAAAAACAATCTGGTTTCACAGTTGGATACCGTTACGAAAGGTACGTTGAAATATTGAATCTTATATTTAATGCATAGCAAACTGTCAATAATTAAACGCGTTCGTTCGTTTATTCGTTTGTTCATTCATTTGTTTTAGCGTGTAGACAGGATCTTGCCGTGAAAACAGCGCGTGTTCAAGAATTAGAGAAAGCTTTGGATGGACATCAACGTGAACTGCAGCATCGGAATGAAGAGAGTAAAGAATGTCAAGAAAAGTTAAGTAGGTTACAAGAAAAGGCGAAACTAGAAGAAGAACGAGGAGCACAGCTAGATCAAGCATTGAAGGAATGTCAACAGGAACTGCAGGCTCACATTAAACAACTTGAGGCTACAAAACGTAATCATGAACAAGAGATAAAGCAAATGATAGCAGAGGTAAGATAAAGATAATGGGTAGAGTGGTGGATAGGAAGGCAGGCAGGGAAGGAAGGTAGGAGGGGAGGAAGATAATGAAGGAGTGAGGGGAGGAAGGAAGGAAGGAAGGAGGCGGAGGAGGAGGGAGGGAGGGAGGGAGGGAAGGAAGGAGGGAAGGAGGCGGAGGAGGAGGGAGGGAGGGAGGGAGGGAGGGAGGGAGGGAGGGAGGGAGGGAGGGAGGGAGGGAGGGAGGGAGGGAGGGAGGGAGGGAAGGAAGGAAGGAAGGAAGGAAGGAAGGAAGGAAGGAGGCGGAGGAGGAGGGAGGGAGGGAGGGAGGGAGGGAGGGAGGGAGGGAGGAGGGAGGGAGGAGGGAGGGAGGGAGGGAGGGAGGGAGGGAGGGAGGGAGGGAGGGAAGGAAGGAAGGAAGGAAGGAAGGAGGGAAGGCAGGCAGGGGGCAGGGAAGGAAGGCAGGAAGGAGTGAGGGTAAGAAGGAAGGAAGGAAGGGAAGGAAAGAAGGCGGGAGGGAAGGAAGGAAGGCATGCAGGCAGGGAAGGGAGATAGGAAGGAGCGAGGGTAGGAAGGAAGGAAGGCCGGTAAGCAGGGAAGGAAAGTAGGTGGGTGGATTGAATTGAATTTTTACTAAAACTGATGTCTTCATACAGATAAGCAAACTAAAGGAAATATTAGAAAGACGTAATGGAGATTATCGTAAACGATGTGCAGAAAATGAACAATTGGAGAAAACATTGAGAGAGAGAAATGAAGTTTTGAAACAATATCAACAACGAACAGCTGAACTGGAGACGAATCAAACGAGGGCACAACAACAAGTTAGCATACTTGAACTAGAATTAGCACGAGAACGAGAAACGAATAGAGAAGAGATAAAAAATTTACAATCTTTTCTAGAAAACGCTCGTCGAGATTTAGATGAACGAACGAGACAATTGAATGAACTGAATACATCTTTAGTTGGAGTTCATAAGGACATGAAACAAAGTTCTTGTCATGTTGTGGATCTTGAACAGTTATTACAACAAACAAGGGAACTTTTAGAAAAGAAATCTGAAGAAGCAACTAACTTGGCGGACACTTTGAAAGAAACGAAAACTAAATTTAGTGAAAATTCTGAGAAATATAAAGAACTTGAAGTGACATTAAAACAAACCCAAACTGAACTGGGTGAAAAAGTTGAACACGTTTTTCAATTGGATAGAGAATGGAACAAAGCACAGCAAGAGGTCGAAGAAACTGTGCAACAACTTAAAGAATTAAAGACTGTTTTAGAAAATAACAAACAAGAGTTAAAAGTAAAAGAAGAAAAAGTGAATGAACTTGATAAAGAATTGAATGAAAGTCAGGAACTGTTAGAAAAGAAAAATAAAGAAATAAATGAAAAAGACGCTAAGGTGTCCGAGCTAGATCACACTGTTCGAGAATGTCAATGGGAGCTAAAACAAAGAGTGTCTGAGGTAAAACTCTATTGTGTGCGTTATTAAAGTTTATTAAATAGACAGTAATAGACAGTGTGTACGTAATAATGTAATTAGTACAGTATAGTTGTAAATACAATGCATGGTTGCAGGCATAGGCAGTAAAGTTTCTTTAGCATAGTTTTTGTTAATCTTTTCTTTTATGTTTCTAGATGAGTAAACTTGATGTTTCAATGAAAGAGCAGAAAAGTGATTTAAAACAAAAGACAAATATTCTTGAACACTCTTTGAGTCAATGTCAATATGAATTGAGTGAAAAAGCGTTAGAAGTGAGCGGCACTACCATAATCAAATCTTTGTTGGTTAATCATTAGAATGAACGAAAGATCATGTCACTATATAAATCTTGCTTAAATAAGTAAATATTTTTTTATTTTTAGAGAAGTTTATTTCTTGATAAAATTTTACCAACGTAAACATCTTTTACTTCATGTTTTTTTAAAAAGATGAGTAAATTGAAGGCCAACTATGCGCAAAGTCAAGAACAACAGAAACAAAAATCAGTGCGACTGGAGTATATGGAAAATACGATGAAGCAACAACAACAAGAGTTGAGAAAAAGAATGGATCAAGTTATAGAATTTGAAAAAGTACGTCAAGTAAAACGGTATTAAGCCCAGCTTCCATGGAAACTATAAAATAAAACAAATTCGAGAATATAAGGCCTTGGCTGTGTAGCATAACCATTGTTTGTGTTTTCTATCTTACGTTTTTTAGGAGTTTACCAAACTGAAAATGGACTCAGAAGACAAGTCTGGAATGACTCAAGAACTTCGACTAACACGAGAACAAGTTCAAAACACAGTAAGCATGTTGTGTTATTTATATATTTAGTTTATTTTAATTACATTATTGTAATTTTAATTTAATTTATATGTATATAATTGCTAAATGTAATCTTGAAAGTTGAAATAAGTAATTCTAAACGAAATAAATTAATTATAAAATAAATTTTAATTTACATAGAATAAATCTAAAATAGAGTCGAAATGCAAAACATTTTTTTGTCGCTTAAACACTTCAATTTTCATACTTGTATTTATTGGCCAAGAAGCTTTAAAATGTCACGTTATTTGTTGGTGTTCACTTTCCACAACTTCACCCTCTCTCTCTGTCTTTGTTGTATAGCATTCTGAGCTGTTAGACGCTCGTCGAAAGTTGTTACAGTGTGAACAAAAAGAACACGAATTCCTTGCAGAACTTGATGAAGCTCACGGTCTACTGGCTAGTAAAGAAGATGATTGTACTCGTCTGGCTAAAGAACTAGGTTCTTCTCAAGTACGTGAAGCTCAAGCTGAAGCAAGGTGTTTACAAGAAGTACGACGTAATGAGCAACAATATTCACTTCAACTTACTGACTGCGAGAATGAGGTAAATAGTCACTCTCAATTCTCAATCTTATTCAAATCAGTGTAATTTTTCTTTTATTCTTTACTATTCTGAACTCTTTCAATAACTTTCAGTTTATTGTTTGGGTCAATGTGAAATAATGGACGGTGTTCTGGGAGGCGAAGAGGAAGATTAATTTCATTTTATTTTTTCAAGCTGCAACATCTTCGCGAAAGCCACAGCAGATTGTTTTCGCAAAAGGAAGAAGAAGATGCAACACATCGTTTGAACATTCAGAACATTCGAGAGAAAGAAAAAGCAAACGAAAAAGAAATTCAACGTTTAAGAAGTGATGAACAGTCATTTAGTGAGCATATCAATCATTTAAAACAACAGCTGCAACAATTACAAGAACAGACACATGCAGCTAATGAAACCATTGTCATAAAGGAATCTGAGGTAGGGCAAAGAAAACTGTATTAACTTGGTCTGTCTGTCTGTCTGTCTGTCTGTCTGTCTTGTGTTCTGCTTTCTTTATATTTATTTAGTTGTAAAGTTTATTTGTGTGTTGTAGATCGCTCGTCTTCACGCCAAAGTTTCTGGTTATGAACGAGCTACTTTTGGCTCCAGATTAAATTTTGGTCCTCCTGACTCCCGTCCTTCTGTTGCTCACAACAGATCTTCCAGCCCACCATCACATGCCACTGCTTCTAAAACATCATTTCCAAACTACCAATCAAGAACACCAGTAAAACGAAGCAGTTCTGCTCATGATCTTCACAAGGCTTCTGCCACTTTGATATCATTTGGTTCGCCCTCCCATCAATCATCTTATAATGATGAGGATGATGAAGTAGAAACGTTACCCACAGTACCAAGGCTTGTTCTAGCTTCATCATCTAGTGCTGTGAAGAAAACTACTGATAGTAACACATTTGAAAAGTTGTTTGACCGAGCTCGACAGGAGTTACGTGCTTCAGATGGCAAGAGCGAAACGTGGCCATCATTTGGTGGAACTTACAATGGAAACAATGTCTTAGCGAAATCATTGAACCATGAGGAGGATATACAGTGATTGATGATGATTATGGTGGTGGGGATGATGGTGATGGTGATGGTGATGGTGGGGATAGTGGTGGTTGATGATGGTGATGGTGATGAAGATGGTGATGAAGGTGGTGTTGATATTGCTGGTGGATGGTGGGGATTGTGGTGTTGATGATGGTGGTGGGGATGATGGTGTTGATAGTGCTGGTGATGATGGTGGAGATGGTGCTGGTGTTGATGGTGATGGTGGTGTTGATGGTGATGCTGATGGTGATGCTGATGGTGGTGTTGGTGTTGATGGTGGTGCTGATAGTGGTGTTGGTGTTGATGGTGGTGCTGATGGTGGTGTTGGTGTTGATGGTGGTGGTGATAGTGGTGTTGGTGTTGATGGTGGTGGTGATAGTGGTGTTGGTGATGATGATGGTGCTGGTGTTGATGGTGATGATGGTGGTGTTGATAGTGATGCTGATGGTGGTGTTGGTGTTGATGGTGGTGGTGATAGTGGTGTTGGTGGTGATGGTGGTGGTGATAGTGGTATTGTGTTGATGGTGGTGGTGGTAGTGGTGTTGGTATTAATGGTGTTGGTGGTGGTGGTGGTGATGATGATGGTAGCGGTGAAGGTGGGGATGGTGTTGATTGTGGTGTTGATAATGGAGTAATTTAGCTGTCATTTTTCCTTGTTAATATTTAAGCTAATTTGATTTAGAGATGTATATATTTAGAGTTTTTCATGTATCCATACTATAATATTTATAATGTGCGTAGAAGCTGAACACTTTATTTATTATTCCATAAAATTAAATATTCTACGCGCGCGGAAATATTCGTGAGAGACCACGCAACACGCGAGACCTACACGAACGTGTTTCGGCCCCATTCTCCTCTCCGTTCTTTCAGTTCTTTTCGCATGGTCAACCTTTAGCCGAAGCTATTTGAAGGAGTGTTAGACCTAAAAAATATGGTAAGAAACATTTATTTTTAAATAATAAGAACAAAAAAGTGTTTTTTAATATTTCAACTTTCAAACAGCGGTAAAAGAATGGTTTTCTTGCCAGAGATGGATGTGATTTTCATGGATTCAATTTTGTATAAATTATGAAAGTTGTCTTCTTATATTGTAGGGATTCGTCAAAGTGATCAAGAACAAGGCGTATTACAAGAGATTTCAAGTGAAATTTCGGCGTCGTCGAGGTAAGTTACTGTCGAAATTTTAAGCAGACGAAAACTCTCAAAACAACTTACAACTATTATTTTTAGATGTGCTGTTGATTTCGACAATTCTACAATTATTTGTAATAAAAACAATACAAATTTTTATACAAACTGTTCACATTGCCAAAAGTACGTTTCTGTAAATAAATAATATTTACAAGATAATTATATAAAACTAATTGTAACTCCTTTCCAGAGTGGAAAGTTTGTAAAGTGCGCAATGGAGATCTGTATATTTCTTATATGCGAGCAATTGTCAGCTTGAAACTGCACAACAGAGATCTTCGTTGCACAGCACAAACTTTGCAGTCTGATCTGCCATATTGTTGAGGGGGGCATTGGGATTTTTTGTATTATCCATCCATTCACAGTGCAGCGGAGCCTCACACTATAACACGCTAGTTGTGGCTGATTGCGAGGTATGGCTGAATTAGCCTGGTGTACTGGCCCAATTTCAAAAGAAATATGGGCCAGGTAACCACTAATCTCATTCTTGCATCATCAGGGCTAAATCCACTTATGACGATTGCAATTTCACTCGTAGCCAATAAAAACGCATGAAAATTCAACCAATAGGAAAGCAGAAGTCTTTAGTGGTTACCTGGCCTATATTCTTTGATTGGGCCAGGGTACCAGGCTATGGCTGAATCTCATTCCCAGTACTCTTCCCACTTGGAGTGGCATTACTGCATACTGCCAGAAGCACTTTCTGTTGGATTGTAACAATCCAAATCACGTCTGTAATAAAACCAATGTGCATTTTCTGTTATATTATTCATCTTAATATATTACCCAGAGAATATCACCGAGACTAAGGCCCCATTTACACTAAAGCAAAAGTGTGAATAAAAAACAATGTGAATCCGGATACTTTTGCTCTAGTGAAAACGGGGTCTAAGGATCAACTGTATGTTACAATGATGCACGCTATAGTGAGGCTCCATTGTATTGCTATTTAGAGCACACCCCCCCCCCCCCCCTCCCCCAATGTTTTCCTCTATATTTCACTCTTTGTTTGAATGAAGGTGTTACTTATGGAAGAGATCTGATATTTTAAGCAAAGGCCTATTGTCTTATATTTTATTCTGACCAAATGCCTTTGCTTAAAGTGTTAGACCTTTTTTACAAGTATAAAGTACATCAATCTTTTATAATTTGTATCTCAACACTATGCAGCACAGTACTGTTACCATTTATTTTAACCAATGCTCTGTGACTAACACATCCTCACCCAGGGATAGTTATTAAGACTCTAAGGTTGAGCTAAACACAGTTTCTAATGTTATTATAGAGACCAGGACCCTTCTTTTACAGTTCTTTTTTCCAATAATTGTACAACAAACAATGTAAAGCAAACAATTGTGGGGGTACATGTACATAAATTGATTTTTATTTTATATTTATATTATCTTTCATTGTAAAGAGGGTAAAACTGATTATCGTGCTCGTCAACGTTTGATCACTCAAGACAAGAATAAATACAACACTCCTAAATATCGTTTGGTTGTTCGATTTACAAACAAAGATATTATATGCCAGGTATTATATCAAAATTAATAAAATACTTTAAGAATATCACAAAAGTTATTATTAATTTCAACAATCAAAATATATTTTTAAGATTTGTTCTTTTTTATTACATGGAAATCTTGGTGTTAGCCAGAGTAAATTTGAGATTAATGATTCTTAGATAGTTAAATCTTGTTTTTTTATATTTATATAAATGTTTTTTTACTGTTAAAAACATAGGATTATTTATATCATTATTTCAGATAGCGTATGCCAAAATTGAGGGGGATGTCATTATATGTGCTGCATATGCACATGAACTTCCCCGTTATGGTATCAAGGTGGGGCTGGCAAATTATGCATCTGCTTATTGCACTGGACTGTTAATTGCAAGAAGGGTAAGTTAGTAGGAATTTGTAGCATTTTTGGTAGTGTTATAAAAGTGGTTAGACTTATTTTATTTGTGAGTTCTTGTTAACTACATTAAAATCTAATAAAGTATGATGTAATAAGAAGTAAATGTATTATATATGCATAATATAAAAAGGTTGGAAGACTGTTCATGGTAGTGAATCTAGTGATTATTAATTAAGGCATTTCACCGTCCTTGGGATATGTATAATTTTCATCGTTTACATTGTACATTTTCCACCTAAGGACTTTCCTCTTCAGTTCAAATCATTTACTACAGTTCCAGTTTGAGCATGGGCACACGTAATTTGACGACACACGTTTCACATGGGAAACTAACATGTTGCTAAGTGGAAACTGCGAAGTTACTAAGGCCAAATGGCATTGTTTCTTCTTTCAAACGTCATGTTGTGGGGTTTGTCAGTGTAATGGCCAATCAGAAAAGCACTGTGGAGTTCTCAGCTTCACTTCATGATGAAGATTTAATTGTGTATAAAGATGAGTTGGTGCTCATTTCAAATTGAAACAATACCGTTTGGCCTTAGTAACATTACAGTTTCTGCTTAGCAACATGTTAGTTTCCGGCGTGGAACGTGTCGTCAAATTACGCGTGTCCACACTCAAACCGGAACCGTAGTACTTTACCCAAAGCTAAGGACACACTGAATTTTCTTACTTTTATTACCACTAGTTGCTAACTAAGTTGAAACTTCATGAAATTTATACTGGAAATGATGATGTGAATGGTGAAGATTATAATGTTGAAGATGTTGATGGATCACCAGGTGCTTTTCGTTGTTTCCTGGATGTTGGCCTAGCAAGGACCAGCACTGGAGCGCGAGTTTTTGGTGCTTTGAAAGGAGCTTTGGATGGTGGATTGGATATCCCACATAGGTAAAAGTTTCTCAAACAGCACAAATACTAAGACAATTTCTTCCAGATAAAACAGCATGCACAATAGTTTCCTCATTACGAATGTGAACCATGTTATTGAGTTGTCATTGTATTTGGTTTATATGAAGCAATAATAATATTTATGGCAACACCATAAATGTAAATATTCCTTTTCTTATCTTTGGTTTAAGTACATGTATTCTAAGTTAATTTTTATGAATATTTTTGTAGCACAAAGCGTTTCCCTGGTTATGATAGTGAGACCCAAGAGTACAGTGCAGAGGTTCATCGTAACCACATTTTTGGACAGCATGTTGCAGAGTACATGAAACAACTGCAAGAGGATGACGAAGACGCTTTCAAAAGACAGTTTTCTAAATACATCAAGGAGGGTGTTGATGCTGATTCTGTAAGTAATAGAATAGTAATTTTGTCATGAAGACTAACGATTCACTGTTGCTAGCTGCATGCTGCTAGTTTTCACTGTTGCTAGCTGCATGCTGCTAGTTTTCACTGTTGCTGGCTGCATGCTGCTAGTTTTCACTGTTGCTGGCTGCATGCTGCTAGTTTTCACTGTTGCTGGCTGCATACTTCTAGTTTTCACTGTTGCTGGCTGCATACTTCTAGTTTTCACTGTTGCTGGCTGCATGCTGCTAGTTTTCACTGTTGCTTGCTGCATGCTGCTAGTTTTCACTGTTGCTTGCTGCATGCTGCTAGTTTTCACTGTTGCTGGCTGCATGCTGCTAGTTTTCACTGTTGCTGGCTGCATGCTGCTAGTTTTCACTGTTGCTGGCTGCATGCTGCTAGTTTTCACTGTTGCTGGCTGCATACTTCTAGTTTTCACTGTTGCTGGCTGCATACTTCTAGTTTTCACTGTTGCTGGCTGCATACTGCTAGTTTTCACTGTTGCTTGCTGCATGCTGCTAGTTTTCACTGTTGCTAGCTGCATGCTGCTAATTTTCACTGTTGCTGGCTGCATACTTCTAGTTTTCACTGTTGCTGGCTGCATACTTCTAGTTTTCACTGTTGCTTGCTGCATGCTGCTAGTTTTCACTGTTGCTAGCTGCATGCTGCTAGTTTTCACTGTTGCTGGCTGCATGCTGCTAGTTTTCACTGTTGCTGGCTGCATACTTCTAGTTTTCACTGTTGCTGGCTGCATACTTCTAGTTTTCACTGTTGCTGGCTGCATACTTCTAGTTTTCACTGTTGCTGGCTGCATGCTGCTAGTTTTCACTGTTGCTTGCTGCATGCTGCTAGTTTTCACTGTTGCTTGCTGCATGCTGCTAGTTTTCATTATTGCTGGCTGCATGCTGCTAGTTTTCACTGTTGCTGGCTGCATGCTGCTAGTTTTCACTGTTGCTGGCTGCATGCTGCTAGTTTTCTGTTTTGGAACATTTCAACTCACCATGATTTCTGTATTTTGGTAAGATTGAACAACTGTATAAAACTGCTCATGCAGCAATACGAGCTGATCCATCACCAAAACCTGCTGCAGGACCAGAGCGGGAAGGCAAACCAAAGAGGTAAATTTTGAAATTAATCAGTCACAGGGTTTAATACAACTGATCTACCACAGAAAATATTGCAAAGGTTTAGGTCTTACTTTAATATATCCAAGTGCAGCAAGCACTCCTTAATCTTCAATAAGTTACAATTGTAGATTTCATTTTGCAAACCAGTTCCCTTCAGAACTAAAGTAGAATGCTTTATAGGTTTGGAAGATCACGACTGTCCCTGCAACAGCGAAAGGATCGTGTTGCCCAGAAGAAGAAAGCCTGGTTGAAAAAAGTCGAAGAAGACTAAGTGTGTATACTGTAAAAGTGAATAAAGTTAGTGCAGACTGTTGGTCTTTTGATCTGCACATAAAATGATTTTGCATTGTTTGTTTATTTGCATTGCAATAAATTGATTTTGAAGTCTTGTGTATTTTACTCTGGCTAACATACCACATGATTTTACTCAGCACAGGGAGAATCTACCAACAGGAAAGGCTTTGAAATTTTATTTATTATTATTATTCAACATATTTATACAGGTTAACTTCTTCAGGCATAAAAAGCCTGCTATCAATGAAGGACCTGTATCTACATTATGAAATCAAAACAATATATAATATAATTAGATAGCATAAGTTAATAGAATAAATATTGTATACTAAAATGTATATGATTTGACTTTCCTTTTAAATATGAATTTCTTCACTAAGAGAGTTAAACAACAGTACTCTGTGGTGCAAGAAAGACTTTCTTCCAGATTCAGTCCTAGATCTCGGAACAATTAATCTAGAATTGTTACCCCTAGTGCCTTTAGTGTGACTGAAACGTTCAAATTTTACATGAGGTAAGTGCGGACCAAGCGAGTGCATCATGATCATCATGAATACTATTATGAGGACCAATAATTCTGATGGTCCTTGAATTTGTGATAGTTGACTAATTCGAGACGACATTCGTTTGTACACTTTGTTGACTTGATCAGACAGAGTAAGATGACTATCCAGAATAACTCCCAGACACAGATTCTCCAGACACAGGTAAAATCATCTGGTATTAGACAGAGTAAAATAATAAAGGAGCAGTTTTGGGCAGCTCAGCCAGAGGTTTTCTCAATATTATTAAAACTTTGAGGCCTGGGAAGTCAGATATTTTGGGGGCTTGTGGGTGAGAACAGTTTATTTATTTAAATATCTTATCTGCCTCCGACAATATTTCAAGTCATTTTTACTTAAAGTGAAGTTGTTTGCCATTATTTACTAAATTTCAATAGGAATGTTGTTTTAAGTCTCTTCATTATCTTGTTCAAGAAGTTGCTTCATTAATATCTCCACACTTTCATCATCCAATACTTCATTCACAACATCTTGCTTCTCCTTGAGAATGTCTTCAATATTTCTAAAAGACAAACACTGAATTGAATAAGCTTCTGAGATTTGGAATGAAATACTGTCATTTTACTCTGATGAAGGGCTCTGCTTAAAATGTCAGCATTTTGTTCCAAAATATCTTGGCTGTTTAACCACTTTATATATTTTACACTTTCATATTTTAAACCAGTTGTCTAATTTTAGTTCTCAAAATTACAATCAAATTGCAAGAACTTCCAGTCGGACAGCCTGGAAAGTTTTTCATACACTGGCATGGATGGTAATTACAAGCTTGCAGTTGTACACCAATTGGGATTCTGATGATTGTACTACCCATCCAACATGGCATTTATCTAAGCAAATATCTCAAACAACATAACAGCTAGTTTCCACTCGGGAAAAACTTCCGCAGGATAGGAGTGGACAGGAAAGTTTAGTTTCAACCGTGAACTCGCAAGACAAAGAAACCTATCCAGTTCTGCAGAAACTTTTCCTGAGTGGAAATCAGCCTTAAGTAGAAAGGCATGTCTTGCCAATACCTTTTAACAATCATACACCAAATTTTATGGATGTATCCCATGTACAGTGTCAGGATTCTAGGCTGGAACATTTTTTTTGAATAATTGTTCTACCAATAGTCCAAATGAAACTTCTGATTTTTGTTCCCACCTTAAGGAAAATTTTATTTTATTATAAATCTGAAAAAGCTTGGGTGCCCTGTATTTCTTAATGTTTTCGTGATAATTGCCTTGAAGAATTTCCTGAAATGCTGAATCAACAATACATATGATTTTACTCTAATATTTTGTTGTTGTACTAATCGGTTCGTAGTAAGGAAAATTTCAAAAATCTTTATTTGCACAGTGAAACATAATATATTTCCAAAGTCGAGGATCGTTTTGAAATTATTTACAGTAATTCTAAATAAAAAGGTAGATGCTGTTACCTATTTTGATCAGCAAACCAACCAAGATTATCAGCAATAAGATGATGATTCCCACAGCCAGGACATTTAACAAGAACTACTCCTTTCTTGTACGCTAGCTTACTGAACGATTTCGAAGATCTTGTTTCGCAAACTTTACACGTGTATATAATTACTAAACGACCCTCAGATAATTGTCCTAATTGTTTAGATTCATCAGCTGTGCAAAGGAACCGTTTTCCACGTAAACAGTTTGGATAGTTTCGAAGAAGAACATAAGAATTTCGTGAAGAATAATGCCTGCAGTAGCCAGGTAGAAATCTACGAAGAGAAGCCGCCATATTGGATACTTCCCATGCTATGCATGCGTGCAACACGTGGACTGGAAGTTGGACGCACGTGAACTGACATTTTAATATATAGAGGATATTACACGGCGGCGCGAAGATATGAATTTTATCTTCGAGTGGGGGAAAACAATATTTTACGAATGAGCGTAGCGAATGAGTAAAATATTGTTTTTGCCACGAGAAGATAAAATTCATATCTTCAAGCCACCGTATAATGTTCTTTTTATTATATAGATTCAATGAAAAAAGCAGTAAAATTCTAAATGACGTCATCGATATCTTCACTAGTGAGGATATGGAAAATACGACACTGTATATTTCCTAGTAAAACACTCGCATCTATATAATAAATATCATTATTTGTGTCATGAATGTTGAGTAATGCATGCAGGAATTTGATCTTTTTACTGTTAAAAATTGTACTTTAGTCAACTTTAGTCGATATATGGCAACGTTGGTAAGTCTTTATTTATAAACCTTTTACTATAAAGTGCTGCAGAAGGACGTCCTTTTCCACTTTTTGAGTCCTTTTGAAAATAGACAAACTTGAATATTTATTTTAATAGTCCTGGGGCCGGTTGTACGAAGGCCGGATAGCGCTATATTATTACAATTTATTATATAAAATTGAGTGTTTTATTGATTTTTTCGCCACTAATAAAAGTAATCTTGCATGTGCGATTATTTATGATGATTATCACTGAATCAGCATTATAGTTTAATGCAATTTTTGCAAGACAATAGGACAATTTTTTTATATAATAAACGGATTCACTCACTTGTGAGATCCTGGTCAACACTCGAAATAAATTTCATATTTCCACACCATGTATTTCTCTACATAACAAATTTAATACAATATAATAGAATAAAATTTAGGAGTAAAACTATAAAGACTAATAAAATAAATTGTTGATATTCATAGAGCAATTCTGATAAAATTTAGTAATTAAAGACTAAGAATTAAGCTAAATTATGTTAATTAGTTATAAGTGTAGCGTGTTTTTGGGCCATAGTGAAGAGACTTTCTTCTCTGATTCTGGAACAACTTTATTGACAAACGAGACTGAACAGCTGAACGTTACAAACGTCTTCTCTAGCTACATCGCACCTTCGGTTCTCACATCTCGGTCACTCAGTCTCACAACTCTCGCTTCTAAAACTAATCTAATACATCGAGTTGCTGTGTTTATATATCTTACAATTCAGCGACAGTCAGCTTGCTGAATCACGGTCATTACGTCAGTCCTTACGTAGGAACAAACTGCGTGGTTATTCACCAATACCTTCTTTGCCAAATACGGTATACAAACATTATCTATACGTCAATGCACTACGTAAAACTAATGATCTGGAAACCTACTTACAAGAATGCGGATACAAACCCACGCTAGAGATTAAACATTTTAACGCCTTAGTAAAGTTAAGTTATAACAACCGCTACACTATCCCCTCCCTTAAGTTCTTGTCCTCAAGAACAAACTGAAAAATCTATCCTGAACTGAACCTAAATCGCGCATGCAATAAACAGAAAAATTATCAACTATAAAACGATTTTGCAAAGAAACTAAAATTAATAAACATAAGTAAACAAATAAAAAGATTAAAGCCAAATTGCCTGGAAACACTTAATGTGACGAATACTTGCCCTAGAGCTACTCTATAGCATACCTATATTGGAATTCATTCGAAAACTTACTGTACTCTATATAACGGAGCTAAGTATAGGTCAAAAATAGTATTGTTTATAAGGGCAACAGTGTGTCATGGCAAGGATCACACTAAAAATTAAAAACTAAGTCTTATACTTCACTATGTGACTCTGCAACTTACTATAAACGTCGAAATAACTAGTACCGACAATCGTACCGACATACGCAGCGAACATCGCTGTCTTAAACTCACACTGCCGCACCAACGTACAGTGAATTCGAACCTCTGTCTTACTCGTCTTACTCTGTTCACTAACTTACCAAACTAACGGATCGGATGACGGATCATACCGACGAATCGCTCAGTGAACCTTTATGGCTATGACCAATGCTTGATCATGCTATCTCGTCTCGAACTACAAAACCTAACTACCGTAACTAATTTAATTAATCTTAAAATGTTACTCGATATTGCAAAGAAATGTCAAAATATAAACGTTATTAACAGTCTGATTACGCATTTTTCTTCATCGTTCTTGATTGTTCATGTTTTCTTTTTCTTCTTTCTTGTTCCTAAAGTTGTCTCGTTGTCGATCATGTTGTCCAATCTTTTCAAGTACCATTTTCCTTGTCTCCGTCATTTGATCTCTGCTCACTGCTGAGCCTCGAGCATTTTCTGTTCAGGTCCTCTAGATCTTGTGCTATTTTGGATTCGTATTTTCACTGATACATCAGGTCGTCCGTCTCTCTCGGTCGGTCTCTCTCTCTCTCTCTCTTTTCACCACTTCAGTCGTAGTCTCGTCAATGTGAACTTGGGCAACTTATATATATAGCGTTGTCTGCGTCTTTCTTTCGTTTGATGTAGCCAGATATCATCCGTCTTGTATGAACATTCTGTTGAGCTGCCCTCGAAGCCGAAATATACTGCTGTCCAGTGAACCATTATCTCAGTGATCCCACCGCTGCCACCAAATTTGTAGCGTGTTTTTGGGCCATAGTGAAGAGACTTTCTTCTCTGATTCTGGAACAACTTTATTGACAAACGAGACTGAACAGCTGAACGTTACAAACGTCTTCTCTAGCTACATCGCACCTTCGGTTCTCACATCTCGGTCACTCAGTCTCACAACTCTCGCTTCTAAAACTAATCTAATACATCGAGTTGCTGTGTTTATATATCTTACAATTCAGCGACAGTCAGCTTGCTGAATCACGGTCATTACGTCAGTCCTTACGTAGGAACAAACTGCGTGGTTATTCACCAATACCTTCTTTGCCAAATACGGTATACAAACATTATCTATACGTCAATGCACTACGTAAAACTAATGATCTGGAAACCTACTTACAAGAATGCGGATACAAACCCACGCTAGAGATTAAACATTTTAACGCCTTAGTAAAGTTAAGTTATAACAACCGCTACATAAGTTACATCAATTTTTTATAATTTACATTCTAATTGCACTAATATAATTATCATAAATATTTATGTCAAGTGTACATGATATTGAAAAACAAAATTCCAATAATAGTCATTCTCAAAAGTATAAGCCAATGTACAATTATTAGGAATTGAACATGATAAATGGTTCAGTTATTAGTGTACTGCAGAAATACTTGTAATGTAGTTGTATTTCTACTGTGCAAGTATACTTTAAATAATAAAATTATCAATAATTAATAACCTATTTTCACGACTGCAGGTCTGAGGCTGTGGGAAAGTTCTCCCTTTGTTTTAGTATATACTGTTGTCACAACCATTAATCACTGCCCTTTAAATCTAATTTAAAACTAAACATTCATAATTCATACACGTGATCGATGCATAAAATGCTAATTACAGTAATTGATAATTATTGTTATAGGGTCTTAAATGAGTATGTATTGGAACAGCAAGGCAATTATCCCAAAGTACATCCAGTTTGGAAATGTGTTCAGGAGGAGTTTACAAGTAATGAACTGTCAGGTTAGTACAGGATGCATTATTAAAACTATTTTCTTCACAATAAAATTGGCCAAAATTAAAAGCCTTCAGGTTATCTTTAATAAACAGTCTCTTCTTAATACTTTGAGATCAGTCGGTGCTTAGTACCATACATGTAAAAATCTCACAGCTAGCAAAACTAGTTGTAACAATCACTATTCATTCAAGAAGCTACTACAACCTTGTTAGCATCATTGAGTGCGGAGTGGTAACAGGTTGTTGGAACAACTTGTCATCAACCTAGACTAGGACCAACCAGTGCAAATTAATGCAGCCTGGTGACATCAGTCTGTTGGAGTCGTCAACTTAGACTAAGGAACAACCAGTGCAAATGCATCCATTGGCTTGTTGTCCAGCCAGCCTAATGTGTCAACTTGCTTGCAGGTATAGAAGTCAGCTAGCTTGCACATTTTTACATGTATAGATATGTAGTCTGACTTTAGACTTCTGGTTTCCAAGGTACATTAGAGAGAAATACACCTGGCAAGAAACCAAATAATTAGTGTTTGCACTTGTTTACTGCCATACTTCCTTGTATTTCAAATATATGACTACATGTATCGACCATTCCATCTAATTACTAGATAAGATACTTGTAAATTAACTTCAAGTCATCAGTTCACAATGATGTACAGTAACATTCATTAATTTCTTTATTATTTTTTGAAGTCCTGAATTTTGTTTAGATATTTAATTGTACGGTATATTCCTTAATCCACTCCTCCCTTCAGTTCAGTAGCCTTCATTTGAAAATGTGATGCTGGTGTAAGATGGGTAAAACTTTTTAAGTACTTCTGTCGTAAGTGAGTGATCAGCACGACCAAAACCCTACAGTTTAACCAAATAAAATAATGTTTTCAATTATTTACATGTCCATCCATTATTAGCAAATAGGCTTCCCTTATGAAAAATGGCATTAAATCCATGTTACAGTAATGTTGTAAACTGCAAGGATTTTAGTAAAATAAAGAGATTTTGAGCTTTAGCCTTGCAATGTCAATTTAATTATTAATTTTTGTTCTCTAGTGTGTTTGTCACCAGCTTAATATTTATTTTACACACAGCACAGGAATTGGGGTGCTGTGAGCAAGAGAATGTCTGAGCTGAAGATTAAAAACCATGCATGAACTGATATCTTGAGGATGAAGCTTCTTCAATATAACTAAGGTAACTAATTTTTATGTTCAACTTACTATTGAATAACCATATATTAAGATTGACTTGTTTTCTTTGTTATGTTCAATTCGCCCTCCTCCTACACAATCTGCCTCTAGCCCAAGATTGTTTATCCCAGCTAGAATTTCTTCATAAATATCAGCTATTTAGTAAAAAAAAAATGTAAAAAAAAATGAATGGGTTTTATTATAAAAAGTTTTGCTACTGACCAACATGATGAAATTTGTTGGAAACTTGCTGTATTGAATCTGATTGGTTTGTGGGTTTTTTTTAAGAAAAATAATAGAAAATATTTTGTCAAACACCAATGCAATCAAATTCAAAGCAGGAATTTGTTCAATGAACTTCATCAAATGAATTGGTCAGGTTATATAAATAAAGAACTGAATATTGCAACAACATTTTAAGAACAATTCACAAAAAAACCCAATAACTATGGTACACTGCTGAGAGAATTTCAAGACATCTGTTCAAATTTGTGCTATTTTTTTAGTTATCTATATCTGCAATGAAAATTGAAAATAGTTTTTATCGTTAGTTGTAGATTACTAAGCAGTTAATTAGTGGGCATCACTCATCTGCAGATGACACCTAAGCCATTATTACTAAGCATTAACTAGCATAATATCAACTGACTGGTTATCATTAAGATGCTAACCATGGTAACCAGCCCTTCTGTATCCTCTGACAATATATTTCTGATGATTGCCATGTGAAATTTTGACTAAAATATACTTGAATCGTCCAGTTGGATCTATATCAACGTCAGCTACTTTATCCAACTGTGAAGACATTTGCAATACAAGCTGTTCTTTTTATAAGAGAGTAGATCTCTTTTCCACTTTGTAGTGAACTAATTTGCAAAACTTCTTCTGTCAAGCTCACCTCACTGTACATCAATCAATACACCTCACTGTACATCAATACACCTCACTGTACATCAATACACCTCACTGTACATCAATAAACCTCACTGTACATCAATAAACCTCACTGTACATCAATACACCTCACTGTACATCAATACACCTCACTGTACATCAATAAACCCCACTGTACATCAATAAACCTCACTGTACATCAATACACCTCACTGTACATCAATACACCTCACTGTACATCAATACACCTCACTGTACATCAATACACCTCACTGTACATCAATACACCTCACTGTACATCAATACACCTCACTGTACATCCATACACCTCACTGTACATCAATACACCTCACTGTACATCAATACACCTCACTGTACATCAATAAAGCTCTACAGTGTTTAGAGGGCGACACTTAGAGAGTGAGCGGGGGACGGGGGCGAGGGCGAGCGGAGATAAGACACTGGGTACGAGGTTGGCTATTGCGGTGTCATTCTCGTCCCCAGAGCCCTTTCAGGGTGTTAGACGGCGACACTTAGAAATATATATATATATATATATATTGCTACTCTGAGTTTCACGCCTCACGTCTTGAGACGATCTTCAGGCAACTGTATGCGACTGACTCACAAGGAACTGAGTCAATCGCATACAGTCGCCTGAAGATCGTCTCAAGACGTGAGGCGAGAAACTCAGAGTAGCAACGACTACATTTTAGGATTCAAACTGTTATTTCGCTCTACCAAACACCTGGTATTGAGCACTCTTCAATCTTCTACAAACATAACACATTGCTAATATATATATTTATAAAATAGGTTGCGTCTTACGCACGCTGTGATTGGTCAATTACCGTGTTTATATCAGGCTATGTAAACACGGTTGTGATGTCACGGCACATTTTTTACCCTTATTTCATAAAAGAAATAGAAAATGGATGCCCTGTGTTTATATAACCTGATGCAAAGTTGGGAGAATTCGAAAGTACTTATGTAAACCCTCGCATACGGCTCGGGTTCACATAAACTTTCGAATTCTCCCAACTCACTCTCGTGTTTGCATCAGGCTATATAAACACGGGCGGCCATTTTCTATTTCTTAATTATATTTATTTATTTATATATATATATATATATATATATATATATATATACCAAGAAGCTACATACCGCTCTCGGGCTGAATATACCTAAAAGTCAAGGTTCTCGGTTTAGCAGCAGTGTTTTATCAGATTTAAAATACGACGCGATAGCCGATGTTTTGAATATAACTTCAAAGCGACACATTTGGTAATTTAATCAATTTAAAATTCATTGACGTAGTAATTTTGAAAAATAACTTTGTGTAAGCCGAGAAAATCAAAGTTAAATTTATGTAAATCAGTGCACTTTTTTATCAGATATAAACGTATCATGGACATACTAATGATTTCCGTGTTTTCTTCATGAATTATTAATGTTTTTAGAAGCATAATTCTAAAATCATTAATAATTCAGATGGAGGTTTGGATATCCGAGGAAGCAATTACATGAATTAAAAGGCTGGATTTTCTACTGTAACTTCACGTTGCTGTTTCCAAACCATTTTCACCCATCTATTCGTAATAACCCTAAAGCAAAAATAACTGAGCCACTGCGTAAAACTGCTGTTCATTGTAGACGCAACTATGTGGATTTGCGCCACCAATTTTTGGATCAAAATGACTCCACTGGCAAGATCATCTATTCGAAATAACTCCTCAGCAAAAAAAAGTTGGACACTAGAAAATATACTGTTCAATCTAGCCACAACCCTAACCCATCTATTCGCAATAACCCCAACGCAAAAAGAACTGAGCCAGTGCGACAATTAGAAAAAAATTCGCTATTACACTCTTAGGGGGCTTTCCATTTACACGCTTAGACCGGTCAGTCCGGTTAAATGGAACACGAATCGTTCGAGACCTGGGATGGTCTGACTGGAAAATTTGGTCCTAATCAAAAGCAAGTCCATTCTGGACTGATCGGTCTAACATTGTCAATTGGAAAGCGCCCTTAGTGATGGTCATGATGTTTGAGATGGCTGTGATGATGGTGATGTTTGTGATTTTTGAGATGATGGTGATGATGGTGATGTTTGAGATGGCTGTGATGATGGTGATGTTTGTGATTTTTGAGATGGTGGTGATGATGGTGATGTTTGATGGCCGTGATGATCGTGATGTTTGTGATTTTTTAGATGGTGGTGATGATGGTGATGTTTGAGATGGCTGTGATGATGGTGATGTTTGTGATTTTTGAGATGGTGGTGATGATGGTGATGTTTGATGGCCGTGATGATCGTGATGTTTGTGATTTTTAAGATGGTGGTGATGATGGTGATGTTTGAGATGGCCGTGATGATCGTGATGTTAGTGATTTTTGAGATGGTGGTGATGATGGTGATGTTTGAGATGGACGTGATGATCGTGATGTTTGTGATTTTTGAGATGGTGGTGATGATGGTGATGTTTGAGATGGCCGTGATGATCGTGATGTTTGTGATTTTTGAGATGGTGGTGATGATCGTGATGTTTGAAATGGCCGTGATGTTTGTTTTAATGTCTGTTTCGAATTTTTATAACTGCCAGTTAAAGCCTCTAAATATTATTTTTAACCCAGGATGTTTGTGAATCGTGGAATACTGCACTGGATAGTGCTTTGGTTTTTCACGTGTTAACGACGGGGTTCCATTCTTTCTCAGGACGAAAATTTTTTTTTTAACTTTTTTTGGTATTTATGTTTGAGTTGGCCGTGATGATCGTGATGTTTGTGATGTTTGAGATGGCCGTGATGATCGTGATGTTTGTGATTTTTGAGATAGTGGTGTTGATGGTGATGTTTGTGATTTTTGAGATGGTGGTGATGATGGTGATATTTGAGATGGCCGTGATGATCGTGATGTTTGTGATTTTTGAGATGGTGGTGATGATGGTGATGTTTGCTGAGATGCATGGCCGTGATGATCGTGATGTTTGTGATTTTTGAGATGGTGGTGATGATGGTGATGTTTGCTGAGATGCATGGCCGTGATGATCGTGATGTTTGTGATTTTTGAGATGGTGGTGATGATGCTTGTGATTTTTGAGATGGTGGTGTTGATCGTGATGTTTGTGATTTTTTAGATGGCGGTGATGATCGTGATGTTTGTGATTTTTGAGATGGTGGTGATGATGGTGATGTTTGAGATGGCCGTGATGATGGTGATATTTGTGATTTTTGGGATGATGGTGATATTTGAGATGGCCGTGATGTTTGTGATTTTTGAGATGGTGGTGATGATCGTGATGTTTGTTTTAATGTCCGTTTCGAATTTTTATAACTGCCAGTTAAAGCCTCTAATTATTATTTTCAACCCAGGATGTTTATGAATCGTGGTCTGCTGCACTGGATAGCGCTATGGTTTTTCACGTGTTAACGACGGGGTTCCATTCTTTCTCAGGACGAGAATTTTTCTTTTTTCTTTTTTCTTTCTCTTTTTAATTTTTTTTTCTTTTACTTTTTTTGGTATTTATGTTTGCGATGGCCGTGATGTTTGAGATGGCTGTGATGACTGTGATGGTCGTGATGTTTGTGATTTTTGATATGGTGGTGATGATGGTGATGTTTGAGATGGCCGTGATGATCGTGATGTTTGTGATTTTTGAGATGGTGGTGATGTTTGAGATGGCCGTGATGATCGTGATGTTTGTGATTTTTGAGATGGTGGTGATGATGGTGATGTTTGAGATGGCCGTGCATTCAGTGATGAGTAACTAAATTTCCAGCAGTCGTAAGTACATGACTATTTAACCATCTGTATGAAACTTTTTTCCCTATTACGCTATTACGGTCTTACTACTGATTGAATGGTTTAGTGAGGCCTTCGGATTGGCACTGTCGGGTTCGAAAGAACATGACGGCTGCCGAGAAGTTGGTCAAACTTGATCATTTAGAGGAAGTAAAAGTCGTAACAGGGTTTCCGTAGGTGAACCTACGGAAGGATTATCACCGCAACTGCGCAGCGAACTTTTGTATTGAACGTTTGCAGACACACAACTTGCTTGTGATTTGCTAATTTTCTTTTTCTTTTTTTCTTTTGCAGCATCCTCCTCGCTTTCTCTTTGTTTTGTTTTTTCTGATATGTTTGTTGTTTTTGGACGACGAGATTTTTTTGGAGATACTTGTAACGCCAAGTAAGAAAATCGTACGTATTTTTCTAACAACATGAGGGAGTCGGTGATGATGATGATGATGATGATGAATGTTGGTTGAGGAGAGGATGGTTAATGTAGACCCGGGTTGTGTCTGGTCTAGGCAATTAAATGTGTCGTGTCTCTGTCATTTTGTTTCGATTGGCGTTTACGCCAGCAAATGACAAACGCGACCATGGGGTGCTGCTGCCGCTGCTGCTGCTGTTCAACGTTGGCGTAGTTAAGAAAAGTCATTCGTAAAGAGTGATAGTATGTGTTGCGAAAGTTGTGTGGCTGTTTGTTGAACAACGTGACACGGGAGAGCGTTCCAGGTTATGTGCCTGATGTTTTTGCTGCAAATAAGCGCGAGGGAGGACACCGAGCCACTGTGTACACGCCGTTGTGGGTTGTGCCCAGTGGCGCTGGCCTGTCCCGGACAGCTTTTTGCTAAGAAACTACTACTGTTGAAGGAAGACGGTTGACCGCGCGTTTGCGTGATGAACAAAAATAAAATAAAAGTAACGGAGAGGAGAAGAGATTTGCGTATTTTCTCCCGTTCTTGTCGGGGAAAGTTAACTGGTTGATTCTGCAAGTAACATATGCTTGTCTCAAAGATTAAGCCATGCACGTCTAAGTACGAGCACTTGTATTGTGAAACTGCGAATGGCTCATTTCATCGATTATCATCTATTATTTGATTGTACCTTTGCTAGTTGGATAACCGTAGCAATTCTAGTCAGAGCTCATACATGCGAAAAATCCCGACCACTGGAAGGGATGCATTGATTAGATTTAAAACCATGTCACTGGCTGCGTTGTCCTTCATCGCGAAGACGTGTTCTCTTAGTTGAGTGGGCATGGAATTGCGACGTTTGCTTTGAAGAAACTAGAGTGTTCAAAGCAGGCAGAACCGAAGTAATGATTAACAGAGACAGTTGGGGCATTCGTATTTCGCTGTCAGAGGTGAAATTATTAGATCTGCGAAACTGATGTGTCAGTAAGGCATTAACAAGTCTGTGATGCCCTTAGATGTTCTGGACTGCACGCGTGCTACAATGACGATGTCAACTGACGAGTTGCTACTTTATCGAAAGGTGGTAATCTTTCGAATCATCGTCGTAATGGGGATAGATCATTGCAATTATTGATCTTGAACGAGGAATTCCTAGTAAGCGCGAGTCCATCAACTTGATGAATTGTTTAGTGATTCAACCGATTGAATGGTTTAGTGAGACAGACCTTCGGATTGGCACTGTAGAGTTCGAAAGAGCATGACGGCCGCCGAGGAAGTTAGTCAAACTTTTGATCATTTAGAGGAAGTAAAAGTCGTAACAAGGTTTCCGTAGGTGAACCCGCGGAAAGATTACCACCGCAACTGCGCAGCGAACTTCTGTATTGAACGTTTACAGATTCACAATTTGCTTGTGATTTGCTAATTTTCTTTTCCTTTTCTCTCTCTTCACTTTTACAGCATCCTCCTCGCTTTCTCTTTGTTTTTTTTTGTTTTTTTTCTGATATATGTTTGTTGTTTTTGGACGACGAGATTTTTTTGGAGATACTTGTAACGCTAAGTAAGAAAATCGTACGTAATGGCAGGCAGACTTTGGTTCTATTTTGTTGGCTTGTGGAACCGAAGTAATGATGATTAACGGTCTTAGGGGGCGAGACTTAGAAAAAATTTCCTTATTACTCTTTTGCTCACTTAGGAGGCAAGACTTAGAAAAAATTTCCTTATTACTCTATTACTCACTTAGGAGGCGAGACTTAGAAAAAATTTCCTTATTACTCTATTACTCACTTAGGGAGCAAGACTTAGAAAAGTTTTCCTTATTACTCTATTACTCACTTAGGAGGCAAGACTTAGAAAAATTTTCCTTATTACTCTGTTACTCACTTAGGAGGCAAGACTTAGAAAAAAATTGCTTATTACCCTATTAAGGTCTTAGACGGCAAGACTTAGAAAGAATTTCCTTATAACCCTATTGCGGTCTTAGGAGGATGCACTTAGAACAATTTCCTTATTACTCTATTACTCACTTAGGAGGCAAGACTTAGAACAATTTTCCTTATTACTCTATTACTCACTTAGGAGGCAAGACTTAGAAAAAAATTGCTTATTACCCTATTAAGGTCTTAGACGGCAAGACTTAGAAAGAATTTCCTTATAACCCTATTGCGGTCTTAGGAGGATGCACTTAGAACAATTTCCTTATTACTCTATTACTCACTTAGGAGGCAAGACTTAGAACAATTTTCCTTATTACTCTATTACTCACTTAGGAGGCAAGACTTAGAAATATTTTCCTTATAACCCTATTGCGGTCTTAGGAGGATGCACTTAGAACAATTTCCTTATTACTCTATTACTCGCTTAGGAAGCAAGACTTAGAAAAATTTTCCTTATTACTCTATTACTCACTTAGCAGGCAAGACTTAGAAAAATTTTCCTTATTACTCTATTACTCACTTAGGAGGCAAGACTTAGAAAAATTTCCTTATTACTCTATTACTCACTTAGGAGGCAAGACATAGAAATATTTTCCTTATAACCCGATTGCGGTCTTAGGAGGATGCGCTTAGAACAATTTCCTTATTACGTTATTACATCCTTAGGGGGCAAGACTTAGAAAAATTTTCCTTATTACTCTATTACTCACTTAGGGGGCAAGACTTAGAAAAATTTTCCTTATTACTCTATTACTCACTTAGGAGGCAAGACATAGAAAAATGTCCTTTATAACGCTATTGCGGTCTTAGGAGGATGCACTTAGAAAAATTTCCTTATTACTCTATTACTCCCTTAGGAGGCAAGACTTAGAAATATTTTCCTTATAACCCGATTGCGGTCTTAGGAGGATGCGCTTAGAACAATTTCCTTATTACGTTATTACATCCTTAGGGGGCAAGACTTAGAAAAATTTTCCTTATTACGCTATTACTCACTTAGGGGGCAAGACTTAGAAAAATTTTCCTTATTACTCTATTACTCACTTAGGAGGCAAGACTTAGAAATATTTTCCTTATAACCCTATTCCGGTCTTAGGAGGATGCACTTAGAACAATTTCCTTATTACGCTATTACTCACTTAGGAGACGAGACTTAGAAATATTTTCCTTATAACCATATTGCGGTCTTAGGAGGATGCGCTTAGAACAATTTCGTTATTACGTTATATCATCCTTAGGGGGCAAGACTTAGAAAAATTTTCCTTATTACGCTATTACTGACTTAGGAGGCAAGAGTTAGAAAAATTTTCCTTATTACTCTATTACTTCTTAGGAGGCAAGACTTAGAAATATTTTCCTTATAACCCTATTGCGGTCTTAGGAGGATGCGCTTAGAACAATTTCCTTATTACGTTATTACATCCTTAGGGGGCAAGACTTAGAAAAATTTTCCTTATTACGCTATTACTCACTTAGGGGGCAAGACTTAGAAAAATTTTCCTTATTACTCTATTACTGACTTAGGAGACAAGACTTAGAAAAATTTTCCTTATTACTCTATTACTCACTTAGGGGGCAAGACTTAGAAAAATTTTCCTTATTACTCTATTACTCACTTAGGAGACAAGACTTAGAAAAATTTTCCTTATTACTCTATTACTCACTTAGGAGGGAAGACTTAGAAAAATTTTCCTTATTACTCTATTACTCACTTAGGAGGCAAGGCTTAGAAACATTTTCCTTATTACTCTATTACTCACTTAGGAGGCAAGACATAGAAAAACTTTCTTTATAACGCTATTGCGGTCTTAGGAGGATGCACTTAGAACAATTTCCTTATTACTGTATTACTCACTTAGGAGGCAAGACTTAGAAAAATTTTCCTTATTACTCTATTACTCACTTAGGAGCCAAGACTTAGAAATACGTTCCTTATAACCCGATTGCGGTCTTAGGAGGATGCGCTTAGAACTATTTCCTTATTACGTTATTGCATCCTTAGGGGGCAAGACTTAGAAAAATTTTCCTTATTATGCTATTACTCACTTAGGAGGCAAGACTTAGAAAAATTTTCCTTATTACTCTATTACTCACTTAGGAGGCAAGACTTAGAAATATTTTGCTTATAACCCTATTGCGGTCTTAGGAGGATGCGCTTAGAACAATTTCCTTATTACGTTATTTATTACATCCTTAGGGGGCAAGACTTAGAAAAATTTTCCTTATTACGCTATTACTCACTTAGGGGGCAAGACTTAGAAAAATTTTCCTTATTACTCTATTACTCACTTAGGAGCCAAGACTTAGAAATACTTTCCTTATAACCCGATTGCGGTCTTAGGAGGATGCGCTTAGAACAATTTCCTTATTACGTTATTACATCCTTAGGGGGCAAGACTTAGAAAAATTTTCCTTATTACTCTATTACTCACTTAGGACGCAAGACTTAGAAATATTTTCCTTATAACCATATTGCGGTCTTAGGAGGATGCGCTTAGAACAATTTCCTTATTACGTTATTACATCCTTAGGGGGCAAGACTTAGAAAAATTTTCCTTATTACGCTATTACTGACTTAGGGGGCAAGACTTAGAAAAATTTTCCTTATTACGCTATTACTGACTTAGGAGGCAAGACTTAGAAAAATTTTCCTTATTACGCTATTACTGACTTAGGAGGCAAGACTTAGAAAAATTTTCCTTATTACGCTATTACTCACTTAGGAGACAAGACTTAGAAATATTTTCCTTATAACCCTATTGCGGTCTTAGGAGGATGCGCTTACAACAATTTCCTTATTACGTTATTACATCCTTAGGGGGCAAGACTTAGAAAAATTTTCCTTATTACGCTATTACTCACTTAGGGGGCAAGACTTAGAAAAATTTTCCTTATTACTCTATTACTCACTTAGGAGACAAGACTTAGAAAAAATTTTCTTATTACTCTATTACTCACTTAGGAGGCAAGACTTAGAAAAATTTTCCTTATTACTCTATTACTCACTTAGGAGGCAAGACTTAGAAAAATTTTCCTTATTACTCTATTACTCACTTAGGAGGCAAGACTTAGAAAAATTTTCCTTATTACCCTATTCCGGTCTTAGGAGGATGCACTTAGAACAATTTCCTTATTACTCTATTACTCACTTAGGAGGCAAGGCTTAGAAATATTTTCCTTATAACCCTATTCCGGTCTTAGGAGGATGCACTTAGAACAATTTCCTTATTACGCTATTACTCACTTAGGAGACAAGACTTAGAAATATTTTCCTTATAACCATATTGCGGTCTTAGGAGGATGCGCTTAGAACAATTTCGTTATTACGTTATATCATCCTTAGGGGGCAAGACTTAGAAAAATTTTCCTTATTACGCTATTACTGACTTAGGAGGCAAGAGTTAGAAAAATTTTCCTTATTACTCTATTACTTCTTAGGAGGCAAGACTTAGAAATATTTTCCTTATAACCCTATTGCGGTCTTAGGAGGATGCGCTTAGAACAATTTCCTTATTACGTTATTACATCCTTAGGGGGCAAGACTTAGAAAAATTTTCCTTATTACGCTATTACTCACTTAGGGGGCAAGACTTAGAAAAATTTTCCTTATTACTCTATTACTGACTTAGGAGACAAGACTTAGAAAAATTTTCCTTATTACTCTATTACTCACTTAGGGGGCAAGACTTAGAAAAATTTTCCTTATTACTCTATTACTCACTTAGGAGACAAGACTTAGAAAAATTTTCCTTATTACTCTATTACTCACTTAGGAGGGAAGACTTAGAAAAATTTTCCTTATTACTCTATTACTCGCTTAGGAGGCAAGGCTTAGAAACATTTTCCTTATTACTCTATTACTCACTTAGGAGGCAAGACATAGAAAAACTTTCTTTATAACGCTATTGCGGTCTTAGGAGGATGCACTTAGAACAATTTCCTTATTACTGTATTACTCACTTAGGAGGCAAGACTTAGAAATACTTTCCTTATAACCCGATTGCGGTCTTAGGAGGATGCGCTTAGAACTATTTCCTTATTACGTTATTGCATCCTTAGGGGGCAAGACTTAGAAAAATTTTCCTTATTATGCTATTACTCACTTAGGAGGCAAGACTTAGAAAAATTTTCCTTATTACTCTATTACTCACTTAGGAGGCAAGACTTAGAAATATTTTGCTTATAACCCTATTGCGGTCTTAGGAGGATGCGCTTAGAACAATTTCCTTATTACGTTATTTATTACATCCTTAGGGGGCAAGACTTAGAAAAATTTTCCTTATTACGCTATTACTCACTTAGGGGGCAAGACTTAGAAAAATTTTCCTTATTACTCTATTACTCACTTAGGAGCCAAGACTTAGAAATACTTTCCTTATAACCCGATTGCGGTCTTAGGAGGATGCGCTTAGAACAATTTCCTTATTACGTTATTACATCCTTAGGGGGCAAGACTTAGAAAAATTTTCCTTATTACTCTATTACTCACTTAGGACGCAAGACTTAGAAATATTTTCCTTATAACCATATTGCGGTCTTAGGAGGATGCGCTTAGAACAATTTCCTTATTACGTTATTACATCCTTAGGGGGCAAGACTTAGAAAAATTTTCCTTATTACGCTATTACTGACTTAGGAGGCAAGACTTAGAAAAATTTTCCTTATTACGCTATTACTCACTTAGGAGACAAGACTTAGAAATATTTTCCTTATAACCCTATTGCGGTCTTAGGAGGATGCGCTTAGAACAATTTCCTTATTACGTTATTACATCCTTAGGGGGCAAGACTTAGAAAAATTTTCCTTATTACGCTATTACTCACTTAGGGGGCAAGACTTAGAAAAATTTTCCTTATTACTCTATTACTCACTTAGGAGACAAGACTTAGAAAAATTTTCCTTATTACTCTATTACTCACTTAGGAGGCAAGACTTAGAAAAATTTTCCTTATTACTCTATTACTCACTTAGGGGGCAAGACTTAGAAAAATTTTCCTTATTACTCTATTACTCACTTAGGAGACAAGACTTAGAAATATTTTCCTTATAACCATATTGCGGTCTTAGGAGGATGCGCTTAGAACAATTTCCTTATTACGTTATTACATCCTTAGGGGGCAAGACTTAGAAAAATTTTCCTTATTACGCTATTACTGACTTAGGAGGCAAGACTTAGAAAAATTTTCCTTATTACGCTATTACTCACTTAGGAGACAAGACTTAGAAATATTTTCCTTATAACCCTATTGCGGTCTTAGGAGGATGCGCTTAGAACAATTTCCTTATTACGTTATTACATCCTTAGGGGGCAAGACTTAGAAAAATTTTCCTTATTACGCTATTACTCACTTAGGGGGCAAGACTTAGAAAAATTTTCCTTATTACTCTATTACTCACTTAGGAGACAAGACTTAGAAAAATTTTCCTTATTACTCTATTACTCACTTAGGAGGCAAGACTTAGAAAAATTTTCCTTATTACTCTATTACTCACTTAGGGGGCAAGACTTAGAAAAATTTTCCTTATTACTCTATTACTCACTTAGGAGACAAGACTTAGAAAAATTTTCCTTATTACTCTATTACTCACTTAGGAGGCAAGGCTTAGAAACATTTTCCTTATTACTCTATTACTCACTTAGGAGGCAAGACATAGAAAAACTTTCTTTATAACGCTATTGCGGTCTTAGGAGGATGCACTTAGAACAATTTCCTTATTACTGTATTACTCACTTAGGAGGCAAGACTTAGAAAAATTTTCCTTATTACTCTATTACTCACTTAGGAGCCAAGACTTAGAAATACTTTCCTTATAACCCGATTGCGGTCTTAGGAGGATGCGCTTAGAACTATTTCCTTATTACGTTATTACATCCTTAGGGGGCAAGACTTAGAAAAATTTTCCTTATTACGCTATTACTCACTTAGGAGGCAAGACTTAGAAAAATTTTCCTTATTACTCTATTACTCACTTAGGAGGCAAGACTTAGAAAAATTTTCCTTATTACTCTATTACTCACTTAGGAGACAAGACTTAGAAAAATTTTCCTTATTACTCTATTACTCACTTAGGAGGCAAGACTTAGAAAAATTTTCCTTATTACTCTATTACTCACTTAGGAGGCAAGACTTAGAAAAATTTTTCTTATTACTCTATTACTCACTTAGGAGACAAGACTTAGAAAAATTTTCCTTATTACTCTATTACTCACTTAGGAGGCAAAACTTAGAAATATTTTCCTTATAACCCTATTGCGGTCTTAGGAGGATGCGCTTAGAACAATTTCCTTATTACGTTATTTATTACATCCTTAGGGGGCAAGACTTAGAAAAATTTTCCTTATTACGCTATTACTCACTTAGGGGGCAAGACTTAGAAAAATTTTCCTTATTACTCTATTACTCACTTAGGAGCCAAGACTTAGAAATACTTTCCTTATAACCCGATTGCGGTCTTAGGAGGATGCGCTTAGAACAATTTCCTTATTACGTTATTACATCCTTAGGGGGCAAGACTTAGAAAAATTTTCCTTATTACGCTATTACTCACTTAGGAGGCAAGACTTAGAAAAATTTTCCTTATTACTCTATTACTCACTTAGGACGCAAGACTTAGAAATATTTTCCTTATAACCATATTGCGGTCTTAGGAGGATGCGCTTAGAACAATTTCCTTATTACGTTATTACATCCTTAGGGGGCAAGACTTAGAAAAATTTTCCTTATTACGCTATTACTGACTTAGGAGGCAAGACTTAGAAAAATTCTCCTTATTACGCTATTACTCACTTAGGAGACAAGACTTAGAAATATTTTCCTTATAACCCTATTGCGGTCTTAGGAGGATGCGCTTAGAACAATTTCCTTATTACGTTATTACATCCTTAGGGGGCAAGACTTAGAAAAATTTTCCTTATTACGCTATTACTCACTTAGGAGGGAAGACTTAGAAAAAATTTCCTTATTACTCTATTACTCACTTAGGAGGCAAGACTTAGAAATATTTTCCTTATAACCATATTGCGGTCTTAGGAGGATGCGCTTAGAACAATTTCCTTATTACTCTATTACTCACTTAGGAAGCAAGACTTAGAAAAATTTTCCTTATTACTCTATTACTCACTTAGGGGGCAAGACTTAGAAAAATTTTCCTTATTACTCTATTACTCACTTAGGAGACAAGACTTAGAAAAATTTTCCTTATTACTCTATTACTCACTTAGGAGACAAGAGACAAGACTTAGAAAAATTTTCCTTATTACGCTATTACTCACTTAGGAGGCAAGACATAGAAAAATTTTCTTTATAACGCTATTGCGGTCTTAGGAGGATGCACTTAGAACAATTTCCTTATTACTCTATTACTCACTTAGGAGGCAAGACTTAGAAATACTTACCTTATAACCCGATTGCGGTCTTAGGAGGATGCGCTTAGAACAATTTCCTTATTACGTTATTACATCCTTAGGGGGCAAGACTTAGAAAAATTTTCCTTATTACGCTATTACTCACTTAGGAGGCAAGACATAGAAACATTTTCTTTATAACGCTATTGCGGTCTTAGGAGGATGCACTTAGAACAATTTCCTTATTACTCTATTACTCACTTAGGAGGCAAGACATAGAAAAATTTTCTTTATAACGCTATTGCGGTCTTAGGAGGATGCACTTAGAACAATTTCCTTATTACTCTATTACTCACTTAGGAGGCAAGACTTAGAAATACTTTCCTTATAACCCGATTGCGGTCTTAGGAGGATGCGCTTAGAACAATTTCCTTATTACGTTATTACATCCTTAGGGGGCAAGACTTAGAAAAATTTTCCTTATTACGCTATTAGTCACTTAGGAGGCAAGACTTAGAAAAATTTTCCTTATTACGCTATTACTCACTTAGGAGGCAAGACTTAGAAAAATTTTCCTTATTACGCTATTACTCACTTAGGGGGCAAGACTTAGAAAAATTTTCCTTATAACCCTATTGCGGTCTTAGGAGGATGCACTTAGAACAATTTTCTTATTACTCTATTACTCACTTAGGAGGCAAGACTTAGAAAATTTTTCCTTATTACTCTATTACTCACTTAGGAGACAAGACTTAGAAAAATTTTCCTTATTACGCTATTTCTCACTTAGGAGGCAAGACTTAGAAAAATTTTCCTTATTACGCTATTACTCACTTAGGGGGCAAGACTTAGAAAAATTTTCCTTATAACCCTATTGCGGTCTTAGGAGGATGCACTTAGAACAATTTCCTTATTACTCTATTACTCACTTAGGAGGCAAGACTTAGAAAAATTTTCCTTATTACTCTATTACTCACTTAGGGGGCAAGACTTAGAAAAATTTTCCTTATAACCCTATTGCGGTCTTAGGAGGATGCACTTAGAACAATTTCCTTATTACGTTATTACGTACATCCTTAGGGGGCAAGACTTAGAAAAATTTTCCTTATTACTCTATTACTCACTTAGGAGGGAAGACTTACAAAAATTTTCCTTATTACTCTATTACTCACTTAGGAGGCAAGACTTAGAAATATTTTCCTTATAACCCTATTGCGGTCTTAGGAGGATGCGCTTAGAACAATTTCCTTATTACGTTATTACATCCTTAGGGGGCAAGACTTAGAAAAATTTTCCTTATTACTCTATTACTCACTTAGGAGGGAAGACTTAGAAAAATTTTCCTTATTACTCTATTACTCACTTAGGAGGCAAGACTTAGAAAAATTTTCCTTATAACCCTATTGCGGTCTTAGGAGGATGCACTTAGAACAATTTCCTTATTACTCTATTACTCACTTAGGAGGCAAGACTTAGAAATATTTTCCTTATAACCCTATTACGGTCTTAGGAGGATGCGCTTAGAACAATTTCCTTATTACGTTATTACATCCTTAGGGGGCAAGACTTAGAAAAATTTTCCTTGTTACGCTATTACTCACTTAGGAGACAAGACTTAGAAATATTTTCCTTATAACCCTATTGCGGTCTTAGGAGGATGCGCTTAGAACAATTTCCTTATTACGTTATTACATCCTTAGGGGGCAAGACTTAGAAAAATTTTCCTTATTACGCTATTACTCACTTAGGAGGCAAGACTTAGAAAAATTTTCCTTATTACTCTATTACTGACTTAGGAGGTAAGACTTAGAAAAATTTTCCTTATTACTCTATTACTCACTTAGGAGGCAAGACTTAGAAAAATTTTCCTTATAACCCTATTGCGGTCTTAGGAGGATGCACTTAGAACAATTTCCTTATTACTCTATTACTCACTTAGGAGGCAAGACTTAGAAAAATTTTCCTTATAACCCTATTGCGGTCTTAGGAGGATGCACTTAGAACAATTTCCTTATTACTCTATTACTCACTTAGGAGGCAAGACTTAGAAATATTTTCCTTATAACCCTATTACGGTCTTAGGAGGATGCGCTTAGAACAATTTCCTTATTACGTTATTACATCCTTAGGGGACAAGACTTAGAAAAATTTTCCTTGTTACGCTATTACTCACTTAGGAGACAAGACTTAGAAATATTTTCCTTATAACCCTATTGCGGTCTTAGGAGGATGCGCTTAGAACGATTTCCTTATTACGTTATTACATCCTTAGGGGGCAAGACTTAGAAAAATTTTCCTTATTACTCTATTACACACTTAGGAGGCAAGACTTAGAAAAATTTTCCTTATTACTCTATTACTGACTTAGGAGGCAAGACTTAGAAAAATTTTCCTTATTACTCTATTACTCACTTAGGAGGCAAGACTTAGAAATATTTTCCTTATAACCCTATTGCGGTCTTAGGAGGATGCGCTTAGAACAATTTCCTTATTACGTTATTACATCCTTAGGGGGCGAGACTTAGAAAAATTTTCCTTATTACTCTATTACTCACTTAGGAGGCAAGACTTAGAAAAATTTTCCTTATTACTCTATTACTCACTTAGGAGGCAAGACTTAGAAAAATTTTCCTTATAACCCTATTGCGGTCTTAGGAGGATGCGCTTAGAACAATTTCCTTATTACTCTATTACTCACTTAGGAGGCAAGACTTAGAAATATTTTCCTTATAACCCTATTGCGGTCTTAGGAGGATGCGCTTAGAACAATTTCCTTATTACGTTATTACATCCTTAGGGGGCAAGACTTTGAAAAATTTTCCTTATTACGCTATTACTCACTTAGGGGGCAAGACTTAGAAAAATTTTCCTTATTGCTCTATTACTCACTTAGGAGGCAAGACTTAGAAAAATTTTCCTTATTACTCTATTACTCACTTAGGAGGCGAGGCTTAGAAATATTTTCCTTATAACCCTATTGCGGTCTTAGGAGGATGCGCTTAGAACAATTTCCTTATTACGTTATTACATCCTTAGGGGGCAAGACTTTGAAAAATTTTCCTTATTACGCTATTACTCACTTAGGGGGCAAGACTTAGAAAAATTTTCCTTATTACGCTATTACTCACTTAGGGGGCAAGACTTAGAAAAATTTTCCTTATTACGCTATTACTCACTTAGGGGGCAAGACTTAGAAAAATTTTCCTTATTACTCTATTACTGACTTAGGAGGCAAGACTTAGAAAAATTTTCCTTATTACTCTATTACTCACTTAGGAGGCAAGACTTAGAAAAATTTTCCTTATTACTCTATTACTCACTTAGGATGCAAGACTTAGAAAAATTTTCCTTATAACCCTATTGCGGTCTTAGGAGGATGCACTTAGAACAATTTCCTTATTACTCTATTACTCACTTAGGAGGCAAGACTTAGAAATATTTTCCTTATAACCCTATTGCGGTCTTAGGAGGATGCGCTTAGAACAATTTCCTTATTACGTTATTACATCCTTAGGGGGCAAGACTTTGAAAAATTTTCCTTATTACGCTATTACTCACTTAGGGGGCAAGACTTAGAAAAATTTTCCTTATTACTCTATTACTCACTTAGGAGGCAAGACTTAGAAAAATTCTCCTTATAACCCTATTGCGGTCTTAGGAGGATGCACTTAGAACAATTTTCCTTATTACGCTATTACTCACTTAGGAGGCAAGACTTAGAAAAATTTTCCTTATTACTCTATTACTGACTTAGGAGGCAAGACTTAGAAAAATTTTCCTTATTACTCTATTACTCACTTAGGAGGCAAGACTTAGAAATATTTTCCTTATAACCCTATTGCGGTCTTAGGAGGATGCACTTAGAACAATTTCCTTATTACTCTATTACTCACTTAGGAGGCAAGACTTAGAAATATTTTCCTTATAACCCTATTGCGGTCTTAGGAGGATGCACTTAGAACAATTTCCTTATTACTCTATTACTCACTTAGGAGGCAAGACTTAGAAATATTTTCCTTATAACCCTATTGCGGTCTTAGGAGGATGCGCTTAGAACAATTTCCTTATTACGTTATTACATCCTTAGGGGGCAAGACTTTGAAAAATTTTCCTTATTACGCTATTACTCACTTAGGGGGCAAGACTTAGAAAAATTCTCCTTATTACTCTATTACTCACTTAGGAGGCAAGACTTAGAAAAATTGTCCTTATAACCCTATTGCGGTCTTAGGAGGATACACTTAGAACAATTTTCCTTATTACGCTATTACTCACTTAGGAGGCAAGACTTAGAAAAATTTTCCTTATTACTCTATTACTGACTTAGGAGGCAAGACTTAGAAAAATTTTCCTTATTACTCTATTACTCCCTTAGGAGGCAAGACTTAGAAATATTTTCCTTATAACCCTATTGCGGTCTTAGGAGGATGCGCTTAGAACAATTTCCTTATTACTCTATTACTCACTTAGGAGGCAAGACTTAGAAATATTTTCCTTATAACCTTATTGCGGTCTTAGGAGGATGCGCTTAGAACAATTTCCTTATTACGTTATTACATCCTTAGGGGTCAAGACTTTGAAAAATTTTCCTTTTTACGCTATTACTCACTTAGGGGGCAAGACTTAGAAAAATTTTCCTTATTACGCTATTACTCACTTAGGGGGCAAGACTTAGAAAAATTTTCCTTATTACGCTATTACTCACTTAGGGGGCAAGACTTAGAAAAATTTTCCTTATTACTCTATTACTGACTTAGGAGGCAAGACTTAGAAACATTTTCCTTATTACTATATTACTCACTTAGGAGGCAAGACTTAGAAAAATTTTCCTTATTACTCTATTACTCACTTAGGAGGCAAGACTTAGAAAAATTTTCCTTATAACCCTATTGCGGTCTTAGGAGGATGCACTTAGAACAATTTCCTTATTACTCTATTACTCACTTAGGAGGCAAGACTTAGAAATATTTTCCTTATAACCCTATTGCGGTATTAGGAGGATGCGCTTAGAACAATTTCCTTATTACGTTATTACATCCTTAGGGGGCAAGACTTAGAAAAATTTTCCTTGTTACTCTATTACTGACTTAGGAGGCAAGACTTAGAAAAATTTTCCTTATTACTCTATTACTCACTTAGGAGGCAAGACTTAGAAAAATTTTCCTTATTACTCTATTACTCACTTAGGAGGCAAGACTTAGATAAATTTTCCTTATAACCCTATTGCGGTCTTAGGAGGATGCACTTAGAAGAATTTCCTTATTACTCTATTACTCACTTAGGAGGCAAGACTTAGAAATATTTTCCTTATAACCCTATTGCGGTCTTAGGAGGATGCGCTTAGAACAATTTCCTTATTACGTTATTACATCCTTAGGGGGCAAGACTTTGAAAAATTTTCCTTATTACGCTATTACTCACTTAGGGGGCAAGACTTAGAAAAATTTTCCTTATTACGCTATTACTCACTTAGGGGGCAAGACTTAGAAAAATTTTCCTTAATACGCTATTACTCACTTAGGGGGCAAGACTTAGAAAAATTTTCCTTATTACTCTATTACTCACTTAGGAGGCAAGACTTAGAAAAATTTTCCTTATAACCCTATTGCGGTCTTAGGAGGATGCACTTAGAACAATTTCCTTATTACTCTATTACTCACTTAGGAGGCAAGACTTAGAAATATTTTCCTTATAACCCTATTGCGGTCTTAGGAGGATGCGCTTAGAACAATTTCCTTATTACGTTATTACATCCTTAGGGGGCAAGACTTAGAAAAATTTTCCTTATTACGCTATTACTCACTTAGGAGGCAAGACTTAGAAAGATTTTCCTTATTACGCTATTACTCACTTAGGGGGCAAGACTTAGAAAAATTTTCCTTATTACTCTATTACACACTTAGGAGGCAAGACTTAGAAAAATTTTCCTTATTACTCTATTACTCACTTAGGAGGCAAGACTTAGAAAAATTTTCCTTATTACTCTATTACTCACTTAGGAGGCAAGACTTAGAAATATTTTCCTTATAACCCTATTGCGGTCTTAGGAGGATGCACTTAGAACAATTTCCTTATTACTCTATTACTCACTTAGGAGGCAAGACTTAGAAATATTTTCCTTATAACCCTATTGCGGTCTTAGGAGGATGCGCTTAGAACAATTTCCTTATTACGTTATTACATCCTTAGGGGGCAAGACTTAGAAAAATTTTCCTTATTACGCTATTACTCACTTAGGAGGCAAGACGTAGAAAGATTTTCCTTATTACGCTATTACTCACTTAGGGGGCAAGACTTAGAAAAATTTTCCTTATTACTCTATTACACACTTAGGAGGCAAGACTTAGAAAAATTTTCCTTATTACTCTATTACTCACTTAGGAGCAAGACTTAGAAAAATTTTCCTTATTACTCCTATTACTCACTTAGGAGGCAAGACTTAGAAATATTTTCCTTATAACCCTATTGCGGTCTTAGGAGGATGCGCTTAGAACAATTTCCTTATTACTCTATTACTCACTTAGGAGGCAAGACTTAGAAATATTTTCCTTATAACCCTATTGCGGTCTTAGGAGGATGCGCTTAGAACAATTTCCTTATTACGTTATTACATCCTTAGGGGGCAAGACTTTGAAAAATTTTCCTTATTACGCTATTACTCACTTAGGGGGCAAGACTTAGAAAAAATTTTCCTTATTACGCTATTACTCACTTAGGGGGCAAGACTTAGAAAAATTTTTCCTTATTACGCTATTACTCACTTAGGGAGCAAGATTTAGAAAAATTTTCCTTATTACTCTATTACTCACTTAGGAGGCAAGACTTAGAAAGATTTTCCTTATTACGCTATTACTCACTTAGGGGGCAAGACTTAGAAAAATTTTCCTTATTACGCTATTACTCACTTAGGAGGCAAGACTTAGAAAAATTTTCCTTATTACTCTATTACTCACTTAGGAGGCAAGACTTAAATAAATTTTCCTTATAACCCTATTGCGGTCTTAGGAGGATGCACTTAGAACAATTTCCTTATTACTCTATTACTCACTTAGGAGGCAAGACTTAGAAATATTTTCCTTATAACCCTATTGCGGTCTTAGGAGGATGCGCTTAGAACAATTTCCTTATTACGTTATTACATCCTTAGGGGGCAAGACTTAGAAAAATTTTCCTTATTACTCTATTACTCACTTAGGAGACAAGACTTAGAAATATTTTCCTTATTACTCTATTACTCACTTAGGAGGCAAGACTTAGAAAGATTTTCCTTATTACGCTATTACTCACTTAGGGGGCAAGACTTAGAAAATTTTTCCTTATTACGCTATTACTCACTTAGGGAGCAAGATTTAGAAAAATTTTCCTTATTACTCTATTACTCACTTAGGAGGCAAGACTTAGAAAGATTTTCCTTATTACGCTATTACTCACTTAGGGGGCAAGACTTAGAAAAATTTTCCTTATTACGCTATTACTCACTTAGGAGGCAAGACTTAGAAAAATTTTCCTTATTACTCTATTACTCACTTAGGAGGCAAGACTTAAATAAATTTTCCTTATAACCCTATTGCGGTCTTAGGAGGATGCACTTAGAACAATTTCCTTATTACTCTATTACTCACTTAGGAGGCAAGACTTAGAAATATTTTCCTTATAACCCTATTGCGGTCTTAGGAGGATGCGCTTAGAACAATTTCCTTATTACGTTATTACATCCTTAGGGGGCAAGACTTAGAAAAATTTTCCTTATTACTCTATTACTCACTTAGGAGACAAGACTTAGAAATATTTTCCTTATTACTCTATTACTCACTTAGGAGGCAAGACTTAGAAAGATTTTCCTTATTACGCTATTACTCACTTAGGGGGCAAGACTTAGAAAAATTTTCCTTATTACTCTATTACACACTTAGGAGGCAAGACTTAGAAAAATTTTCCTTATTACTCTATTACTGACTTAGGAGGCAAGACTTGGAAAAATTTTCCTTATTACTCTATTACTCACTTAGGAGGCAAGACTTAGAAATATTTTCCTTATAACCCTATTGCGGTCTTAGGAGGATGCGCTTAGAACAATTTCCTTATTACTCTATTACTCACTTAGGAGGCAAGACTTAGAAATATTTTCCTTATAACCCTATTGCGGTCTTAGGAGGATGCGCTTAGAACAATTTCCTTATTACTCTATTACTCACTTAGGAGGCAAGACTTAGAAATACTTTCCATATAACCCTATTGCGGTCTTAGGAGGATGCGCTTAGAACAATTTCCTTATTACGTTATTACATCCTTAGGGGGCAAGACTTAGAAAAATTTTCCTTATTACGCTATTACTCACTTAGGGGGCAAGACTTAGAAATATTTTCCTTATAACCCTATTGCGGTCTTAGGAGCATGCGCTTAGAACAATTTCCTTATTACGCTATTACTCACTTAGGGGGCAAGACTTAGAAAAATTTTCCTTATTACTCTATTACTCACTTAGGAGACAAGGCTTAGAAAAATTTTCCTTATTACTCTATTACTCACTTAGGAGGCAAGACTTAGAAAAATTTTCCTTATTACTCTATTACTCACTTAGGAGGCAAGACTTAGAAAAATTTTCCTTATAACCCTATTGCGGTCTTAGGAGGATGCACTTAGAACAATTTCCTTATTACTCTATTACTCACTTAGGAGGCAAGACTTAGAAATATTTTCCTTATAACCCTATTGCGGTCTTAGGAGGATGCGCTTAGAACAATTTCCTTATTACGTTATTACATCCTTAGGGGGAAGACTTAGAAAAATTTTCCTTATTACGCTATTACTCACTTAGGAGGCAAGACTTAGAAAAATTTTCCTTATTACTCTATTACTGACTTAGGAGGCAAGACTTAGAAATATTTTCCTTATAACCCTATTGCGGTCTTAGGAGGATGCGCTTAAGACAATTTCCTTATTACTCTATTACTCACTTAGGAGGCAAGACTTAGAAATATTTTCCTTATAACCCTATTGCGGTCTTAGGAGGATGCGCTTAGAACAATTTCCTTATTACGTTATTACATCCTTAGGGGGCAAGACTTAGAAAAATTTTCCTTATTACGCTATTACTCACTTAGGAGGCAAGACTTAGAAAGATTTTCCTTATTACGCTATTACTCACTTAGGGGGCAAGACTTAGAAAAATTTTCCTTATTACTCTATTACACACTTAGGAGGCAAGACTTAGAAAATTTTTCCTTATTACTCTATTACTCACTTAGGAGGCAAGACTTAGAAAAATTTTCCTTATTACTCTATTACTCACTTAGGAGGCAAGACTTAGAAATATTTTCCTTATAACCCTATTGCGGTCTTAGGAGGATGCGCTTAGAACAATTTCCTTATTACTCTATTACTCACTTAGGAGGCAAGACTTAGAAATATTTTCCTTATAACCCTATTGCGGTCTTAGGAGGATGCGCTTAGAACAATTTCCTTATTACGTTATTACATCCTTAGGGGGCAAGACTTTGAAAAATTTTCCTTATTACGCTATTACTCACTTAGGGGGCAAGACTTAGAAAAATTTTCCTTATTACGCTATTACTCACTTAGGGGGCAAGACTTAGAAAATTTTTCCTTATTACGCTATTACTCACTTAGGGAGCAAGATTTAGAAAAATTTTCCTTATTACTCTATTACTCACTTAGGAGGCAAGACTTAGAAAGATTTTCCTTATTACGCTATTACTCACTTAGGGGGCAAGACTTAGAAAAATTTTCCTTATTACGCTATTACTCACTTAGGAGGCAAGACTTAGAAAAATTTTCCTTATTACTCTATTACTCACTTAGGAGGCAAGACTTAGAAAAATTTTCCTTATAACCCTATTGCGGTCTTAGGAGGATGCACTTAGAACAATTTCCTTATTACTCTATTACTCACTTAGGAGGCAAGACTTAGAAATATTTTCCTTATAACCCTATTGCGGTCTTAGGAGGATGCGCTTAGAACAATTTCCTTATTACGTTATTACATCCTTAGGGGGCAAGACTTAGAAAAATTTTCCTTATTACTCTATTACTCACTTAGGAGACAAGACTTAGAAATATTTTCCTTATTACTCTATTACTCACTTAGGAGGCAAGACTTAGAAAGATTTTCCTTATTACGCTATTACTCACTTAGGGGGCAAGACTTAGAAAAATTTTCCTTATTACTCTATTACACACTTAGGAGGCAAGACTTAGAAAAATTTTCCTTATTACTCTATTACTGACTTAGGAGGCAAGACTTGGAAAAATTTTCCTTATTACTCTATTACTCACTTAGGAGGCAAGACTTAGAAATATTTTCCTTATAACCCTATTGCGGTCTTAGGAGGATGCGCTTAGAACAATTTCCTTATTACTCTATTACTCACTTAGGAGGCAAGACTTAGAAATATTTTCCTTATAACCCTATTGCGGTCTTAGGAGGATGCGCTTAGAACAATTTCCTTATTACTCTATTACTCACTTAGGAGGCAAGACTTAGAAATACTTTCCATATAACCCTATTGCGGTCTTAGGAGGATGCGCTTAGAACAATTTCCTTATTACGTTATTACATCCTTAGGGGGCAAGACTTAGAAAAATTTTCCTTATTACGCTATTACTCACTTAGGGGGCAAGACTTAGAAATATTTTCCTTATAACCCTATTGCGGTCTTAGGAGCATGCGCTTAGAACAATTTCCTTATTACGCTATTACTCACTTAGGGGGCAAGACTTAGAAAAATTTTCCTTATTACTCTATTACTCACTTAGGAGACAAGGCTTAGAAAAATTTTCCTTATTACTCTATTACTCACTTAGGAGGCAAGACTTAGAAAAATTTTCCTTATTACTCTATTACTCACTTAGGAGGCAAGACTTAGAAAAATTTTCCTTATAACCCTATTGCGGTCTTAGGAGGATGCACTTAGAACAATTTCCTTATTACTCTATTACTCACTTAGGAGGCAAGACTTAGAAATATTTTCCTTATAACCCTATTGCGGTCTTAGGAGGATGCGCTTAGAACAATTTCCTTATTACGTTATTACATCCTTAGGGGGCAAGACTTAGAAAAATTTTCCTTATTACGCTATTACTCACTTAGGAGGCAAGACTTAGAAAAATTTTCCTTATTACTCTATTACTGACTTAGGAGGCAAGACTTAGAAATATTTTCCTTATAACCCTATTGCGGTCTTAGGAGGATGCGCTTAGGACAATTTCCTTATTACTCTATTACTCACTTAGGAGGCAAGACTTAGAAATATTTTCCTTATAACCCTATTGCGGTCTTAGGAGGATGCGCTTAGAACAATTTCCTTATTACGTTATTACATCCTTAGGGGGCAAGACTTAGAAAAATTTTCCTTATTACGCTATTACTCACTTAGGAGGCAAGACTTAGAAAAATTTTCCTTATTACGCTATTACTCACTTAGGAGGCAAGACTTAGAAAAATTTTCCTTATTACTCTATTACTGACTTAGGAGACAAGACTTAGAAAAATTTTCCTTATTACTCTATTACTCACTTAGGAGGCAAGACTTAGAAATATTTTCCTTATAACCCGATTGCGGTCTTAGGAGGATGCGCTTAGAACAATTTCCTTATTACGTTATTACATCCTTAGGGGGCAAGACTTTGAAAAATTTTCCTTATTACGCTATTACTCACTTAGGGGGCAAGACTTAGAAAAATTTTCCTTATTACGCTATTACTCACTTAGGGGGCAAGACTTAGAAATATTTTCCTTATAACCCTATTGCGGTCTTAGGAGGATGCGCTTAGAACAATTTCCTTATTACGTTATTACATCCTTAGGGGGCACGATTTAGAAAAATTTTCCTTATTACGCTATTACTCACTTAGGGGGCAAGACTTAGAAAAATTTTCCTTATTACTCTATTACTCACTTAGGAGACAAGGCTTAGAAAAATTTTCCTTATTACTCTATTACTCACTTAGGAGACAAGACTTAGAAAAATTTTCCTTATTACTCTATTACTCACTTAGGAGACAAGACTTAGAAATATTTTCCTTATAACCCTATTGCGGTCTCAGGAGGATGCGCTTAGAACAATTTCCTTATTACGTTATTACATCCTTAGGGGGCGAGACTTAGAAAAATTTTCCTTATTACTCTATTACTCACTTAGGAGGCAAGACTTAGAAAAATTTTCCTTATTACTCTATTACTCACTTAGGAGGCAAGACTTAGAAAAATTTTCCTTATAACCCTATTGCGGTCTTAGGAGGATGCACTTAGAACAATTTCCTTATTACTCTATTACTCACTTAGGAGGCAAGACTTAGAAATATTTTCCTTATAACCCTATTGCGGTCTTAGGAGGATGCGCTTAGAACAATTTCCTTATTACGTTATTACATCCTTAGGGGGAAGACTTAGAAAAATTTTCCTTATTACGCTATTACTCACTTAGGAGGCAAGACTTAGAAAAATTTTCCTTATTACTCTATTACTGACTTAGGAGGCAAGACTTAGAAATATTTTCCTTATAACCCTATTGCGGTCTTAGGAGGATGCGCTTAGGACAATTTCCTTATTACTCTATTACTCACTTAGGAGGCAAGACTTAGAAATATTTTCCTTATAACCCTATTGCGGTCTTAGGAGGATGCGCTTAGAACAATTTCCTTATTACGTTATTACATCCTTAGGGGGCAAGACTTAGAAAAATTTTCCTTATTACGCTATTACTCACTTAGGAGGCAAGACTTAGAAAAATTTTCCTTATTACGCTATTACTCACTTAGGAGGCAAGACTTAGAAAAATTTTCCTTATTACTCTATTACTGACTTAGGAGGCAAGACTTAGAAAAATTTTCCTTATTACTCTATTACTCACTTAGGAGGCAAGACTTAGAAATATTTTCCTTATAACCCGATTGCGGTCTTAGGAGGATGCGCTTAGAACAATTTCCTTATTACTCTATTACTCACTTAGGAGGCAAGACTTAGAAATATTTTCCTTATAACCCTATTGCGGTCTTAGGAGGATGCGCTTAGAACAATTTCCTTATTACGTTATTACATCCTTAGGGGGCAAGACTTTGAAAAATTTTCCTTATTACGCTATTACTCACTTAGGGGGCAAGACTTAGAAAAATTTTCCTTATTACGCTATTACTCACTTAGGGGGCAAGACTTAGAAATATTTTCCTTATAACCCTATTGCGGTCTTAGGAGGATGCGCTTAGAACAATTTCCTTATTACGTTATTACATCCTTAGGGGGCAAGATTTAGAAAAATTTTCCTTATTACGCTATTACTCACTTAGGGGGCAAGACTTAGAAAAATTTTCCTTATTACTCTATTACTCACTTAGGAGACAAGGCTTAGAAAAATTTTCCTTATTACTCTATTACTCACTTAGGAGGCAAGACTTAGAAAAAATTTCCTTATTACTCTATTACTCACTTAGGAGGCAAGACTTAGAAATATTTTCCTTATAACCCTATTGCGGTCTCAGGAGGATGCGCTTAGAACAATTTCCTTATTACGTTATTACATCCTTAGGGGGCGAGACTTAGAAAAATTTTCCTTATTACTCTATTACTCACTTAGGAGGCAAGACTTAGAAAAATTTTCCTTATTACTCTATTACTCACTTAGGAGGCAAGACTTAGAAAAATTTTCCTTATAACCCTATTGCGGTCTTAGGAGGATGCACTTAGAACAATTTCCTTATTACTCTATTACTCACTTAGGAGGCAAGACTTAGAAATATTTTCCTTATAACCCTATTGCGGTCTTAGGAGGATGCGCTTAGAACAATTTCCTTATTACGTTATTACATCCTTAGGGGGCAAGACTTAGAAAAATTTTCCTTATTACGCTATTACTCACTTAGGAGGCAAGACTTAGAAAAATTTTCCTTATTACGCTATTACTCACTTAGGAGGCAAGACTTAGAAAAATTTTCCTTATTACTCTATTACTCACTTAGGAGGCAAGACTTAGAAATATTTTCCTTATAACCCTATTGCGGTCTTAGGAGGATGCGCTTAGAACAATTTCCTTATTACTCTATTACTCACTTAGGAGGCAAGACTTCGAAATATTTTCCTTATAACCCTATTGCGGTCTTAGGAGGATGCGCTTAGAACAATTTCCTTATTACGTTATTACATCCTTAGGGGGCAAGACTTAGAAAAATTTTCCTTATTACGCTATTACTCACTTAGGAGGCAAGACTTAGAAAAGTTTTCCTTATTACCCTATTGCGGTCTTAGGAGGATGCACTTAGAACAATTTCCTTATTACTCTATTACTCACTTAGGAGGCAAGACTTAGAAATATTTTCCTTATAACCCTATTGCGGTCTTAGGAGGATGCGCTTAGAACAATTTCCTTATTACGTTATTACATCCTTAGGGGGCGAGACTTAGAAAAATTTTCCTTATTACGCTATTACTGACTTAGGGGGCAATACTTAGAAAAATTTTCCTTATTACTCTATTACTCACTTAGGGGGCAAAACTTAGAAAAATTTTCCTTATTACTCTATTACTCACTTAGGAGGCAAGACTTAGAAAAATTTTCCTTATTACTCTATTACTCACTTAGGAGGCAAGACTTAGAAAAATTTTCCTTATAACCCTATTGCGGTCTTAGGAGGATGCACTTAGAACAATTTCCTTATTACTCTATTACTCACTTAGGAGGCAAGACTTAGAAATATTTTCCTTATAACCCTATTGCGGTCTTAGGAGGATGCGCTTAGAACAATTTCCTTATTACGTTATTACATCCTTAGGGGGCAAGACTTAGAAAAATTTTCCTTGTTACGCTATTACTCACTTAGGAGACAAGTCTTAGAAATATTTTCCTTATAACCCTATTGCGGTCTTAGGAGGATGCGCTTAGAACAATTTCCTTATTACGTTATTACAACCTTAGGAGGCAAGACTTAGAAAAATTTTCCTTATTACTCTATTACTCACTTAGCAGGCAAGACTTAGAAAAATTTTCCTTATTACGCTATTACTCACTTAGGGGGCAAGACTTAGAAAAATTTTCCTTATTACTCTATTACTCACTTAGGAGACAAGACTTAGAAAAATTTTCCTTATTACTCTATTACTCACTTAGGGGGCAAGACTTAGAAAAATTTTCCTTATTACGCTATTACTCACTTAGGAGGCAAGACTTAGAAAAATTTTCCTTATAACCCTATTGCGGTCTTAGGAGGATGCGCTTAGAACAATTTCCTTATTACGTTATTACATCCTTAGGGGGCAAGACGTAGAAAAATTTTCCTTATTACGCTATTACTCACTTAGGAGGCAAGACTTAGAAAAATTTTCCTTATAACCCTATTGCGGTCTTAGGAGGCAAGGCTTAGAAAAATTTTCCTTATTACTCTATTACTCACTTAGGAGGCAAGACTTAGAAATATTTTCCTTATAACCCGATTTCGGTCTTAGGAGGATGCGCTTAGAACAATTTCCTTATTACGTTAAGTGAGAATACCGTCTAAGGAAATTTCTCTGCTAAGTCATTGCCTCCTCAGTGAGTAACTAGGAGTAATAAGGAAAGTTTCTAAGTTCTTGTGCATTCCTAAGTGTGTAATAGAGTAAATAAGGAAAAATTTTTCTATGTACTCATCCTCTATGACCGACTTAGGTAATTGGGATTTTAAGGAAAATTGGTTCTAAGTCATTGCCTCCTAAGAACGCAATAGAGTATATAAGGAAACATTTTTCTAAGTCTTGCCTCCGCTAATTCAGTAATAGACCGTAAATAAGGAGAATTTTTCTCAAGTCTTCGCCCTCCTAAGTGGTTAATAGAGTAATAAGGAAAAATTTTTCTTAAGTCTTGCCTCCTAAGTGAGGCTTAAAAAGGAGTAATAATGGAAAAATTTTTTCTAAGTCTTGCCCCCACTTAAGAACGGTAATAACGTAATAAGGAAATTGTTCTTAAGTGCATCTCTTCCTACGACAGAAATAGGGATATAAGGAAAATATTTCTAAGTCTTGCCTCCTAAGTGAGATACATAGAGTAATAAGGAAAAATTTTTCTAAGTCTTCCATTCCTAAGTGGAGTAACCTCTAGAGTAATAGTAATAAGGAATTTTTTCTAAGTCTTGCCTCCTAAGTGAACGTAATAGAGTAAATAAGGAAAAATTTTTCTAAGTCTTGCCTCCTAAGAACCGCAATATGGGTATAAGGAAAATATTTCTATAAGTACTTGCCTCCTAAGTGTGGAGCAATAGAGTAATAAGGAAAATTTTTCTAATGTATCTTGCCTCCTAAAGGTGCTGTATTTGAGTATAGTAATAAGGGAATTATTTTCTCAATAAGTCTTGCTCTCATAAGTGACGTGCAATACAGTAATGTAATGGATAATTTTTTTCTAAGTTCTTGGCCTCCTAAGCACGTGTAATAACGTTAATAAGGAATTGTTCTAAAATACATACTCTAAGACCGCAATAGGGATATATCAAGGAAAATATGTTCTAAGTCCTTGCCTCACTACGTGAGTAATAGGAGTTAATAAGGAAAATTTTTCTAAGTCTTGCCTCCTAAGTTGAGTTTATAGAGTAAATAAGGAATATTTTTATAAGTCTTGCCTTCCTAACGGTGAGTTAATAGAGTAATAAGGAAAATTTTTTCTAAGTCTTGCCTCCTTACAGTGAGTAATAGAGTAATAAGGAAAATTTTTTCTAAGTCTTAGACCCCTAAGTGACGGTTAATAACGTAAATTAAGGAACTTGTTCTATAGTACCATGCCTCCTAAGAACACGCAATAGGGATATAAGGAAAATTTTTCTAAGTCTTGGCCTCCTTAACATGAGTAACTAGAGTAATAAATAGGAGAATTTTTCTAAGTCTTGCCTCACAAAGTGAGTAATAGAGTAATAAGGAAACAATATTTTCTAAGTCTTGCCTCCTCAAGACTGTAGTAATACAGTAATAAGGAAAAATTTTTCTTAAGTCTTGCCTCCTATGGACGGTAATAACGTAATAAGGGTATATTGGTTCTTAAATTACATTCCTCACTAAGACCGCAATAGGGATATAATGGGAAAAAATCTTTTCTAAGTTCTTGCCTTACCTATGTGATGTAATAGAGTAATAAGGAAATATTTTTCTAAGGTCTTGCTCCTTAAGGTGGAGTAATGTTAGAGTAATAAGGAAAATTTTTTCTAAGTCTTGCCCCACTAACGTGAGTTACATAACGTAATAAGGGAAATTGTTCTAAGTACATCCTCCTAAGACCGCAATAGGGGTTATAAGGAAAATTTTCTATGTCTTTTGCCTCCTATAATGGGTATTGGAGGTAGCACGATAATAAGGAAAATTTTTTCTAAGTCTTGCCTCCTAAGTGCGTAATAGAGTAATAAGGAAAATTTTTTCTAAGTCACTTGACCCCTAGGACGGTAATAAACGTAATAAGGAAATTGTTCTTAAATAACATCCTCCTAAAGAACGCACAATAGGGATATAAGGAAAATATTTCTAATTCTTGCATCCCTAAGTGTAGTAATCTAGAGTAATAAGGAGGATTTTTCTTAAGTCTTGCCTCCTAACGTGAGTAAATTAGGAGTGAATAAGGAAATTATTTTTTCTCAACTGCCTTGCATCTACTAAGCGAGTAACTTACACCGTCAATAAAGGAACATCTTTTTTTTTCTAAGCTCTTGCCCCTAAGACACCGGTAATAATACGTAATAAGGAAAATTGTTTAAATAACATTCCTCCTATAGACCGCAATAGGGATATAAGGGGATACTAAAAACTTTTTCTAAGGTCCTTTGCCTTCCTAATGTGGAGTAATAGCAGTAATAAGGAAAAATTTTTCTAAGTCTTGCCTCCTAACGTGGCAGTAATAGAGTCAATTAAGGAAATTTTTTCTAAGTCTTGCCTCCTAAGTGAGTGTTAAGGAGTAATAAGGATAAATTTTTTCTATGTCTTTGCCCCCATAAGATCGGTAAATAGTACGTAGATTAAGGAAAATTGTTCTAAGTACATTCCTCCTAAGCACCGCAATAGGGATAATAACGGAAAATTTTTCTAAGTCTTGCACTCCTAAATGAGTAATAGAGTATAGTAATAAAGGAAAATTTTTCTAAAGTCTTGCCTTCCTAAGTGAGTTTAAAGCAGTACATATGGTTAAAATTTTTCTAAGTCTTGCAATCACTATGACGGAGTATATATAACCGTAATATGGATAATTGTTCTAATATACATCCATCCTAAGGACCGCAATAGGGATATAATGGAAAATATTTTCTAAGTCTTGCCTCTTTGCTAAGTGAGTTAATTTGAGTAATTAACGGATAAAATTTTTCTAAGTCTTGCCTCCTCTAAAGGTTGCATGTAATAGAGTGTCAAATAAGGAAAATTTTTCTAAGTCTTGCCTCCTAAGTGAGTAATAGAGTTATAAGGAAAATTTTTCTAAGTCTTGCACCTCCTAAGTGAGTAATAGGAGTAATAAGGAAAATTTTTTTTCTAAGTCTTGCCCCTATGACGGTAATAACGTAATAAGGAAATTGTTCTAATACATCCTCCTAAGACCGCAATAGGGATATAAGGAAAATATTTCTAAGTCTTGCCTCCTAAGTGAGTAATAGAGTAATAAGGAAAATTTTTCTAAGTCTTGCCTCCTAAGTGAGTAATAGAGTAATAAGGAAAATTTTTCTAAGTCTTGCCTCCTAAGTGAGAGTAATACAGTAATAAGGAAATTTTTTTCTAAGTCTTGCCCCCCTAAGTCGGTAATACGTAATAAGGAAATTGTTCTAAGTACATCCTCCTAAATCCGCAATAGGGATATAAGGAAAATTTTTCTAAGTCTTGCCTCCTAAGTGAGTAATAGAGTAATAAGGAAAATTTTTCTAAGTCTTGCCTCCAAGTGAGTGATAGAGTAATAAGGTAATTTTTTCTAAGTCTTGCCCCTAAGACGGTAATATCGTAATAAGGAAATTGTTCTAAGTACATCTACCTAAGACCGCAATAGGGATATAAGGAAAATGTTTCTAAGTCTTGCCTCCTAAATGAGTAATAGAGTAATAAGGAAAATTTTTCTAAGTCTTGCCTCCTAAGTGAGTAATAGAGTAATAGGGAAAATTTTTCTAAGTCTTGGCTCCTAAGTGAGTAATAGAGTAATAAGGAAAATTTTTCTAAGTCTTGCCTCCTATGACGGTAATAACGTAATAAGGAAATTGTTCTAATTACATCCTCCTAAGACCGCAATAGGGATATAAGGAAAATATTTCTAAGTCTTGCCTCCTAAGTGAGTGAATATAGAGTAATAAGGAAAATTTTTCTAAGTCTTGCCTCCTAAGTGAGTAATAGAGTAATAAGGAAAATTTTTCTAAGTCTTGCCTCCTAAGAGAGTAATACAGTAATATGGAAAATTTTTTTCTAAGTCTTGCCCCCTAAGACGGTAATAACGTAATAAGGAAATTGTTCTAAGTCATCCTTCTAAGACAGCAATAGGGATATAAGGAAAATTTTTTCTAAGTCTTGCCTCCTAAGTGAGTAATAGAGTAATAAGGAAAATTTTTCTAAGTCTTGCCTCCTAAGTGAGTAATAGAGTAATAAGGAAAATTTTTCTAAGTCTTGCCTCCTAAGTGAGTGATAGAGTAATAAGGAAAATTTTATTCTAAGTCTTGCCACCTAAGACGGTAATAACTTAATAAGGAAAATTGTTCTAAGTACCATCCTCCTAAGACCGCAATAGGGATATAAGGAAAAATTTTTCTAAGTCTTGCCTCCTTATTGAGTAATAGTATAGTAATAAGGAAAATTTTTCTAAGTCTTGCCTCCTAAGTGAGTAATAGAGTAATAAGGAAAATTTTTCTAAGTCTTGCCCCCTATGACGGTAATAACCAATAAGGAAATTGTTCTAAATACATCCTCTAAGACCGCAATAGGGATATAAGGAAAATATTTCTAAGTCTTGCCTCCTAAGTGAGTAATAGAGTAATAAGGAAAATTTTTCTAAGTCTTGCCTCCTAAGTGAGTAATAGAGTAATAAGGAAAATTTTTCTAAGTCTTGCCTCCTAATGTGAGTGATAGAGTAATAAGGAAATTTTTTCTAAGTCTTGCCCCTATGACGGTAATAACGTAATAAGGAAATTGTTCTAAGTGCATCCTCCTAAGACCGCAATAGGGATATAAGGAAAATATTTCTAAGTCTTGCCTCCTAAGTGAGTAATAGAGTAATAAGGAAAAAATTTTCTAAGTCTAATTCTTGCCCCCTAAGATGGTAATAACGTAATAAGGAAATTGTTCTAAATACATCCTCCTAAGACCGCAATAGGGATATAAGGAAAATATTTCTAAGTCTTGCCATCCTAAGTGAGTAATAGAGTAATAAGGAAATTTTTTCTAAGTCTTGCCCCTAAGACGGTAATAACGTAATTAAGGAAATTGTTATAAGTGCTTCCTCCTAAGACCGCAATAGGGATATAAGGAAAATATTTCTAAGTCTTGCCTCCTAAGTGAGTAATAGAGTAATAAGGAAAATTTTTCTAAGTCTTGCCTCCTAAGTGAGTAATAGAGTAATAAGGAAAATTTTTCTAAGTCTTGCCTCCTAAGCGAGTAATAGAGTCCTAAGGAAATTTTTTTCTAAGTCGTCCCCCCTAAGACGATAATAACGTAATAAGGAAATTGTTCTAATACATCCTCCTAAGACCGCAATTGTGATATAAGGAAAATTTTTCTAAGTCTTGCCTCTTAAGTGAGTAATAGTGTAATAAGGAAAATTTTTCTAAGTCTTGCCTCCTAAGTGAGTGATAGAGTAATAAGGAAAATTTTTTCTAAGTCTTGCCCCTAAGACGGTAATAACGTAATAAGGAAATTGTTCTAAGTACATCCTCCTAAGACCGCAATAGGGATATAAGGAAAATTTTTCTAAGTCTTGCCTCCTAAACGAGTAATAGAGTAATAAGGAATAGTTTTCTAAGTCTATACTCCTAAGAGACGAAAAGATTAATATGAAAATTTTTCTAAGTCTTGCCTCCTATGACGGTAATAGAGTAATAAGGAAAATTGTTCTAAATACATCCTCCTAAGACCGCAATAGGGATATAAGGAAAATATTTCTAAGTCTTCCCTCCTAAGTGAGTAATAGAGTAATAAGGAAAATTTTTCTAAGTCTTGCCTCCTAAGTGAGTAATAGAGTAATAAGGAAAATATTTCTAAGTCTTGCCTCCTAAGTGAGTAATAGAGTAATAAGGAAAAATTTTTCTAAGTCTTGCCCCCTAAGACGGTAATAACGTAATAAGGAAATTGTTATAAAGGAATCCTCCTAAGTGACAATAGGGATATAAGGAAAATGTTTCTAAGTCTTAGCCTCCTAAGTGAGTAATAGAGTAATAAGGAAAATTTTTCTAAGTCTTGCCTCCTAAGTGAGTAATAGAGTTATAAGAAAAATTTTTCTAAGTCTTGCCTCCTAAGTGAGTAATAGAGTAAAAAGGAAAATTTTTTCTAAGTTCTTGCCCCCTAAGACGGTAATAACGTAATAAGGAAAATTGTTCTAAGTCCATCCTCCTAAGTCCGCAATAGGGAAATAAGGATATTTTTCTAAGTCTTGCCTCCTAGGGGAGTAATAGAGTAATAAGGAAAATTTTTCTAAGTCTTGCTTCTTAAGTGAGTAATAGAGTAATAAGGAAAATTTTTCTAAGTCTTGCCTCCTATGACGGTAATAACGTAATAAGGAAATTGTTCTAAATACATCCTCTAAAACCGCAATAGGGATATAAGGAAAAATTTTTCTAAGTCTTGCCTCCTAAGTGAGTAATAGAGTAATAAGGAAAATTTTTCTAAGTCTTGCCTTCTAAGTGAGTAATAGTGTAATAAGGAAAATTTTTCTAAGTCTTGCCTCCTAAGTGAGTGATAGAGTAAAAGGAAAATTTTTTCTAAGTCTTGCCCCCTAAGACGGTAATAACGTAATAAGGAAATTGTTCTAAGTGCATCCTCCTAAGGACGCAATAGGGATATAAGGAAAATATTTCTAAGTCTTGCCTCCTAAGTGAGTAATAGAGTAATAAGGAAAAAATTTTTCTAAGTCTTGCCCCCTAAGTGAATAATAGAGTAATAAGGAAAATTTTTCTAAATCATGCCTCCTAAGTGAGTAATAGGGATATAAGGACAATTTTTCTAAGTCTTGCCTCCTAAGTGAGTAATAGAGTAATAAGGAAAATTTTTTCTAAGTCTTGCCCCCTAAGACGGTAATAACGTAATAAGGAAATTGTTATAAGTGCATCCTCCTAAGAACGCAATTAGGGATATAAGGAAAATATTTTCTAAGTCTTGCCTCCTAAGTGAGTAATAGAGTAATAAGGAAAATTTTTCTAAGTCTTGCCTCCTAAGTGAGTAATAGAGTATTAAGGAAAATTTTTTCAAAGTCTTGCCCCATAAGACGGTAATAACGTAATAAGGAAATTGTTCTAAGTGCATCCTCCTAAGACCGCAATAGGGATAAGGAAAATATTTTCTAAGTCTTGCATCCTAAGTGAGTAATTGGGTAATAAGGAAAAATTATTCTAAGTCTTGCCTCATAAGTGAGTAATAGTGTAATAAGGAAAATTTTTCTAAGTCTTGCCTCCTAAGTGAGTATAGAGTAATAAGGAAAATTTTTTCTAAGTCTTGCCCCCTAAGACGGTAATAACGTAATAAGGAAATTGTTCTAAGTGCATCCTCCTAAGTCCGCAATAGGGATATAAGGAAAATTATTCTAAGTCTTGGCTCCTAAGTGAGTAATAGAGTAATAAGGAAAATTTTTCTAAGTCTTGCCTCCTAAGTGAGTAATAGAGTAATAAGGAAAATTTTTCTAAGTCGTGCCTCCTAAGACCGCAATAGAGTAATAAGGAAAATATTTCTAAGTCTTGCCTCCTAAGGGAGTAATAGAGTAATAAGGAAAATTCGGTAATAGAGAAATAAGGAAATTGTTCTAAGTGCATCCTCCTATGACCGCAATAGGGATATAAGGACAATATTTCTAAGTCTTGCCTCCTAAGTGAGTAATAGAGTAATAAGGAAAATTTTTACTAAGTCTTGCCTCCTAAGTGAGTAATAGAGTAATAAGGAAAATTTTTTCTAAGTCTTGCCCCCTATGACGGTAATAACGTAATAAGGAAAATTGTTATAAGTGCATCCTCCTAAGACCGCCAATAGGGATATAAGGAAAATATTTCTAAGTCTTGCCTCCTAAGTGAGTAATAGAGTAATAATGAAAATTTTTTCTAAGTCTTGCCTCCTAAGTGAGTAATAGAGTAATAGGAAAATTTTTTCTAAGTCTTGCCTCCTAAGTGAGTGATAGAGTAATAAGGAAAATTTTTTCTAAGTCTTGCCCCCTAAGACGGTAATAACGTAATAAGGAAATTGTTCTAAGTGCATCCTCCTAAGACCGCAATAGGGATATAGGGAAAATATTTCTAAGTCTTGCCTCCTAAATGAGTAATAGAGTAATAAGGAAAATTTTTCTAAGTCTTGCCTCCTAAGTGAGTAAAAGAGTAATAAGGACAATTTTTCTAAGTCTTGCCCCCTAGGACGGTAATAACGTAATAAGGAAATTGTTCTTAATACATCCTCCTAGGACCGCATTAGGGAGATATGGAAAATATTTCTAAGTCTTGCCTCCTAAGTGTGTAATAGAGTAGTAATAAGGAAAATTTTTCTAAGTCTTGCCTCCTAAGTGAGTAATAGAGTAATAAGGAAAATTTTTCTAAGTCTTGCCTCCTAAGTGAGTAATAGAGTAATAAGGAATAATTTTTTCTAAGTCTTGCCCCCTACGGTAATAACGTAATAAGGAAATTGTTCTAAATGCATCCTCCTATAGACCGCAATAGGGATATAAGGAAAATATTTCTAAGTCTTGCCTCCTAAGTGAGTAATAGAGTAATAAGGAAAATGTTTCTTAGTCTTGCCTCCTAAGTGAGTAATAGAGTTAATAAGGAAAATTTTTTCTAAGTCTTGCCTCCTAAGTGAGTAATAGAGTATTAAGGAAAATTTTTTCTAAGTCTTGCCCCTATGACCGTAATAAAGTAATAAGGAAAATTGTTCTAAGTGCTTGCCTCCTAAGACCGCAATAGGGATATAAGGAAAATATTTCTAAGTCTTGCCTCCTAAGTGAGTAATAGAGTTATAAGGAAATTTTTCTAAGTCTTGCCTCCTAAGTGAGTAATAGAGTAATAAGGAAAATTTTTCTAAGTCTTGCCTCCTAAGTGAGTAATACTGTAATAAGGAAAATTTTTTCTAAGTCTTGCCCCCTAAGACGGTAATAACGTAATAAGGAAATTGTTCTAAATACATCCTACTAAGACCGCAAAAGGGATATAAGGAAAATATTTCTAAGTCTTGCCTCCTAAGTGAGTAATAGAGTAATAAGGAAAATTTTTCTAAGTCTTGCCTCCTAAGTGAGTAATAGAGTAATAAGGAAAATTTTTTCTAAGTCTTGCCCCCTATGACGGTAATAACGTAATAAGGAAAAGTGTTCTAAATTCATCCTCCTAAGACCGCAATAGGGATATAAGGAAAATTTTTCTAAGTCTTGCCTCCTAAGGAGTAATAGAGTAATAATAAGGAAAATTTTTCTAAGTCTTGCCTCCTAAGTGAGTAATTAAGTAATAAGGAAAATTTTTCTAAGTCTTGCCTCCTAAGACGGTAATAACGTAATAAGGAAATTGTTCTAAGTTACATCCTCCTAAGACCGCATTAGGATTTTTAGGAAAATATTTCTAAGTCTTGCCTCATAAATCAGTAATAGAGTAATAAGGAAAATTTTTCTAAGTCTTGCCTCCTAATGAGTAATAGAGTAATAAGGAAAATTTTTCTAAGTCGTGCCTCCTAAGGGAGTAATAGAGTAATAAGGAAAATTTTTTTAAGTCTTGCTCCTAAGTGAGTAATAGAGTAATAAGGAAAAATTTTTCTAAGTCTTGCCCCCTAAGACGGTAATAACGTAATAAGGAAATTGTTCTAAATACATCCTCCTAAGACCGCAATAGGGATATAAGGAAAATTTTTCTAAGTCTTGCCTCCTAAGTGAGTAATAGAGTAATAAGGAAAATTTTTCTAAGTCTTGCCTCCTAAATGAGTAATAGAGTAATAAGGAAAATTTTTCAAGTCCTTGCCTCCTACGCGAGTAATAGAGTAATAGGAAAATTTTTTCTAAGTCTTGCCCCCTAAGACGGTAATAACGTAGTAAGGAAATTGTTCTAAATACATCCTCCTAAGACCGCAATAGGGATATAAGGAAAATTTTTCTAAGTCTTGCCTCCGAAGTGAGTAATAGAGTATAGTAATAAGGAAAATTTTTCTAAGTCTTGCCTCCTAAGTGAGTAATAGAGTAATAAGGAAAATTTTTCTAAGTCTTGCCTCCTATGACGGTAATAACGTAATAAGGAAATTGTTCTCAGTACATCCTCCTAAGACCGCAATAGGGATATAAGGAAAATATTTCTAAGTCTTGCCTCCTAAGTGAGTAATAGAGTAATAATGAAAATTTTTCTAATACTTGCCTCCTAAGTGAGTAATAGAGTAATAAGGAAAAATTTTTCTAAGTCTTGCCTCCTAAGCGAGTAATAAGTTAATAAGGAAAATTTTTTCTAAGTCTTGCCCCCTAAAACGGTAATAACGTAATAAGGAAATTGTTCTAAATACATCCTCCTAAGACCGCAATAGGGATATTAGGAAAATTTTTTTAAGTCTTGCCTCCTAAGTGAGTAATAGAGTAATAAGGAAAATTTTTCTAAGTCTTGCCTCCTAAGTGAGTAATAGAGTAATAAGGAAAATTTTTCTAAGTCTTGCCTCCTAAGTGAGTAAGAGAGTAATATGGAAAATTTTTTCTAAGTCTTGCCCCCTAAGACGGTAATAACGTAATAAGGAAATTGTTCTTAGTACATCCTCCTAAGACCGCAATAGGGATATAAGGAAAATTTTTCTTAAGTCTTGCCTCCTAAATGAGTATAGAGTATAGTAATAAGGAAAATTTTTCTAAGTCTTGCCTCCTAAGTGAGTAATAGAGTAATAAGGAAAATTTTTCAAAGTCTTGCCCCTATGACGGTAATAACGTAATAAGGAAATTGTTCTAAATACATCCTCCTAAGACCGCAATAGGGATATAAGAAAATTTTTTCTAAGTCTTGCCTCCTAAGTGAGTAATAGAGTTAATAAGGAAAATTTTTCTAAGTCTTGCCTCCTAAGTGAGTAATAGTGTAATAAGGAAAATTTTTCAAAGTCTTGCCTCCTAAGTGAGTGATAGAGTAACAAGGAAAATTTTTTCTAAGTCTTGCCTCCTAAGACGGTAATAACGTAATAAGGAAATTGTTCTAAGTGGATCCTACTAAGTGTGCAATAGAGATATAAGGAAAATTTTTCTAAGTCTTGCCTCCTAAGTGAGTAATAGAGTAATAAGGAAATTTTCTAAGTCTTGCCCCTAAGATGGTAATTAACGTAATAAGGATAATTGTTCTAAATACATCCTCCTAAGACCGCAATAGGGATATAAGGAAAATTTTTCTAAGTCTTGCCTCCTAAGTGAGTAATAGAGTAATAAGGAAAATTTTTTCTAAGTCTTGCCTCCGAAGACGGTAATAACGTAATAAGGAAATTGTTCTAAGTCCTTCCTCCTAAGACCTCAATAGGGATATAAGGAAAATATTTCTAAGTCTTGCCTCCTAAGTGAGTAATAGAGTAATAAGGAAATTTTTCTAAGTCTTGCTCCTAAGTGAGTAATAGAGTAATAAGGAAACTTTTTCTAAAGTCTTGCCTCCTAAGTGAGTAATACAGTAATAAGGAAATTTTTTTCTAAGTCTTGCCCCTAAGACGGTAATACGTAATAAGGAAAATTGTTCTAAATACATCCTCCTAAGACCGCAATAGGGATTATAAGGAAAATATTTCTAATCCTTGCCTCCTAAGTGAGTAATTGAGTAATAAGGAAAATTTTTCTAAGTCTTGCCTCCTAAGTGAGTGATAGAGTAATAAGGAAAATTTTTTCTAAGTCTTGCCCCCTAAGACGGTAATAACGAAATAAGGAAATTGTTTCTAAGTACATCCTCCTAAGACCGCAATAGGGATAATAAGGAAAATATTGCTAAGTCTTGCCTCCTAAGTGAGTAATAGAGTAATAAGGAAAATTTTTCTAAGTCTTGCCTCCTAAGTGAGTAATAGAGTAATAAGGAAAATTTTTCTAAGTACTTGCCCCCTATGACGGTAATAACGTAATAAGGTAAATTGTTCTAAATACATCCTCCTAAGACCGCAATAGGGATATAAGGAAAATATTTCTAAGTCTTGCCTCCTAAGTGAGTAATAGAGTTTAAGGAGAATTTTTCTAAGTCTTGCCTCCTAAGTGAGTAATAGAGGAATAAGGAAAATTTTTCTAAGTCTTGCTTCCTAAGCGAGTAATAGATTAATAAGGAAATTTTTTTCTAAGTCTTGCCCCCTAAGACGGTAATACGTAATAAGGAAAATTGTTCTGAATATACATCCTCCTAAGACCGCAAATAGGGATATAAGGAAAATATTTTCTAAGTCTTGCTCTCCTAAGTGAGTAATAGAGTAATAAGGAAAATTTTTCTAAGTCTTGCCGTCCTAAGTGAGTAATAGAGTAATAAGGAAAAATTTCTAAGTCTTGCCTCCTAAGTGAGTGAATACAGTAATAAGGAATATTTTTTCTAAGTCTTGCCCCCTAAGACGGTAATAAACGTAATAAGGAAATTGTTCTAAGTACATCCTCCTAAGACCCAAATAGGGATATAAGGAAAATTTTTCTAAGTCTTGCCTCCTAAGTGAGTAATAGAGTAATCTGGAAAATTTTTCTAAGTCTTTGCCGTCCTAAAGTGAGTAATAGAGTAATAAGGAAAAATTTTTCTAAGTCTTGCCTCCTACGTGAGTAATAGAGTAATAAGGAAAATTTTTCTAAGTCTTGCCTCCTAAGACGGTAATAACGTAATAAGGAAATTGTTCTAAATACATCCTCCTAAGACCGCAATAGGGATATAAGGAAAATATTTCTAAGTCTTGCCTCCTAAGTGAGTAATAGAGTAATAAGGAAAATTTTTCTAAGTCTTGCCTACAAATTGAGTAATAGAGTAATAGGAAAATTTTTCTAAGTCTTGCCTCCTAAGTGATTGAATAGAGAATAAGGAAAATTTTTTTCTAAGTCTTGCCCCCTAAGACGGTAATAACGTAATAAGGAAATTGTTCTAAGTGCATCCTCCTAAGACCGGCAATAGGGATATAAGGAAAAATATTTCTAAGTCTTGCCTCCTAAGTGAGTAATAGAGTAATAAGGAAAAATTTTCTAAGTCTTGCTCCCTAAGATGGTAATAGACGTAAAATGGAAAAATTGTTCTAAGTACATCATCCTAAGTGAGTAATAGTGATATAAGGAAAATTTTTCTAAGTCTTCCCTCCTAAGTGAGTAATAGGAAACAAGGAAAATTTTTTCTAAGTCTTGCCTCCTAAGACGGTAATAACGTAATAAGGAAATTGTTCTAAGTGCCTCCTCCTAAGACCGCAATAGGGATATAAGGAAAATATTTCTAAGTCTTGCCTCCTAAATGAGTAATAGAGTAATAAGGAAAATTTTTCTAAGTCTTGCCTCCTATAGTGAGTAATAGAATTAAAAGGAAAATTTTTTCTAAGTCTTGCCCCCTAACACGCAATAACGTAATAAGGAAATTGTTCTAAGTGCATCCTACTAAGAACGCAATAGGGATATGAAGAAAATATTTTTAAGTCTTGCCTCCTAAGTGAGTAATAGTGTAATAGGAAATAATTTTTCTAAGTCTTGCCTCCTAAGTGAGTAATAGTGTAATAAGGAAAAATTTTCTAAGTCTTGCCTCCTAAGTGAGTAATAGAGTAATAAGGAAAAATTTTTCTAAGTCTTGCCCCCTAAGACGGTAATAACGTAATAAGGAAAATTGTTCTAAGTGCATCCACCTAAGACCGCAATAGGAATATAAGGAAAATATTTCTAAGTCTTGCCTCCTAAGTGAGTAATAGAGTAAATAAGGAAAAAATTTTTCTAAGTCATTGCCCCCTAAGATGAGTAACGTAATAAGGAAATTGGTCTAAATACATCCTCCTAAGAGTAATAGGGATATAAGGAAAATATTTCTAAGTCTTGCCTCCTAAGTGAGTAAATAGAGTAATAAGGAAAATTTTTTCTAAGTCTTGCCCCTAAGACGGTAATAACGTAATAAGGAAATTGTTATAAATGCATCCTCCTAAGACCGCAATAGGGATATAAGGAAAATATTTCTAATTCTTGCCTCCTAAGTGAGTAATAGAGTAATAAGGAAAATTTTTCTAAGTCTTGCCTCCTAAGTGTGTAATAGAGTAATAAGGAAAATTTTTTCTAAGTCTTGCCCCTAAGGTCGGTAATAACGTAATAAGGAAATTTGTTATAAGTGCATCCTCCTAAGACCGCAATAGGGTTATAATGAAAATATTTCTAAGTCTTGCCTCCTAAGTGAGTAATAGAGTAATAAGGAAAATTTTTCTAAGTCTTGCCTCCTAAGTGAGTAATAGATTAATAAGGAAAATTTTTCTAAGTCTTGCCTCCTAATTGAGTGATAGAGTAATAAGGAAAATTTTTTCTAAGTCTTGCCCCCTAAGACGGTAATAACGTTAATAAGGAAATTGTTCTAAGTGCTTCCTCCTAAGACCGCAAAAGGGATATAAGGAAAATATTTCTAAGTCTTGCCTCCTAAGTGAGTAATAGAGTAATAAGGAAAATTTTTCTAAGTCTTGCCTCCTAAGTGAGTAAAAGAGTTAATAGGAAAATTTTTCTAAGTCTTGCCTCCTATGAGGGTAATAACGTAATAAGGAAATTGTTCTAAATACATCCTCCTAAGGACAGCAATAGGGATATAAGGAAAATATTTCTAAGTCTTGCCTCCTAAGTGAGTAATAGAGTAATAAGGAAAATTTTTCTATGTCTTGCCTCCTAAGTGAGTAATAGAGTAATAAGGAATATTTTTCTAAGTCTTGCCTCCTAAGTGAGTAATAGAGTAATAAGGAAAATTTTTTCTAAGTCTTGCCTCCTAAGACGGTAATAACGTTAGAAGGAAATTGTTCTAAGTGCATCCTCCTAAGACCGCAATAGGGATATAAGGAAAATTTTTTCTAAGTCTTGCCTCCTAAGTAGGTAATAGAGTAATAAGGTAAAATTTTTCTAAGTCTTGCCTCCTAAGTGAGTAATAACGTATAGTAATATGGAAATTTTTCTAAGTCTTGCCTCCTAAGTGTGTAATAGAGTAATAAGGAAAATTTTTTCTAAGTCTTGCCCCTATGACGGTTATAAACGTAATAAGGAAATTGTTCTAAGTACATCCTCCTAAGACCGCAATAGGGATATAAGGAAAATATTTCTAAGTCTTGCCTCCTAAGTGAGTAATAGAGTAATAAGGATATTTTGCTAAGTCTTGCCTCCTAAGTGAGTAATAGAGTTATAAGGAAAATTTTTCTAAGTCTTGCCTCCTAAGTGTGTAATAGAGTTATAAGGAAAATTTTTTCTAAGTCTTGCCCCCTAAGACGGTAATAACGTAATAAGGAAATTGTTCTAAGTACATCCTCCTAAGACCGCAATAGGGATATAAGGAAAATTTTTCTAAGTCTTGCCTCCTAAGTGAGTAATAGAGTAATAAGGAAAATTTTTCTAAGTCTTGCCTCCTAAGTGAGTAATAGAGTAATAAGAAAAATTTTTTCTAAGTCTTGCCCCCTAGACGGTCATAACGTAAAAGGGAATTTGTTATTAGTACATCCTCCTAAGACCGCAATAGGGATATAAGGAAAATTTTTCTAAGTCTTGCTCCTAAGTGAGTAATAGAGTATAGTAATAAGGAAAATTTATCTAAGTCTTGCCTCCTAAGTGAGTAATAGAGTAATAAAGAAAATTTTTCTAAGTCTTGCCCCCTAAGACGGTAATAACGTAATAAGGAAATTGTTCTAAATACATCCTCCTAAGACCTGTCAATAGGGATATAAGGAAAAATATTTCTAAGTCTTGCCTCCTAAGTGAGTAATAGAGTAATAAGGAAAATTTTTCTAAGTCTTGCCTCCTAAGTGAGTAATAGAGTAATAAGGAAAATTTTTCTAAGTCTTGCCTCCTAAGACGGTAATAAAGTAATAAGGAAATTGTTCTAAGTCTTGCCTCCTAAGACGGTAATAGGTAAATAAGGAAAATTGTTCTAAGTCTTGTCTCCTAAGTGACCGGCAATAGCGAGTAATAAGGAAAATTTTTTCTAAGTCTTGCCTCCTAAGTGAGTAATAGAGTAATAAGGAAAATTTTTCTAAGTCTTGCCTCCTAAGGAGTAATAGAGTAATAAGAAGAAATATTTTTCTAAGTCTTGCCTCCTAAGTGAGTGATAGAGTAATAAGGGAAAATTTTTTCTAAGTCTTGCCCCCTAAGACGGTAATAACGTAATAAGGAAATTGTTCTAAGTGCATCCTCCTAAGAACGCAATAGGGATATAAGGAAAATTTTTCTAAGTCTTGCCTCCTAAGTGAGTAATAGAGTATAGTAATAAGGAAAATTTTTCTAAGTCTTGCCTCCTAAGTGAGTAATATAGTAATAAGGAAAATTTTTCTAAGTCTTGCCTCCTATGACGGTAATAACGTAATAAGGAAAATGTTCTAAGTACATCCTCCTAAGACCGCAATAGGTATATAAGGAAAATATTTCTAAGTCTTGCCTCCTAAGTCAGTAATAGAGTAATAAGGAAAATTTTTCTAAGTACATGCCTCCTAAGTGAGTAATAGAGTAATAAGGAAAATATTTCTATGTCTTGCCTCCTAAGTGAGTAATAAAGTAATAAGGAAAATTTTTTCTAAGTCTTGCCCCCTAGGACGGTATATAACGTAATAAGGAAATTGTTCTAAATACATCCTCCTAAGACCGCAATAGGGATATAAGGAAAATATTTCTAAGTCTTGCCTCCTAAGTGAGTAATAGAAGAATAAGGAAAATTTTTCTAAGTCTTGCCTCCTAAGTGTGTAATAGAGTAATAAGGAAAATTTTTCTAAGTCTTGCCTCCTAATACGGTAATAACGTAATAAGGAAATTGTTCTAAAGACATCCTCCTAAGACCGCAATAGGGATATAAGGAAAATATTTCTAAGTCTTGCCCCCTAAGTGAGTAATAGTGTAATAAGGATAAATTTTTTCTAAGTCTTGCCTCCTAAGTGAGTATAGAGTATATAAGGAAAATTTTTCTAAGTGCATCCTCCTAAGACCGCATTAGGGATAATAAGGAAAATATTTCTAAGTCTTGCCTACTAAGTGAGTAATAGAGTAATAAGGAAAATGTTTCTAAGTCTTGCCTCCTAAGTGAGTAATACAGTAATAAGGGAAATTTTTTCTAAGTCTTGCCCCCTAAGACGGTAATAACGTAATAAGGAAATTGTTCTAATTACATCCTCCTAAGACCGCAATAGGGATATAAGGAAAATATTTTCTAAGTCTTGCCTCCTAAGTGTGTAATAGAGTAATAAGGAAAATTTTTCTAAGTCTTGCCTCCTAAGTGAGTAATAGAGTAATAAGGAAAATTTTCTAAGTCTTGCCTCCTATGACGGTAATAACGTAATAAGGAAATTGTTCTAAATACATCCTCCTAAGACCGTAATAGGGATATATGGAAAATATTTCTAAGTCTTGCTTCCTAAGTGAGTATAGAGTAATAAGGAAAATTTTTCTAAGTCTTGCCCTAATTGAAGTAATAGAGTAATAAGGAAAATTTTTTCTAAGTGCATCCTCCTAAGACGGTAATAAGTAAATAAGGAAAATATTTTAAGTCTTGCCTCCTAAGTGAGTAATTGGGTAATGAGGAAAATATTTCTAAGTCTTGCCTCCTAAGTGAGTAATAGAGTAATAAGGAAAATTTTTTCTAAGTCTTGCCCCCTAAGACGGTAATAACGTAATAAGGAAATTGTTCTAAATACATCCTCCTAAGACCGCAATAGAGTAATAAGGAATATATTTTCTAAGTGCTTGCCTCCTAAGTGAGTAATAGAGTAATAAGGAAAAATTATTCTAAGTCTTGCCCCCTAAGACAGTAATAACGTAATATGGAAATTGTTCTAAGTACATCCTCCTAAGACCGCAATAGGGATATAAGGAAAATATTTCTAAGTCTTGCCTCCTAAGTGAGTAATAGAGTAATGAGGAAAATTTTTCTAAGTCTTGCCTCCTAAGTGAGTAATAGAGTAATAAGGAAAATTTTTCTAAGTCTTGCCTCCTAAATGAGTAATAGAGTATAGTAATTAGGAAAAATTTTCTAAGTCTTGCCTCCTAAGTGAGTGATAGAGTAATAAGTTAAATTTTTTCTAAGTCTTGCCCCCTAAGACGGTAATAACGTAATAAGGAAATTGTTATTAATACATCCTCCTAAGAACAGCAATAGGGATATAAGGAAAATTTTTCTAAGTCTTGCCTCCTAAGTGAGTAATAGAGTAATAAGGAAAAATTTTTCTAAGTCTTGCCTCCTAAGACCGGTAATAGGGTAATAAGGAAATTTTTCTAAGTCTTGCCCTCCTAAGTGACCGTAATAGGGTAATAGAGGAAAATGTTTCTAAGTCTTGCCTCCTAAGTGAGTAATAGAGTAATAAGGAAAATTTTTTCTAAGTCTTTGCCCCCTAAGACGGTAATAACGTAATAAGGAAATTGTTCTATATACATGCTCCTAAGACCGCATATAGGGATATAAGGAAAAATTTTTCTAAGTCATGCCTCCTAAGTGAGTAATAGATTAATAAGGAAAATTTTTTCTAAGTCTTGCTCCTATAGTGGGAAATAACGTAATAAGGAAAATTGTTCTATAATACATCCTCCTAAGACCGCAATAGGGATATAAGGAATATATTTCTAAGTCTTGCCTCCTAAGTGAGTAATAGAGTAATAAGGAAAATTTTTCTAAGTCTTGCCTCCTAAGTGTGTAATAACGTAATAAGGAAAATTTTTCTAAGTCTTGCCTCCTAAATGAGTAAAAGAGTATAGTAATATGGAAAATTTTTCTAAGTCTTGCCTCCTAAGTGAGTAATAGAGTAATAAGGAAAATTTTTTCTAAGTCTTGCCCTTAAGACGGTTAATAACGTAATAAGGAAATTGTTCTAAGTGCATCCTCCTAAGACCGTAATAGGGATATAAGGAAAATTTTTCTAAGTCTTGCCTCCTAATGAGTAATAGAGTATAGTACTAAGGAAAATTTTTCTAAGTCTTGCCTCCTATGTGAGTAATAGAGTAATAAGGAAATTTTTTCTAAGTCTTGCCTCCGATGACGGTAATAACGTAATAAGGAAATTGATCTAAATACATCCTCCTAAGACCGCAATATGGATATAAGGAAAATATTTCTAAGTCTTGCCTCCTAAGTGAGTAATAGAGTAATGAGGAATATTGTTCTAAGTCTTGCCTCCTAAGTGAGTAATAGAGTAATAAGGAAAATTTTTCTAAGTCTTGCCCCCTAAGACGGTAATAACGTAATAAGGAAATTGTTCTAAGTGCATCCTCATAAGTCCGCAATAGGGATATAAGGAAAATATTTCTAAGTCTTGCCTCCTAAGTGAGTAATAGAGTAATAAGGAAAATTTTTCTAAGTCTTGCCTCCTAAGTGAGCAATAGAGTAGTAGAGGGAAATTTTTTCTAAGTCTTCTCCTAAGTGAGTAATAGAGTAATAAGGAAAATTTTTCTAAGTCTTGCCTCCTAAGTGGAGTAATAGAGTAATAAGGAAAATTTTTTCTAAGTCTTGCCTCCTAAGACGGTAATAACGTAATAAGGAAAATTTTTACTAAGTCTTGCCTCCTATAGTGAATAATAGAGTATAGTAATAAGGAAAATTTATCTAAGTCTTGCCTCCTAAGTGAGTAATAGAGTAATAAGGAAAATTTTTCTAAGTCTTGCCTCCTAAGACGGTAATAAACGTAATAAGGAAATTGTTCTAAATACATCCTCCTAAGAGACCGCAATAGGGATATAAGGAAAATATTTCTAAGTCTTGCCTCCTAAGTGAGTAATAGAGTAATAAGGAAAATTTTTCTAAGTCTTGCCTCCTATGTGAGTAATAGACGTAATAAGGAAAATTTTTCTAAGTCTTCCCTCCTAAGTGACCGCAATAGATAATAAGGAAAAATTTTTCTAAGTCTTGCCTCCTAAGTGAGTAATAGAGTAACAAGGAAAATTTTTTCTAAGTCTTGCCCCCTAAGACGGTAATAACGTAATAAGGAAATTGTTCTAAGTGCATCCTCCTAAGACCGCAATAGGGATATAAGGAAAATATTTCTATGTCTTGCCTCCTAAGTGAGTAATAGAGTAATAAGGAAAATTTTTCTAAGTCATTCCTCCTAAGGGTGTAAATAGAGTAATAAGGAAAATTTTTCTAAGTCTTGCCTCCTAAGTGAGTAATAGAGTAATAAGGAAAATTTTTTCTAAGTCTTGACCCTAAGACGGTAATAACGTAATAAGGAAAATTGTTCTAAGTACATCCTCATAAGACCGCAATAGGGATATAAGGAAAATATTTCTAAGTCTTGCCTCCTAAGTGAGTAATAGAGTAATAAGGAAAATTTTTCTAAGTCTTGCCTCCTATGACGGTAATAGAGTAATAAGGAAAATTGTTCTAAGTCTTCCTCCTAAGTGAGTGATAGGGATACGGAAATTTTTTCTAAGTCTTGCCTCCTAAGTGAGTAATAGGGTAATAAGGAAATTTTTCTAAGTCTTGCATCCTAAGTGAGTAATAGAGTAATAAGGAAAATTTTTCTAAGTCTTGCCTCCTAAGTGAGTAATAGAGTAATAAGGAATATTTTTCTAAGTCTTGCCTCCTAAGTGAGTAATAGAGTAATAAAGGAAAATTTTTCTAATTCTTGCCTCCTAAGTGAGTAATAGAGTAATAAGGAAAATTTTTCTAAGTCTTGCCCCCCTAAGACGGTAATACGTAATAAGGAAAAAGTTCTAAGTAAATCCTCCTAAGACCGCAATAGGGATATAAGGAAAATATTTCTAAGTCTTGCCTCCTAAGTGAGTTAATAGAGTAATAAGGAAAATTTTTCTAAGTCTTGCCTCCTAAGTGAGTAATAGAGTAATAAGGAAAATTTTTTCTAAGTCTTGCCTCCTAAGAACGGTAATAGAGTAATAAGGAATATTTTTTCTAAGTCTTGCCCCTAAGACGGAAATAACGTTATAAGGAAATTGTTCTAAGTCTATCTCCTAAGAGTGCAATAGAGAACTAAGGAAAATTTTTCTAAGTCTTGCCTACTAAGTGAGTAATAGAGTAATAAGGAAAATTTTTCTAAGTCTTGCCTCCTAAGTGAGTTATAGAGTAATAAGGAAAATTTTTTTAAGTTCTTGCCTCCTAAGTGTGTAATAGAGTAATAAGGAAAAAATTTTCTAAGTCTTGCCCCTAAGACGGTAATAACGTAATAAGGAAATTTTTCTAAATGCATCCTCCTAAGACCGCAATAGGGATATAAGGAAAATATTTCTAAGTCTTGCCTCCTAAGTGAGTAATAGAGTAATAAGGAAAATTTTTCTAAGTCTTTGCCTCCTAAGTGAGTAATAGAGTAATAAGGAAAATTTTTCTAAGTCTTGCCTCCTAAGTGAGTAATAGAGTAATAGGGAAAATTTTTTCTAAGTCTTGCATAAGGATAATTTTTTCTAAGTCTTGCCTCCTAAGTGAGTAATAGAGTAATAAGGAAAATTTTTCTAAGTCGTGCCCTCCTATGACGGTAATAACCGTAATAAGGAAAATTGTTCTAAGTGCATCCTCCTAAGACCGCAATAGGGATAGTAAGGAAAATTTTTCTAAGTCTTGCCTCCTAAGTGAGTAATAGAGTAATAAGGAAAATTTTTCTAAGTCTTGCCTCCTAAGTGAGTACTAGAGTAATAAGAAAAATTTTTCTAAGTCTTGTCTAAGTGTGTAATAGAGTAATAAGGAAAATGTTTCTAAGTCTTGCCTCCTAAGTGAGTAATAGAGTAATAAGGAAAATTTTCTAAGTCTTGCCCCTAAGACGGTAATAACGTAGTAAGGAAATTGTTCTAAATACATCCTCCTAAGACCGCAATAGGGATATAAGGAAAATATTTCTAAGTCTTGCCTCCTAAGTGAGTAATAGAGTAATAAGGAAATTTTTTCTAAGTCTTGCCTCCTAAGTGAGCAATAGATAATAAGGAAAATTTTTCTAAGTCTTCCGTCCTAAGTGAGGTAATAGAGTAATAAGGAAAATATTTTCTTAGTCTTGCCTCCTAAGTGAGTGATAGAGTAATAAGGAAATTTTTTCTAAGTCTTGCCCCCTTAGACGGTAATAACGTAATAAGGAAATTGTTCTAAGTACATCCTCCTAAGACCGCAATAGGGATATAAGGAAAATTTTTCTAAGTCTTGCCTCCTAACTGAGTAATAGAGTATAGTAATAAAAATTTTTCTAAGTCTTGCCCCCTATGAGAGTAATAGTGTACTAAGGAAATTTTTTCTAAGTCTTGCCTCCTAAGTGAGTAATAGAGTAGTAAGGAAAATTTTTTTCTAAGTCTTGCCCCCGACGACGGTAATAACGTAATAGAGGAAATTTTTCTAAGTGCATCCTCCTAAGACCGCAATAGGGATATAAGGAAAATATTTCTAAGTCTTGCTCCTAAGTGAGTAATAGAGTAATAAGGAAAATTTTTCTAAGTCTTGCCTCCTAAGTGAGTAATAGAGTAATAAGGAAAATTTTTCTAAGTCTTGCCTCCTAAGTGAGTAATAGAGTAATAAGGAAAATTATTTTTCTAAGTCTTGCCCCCTAAGACGGTAATAACGTAATAAGGAAATTGTTCTAAGTACATCCTCCTAAGACCGCAATAGGGATATAAGGAAAATATTTCTAAGTCTTGCCTCCTAAGTGAGTAATAGAGTAATAAGGAAAATTTTTCTAAGTCTTGCCTCCTAAGTGAGTAATAGAGTAATAAGGAAAATTTTTCTAAGTCTTGCCTCCTAATTGAGTTGATAGAGTAATAAGGAAAATTTTTTCTAAGTCTTGCCCCTTAGACGGTAATAACTGTAATAAGGAAATTGTTCTAAGTGCATCCTCCTAAGACCGCAATAGGGATATAAGGAAAATATTTCTAAGTCTTGCCTCCTAAGTGAGTAATAGAGTAATAAGGAAAATTTTTCTAAGTCTTGCCCTCCTAAGTGAGTAATAGAGTAATAAGGAAAATTTTTCTAAGTCTTGCCTCCTATGACGGTAATAACGTAATAGGGAAATTTGTTCTAAATACATCCTCCTAAGACCGCAATAGGGGATATAAGGTAATATTTCTAAGTCTTGCCTCCTAAGTGAGTAATAGAGTAATAAGGAAATTTTTTCTAAGTCTTGCCTCCTAAGTGTGTAATAGAGTAATAAGGAAAATTTTTCTAAGCCTTTGCTCCTAAGTGAGTAATAGTAATAAGGAAATTTTTCTAAGTCTTGCCCCCTAAGACGGTAATAACGTAATAAGGAAATTGTTCTAAGTACATCCTCCTAAGACCGCAATAGGGATATAAGGAAAATATTTTCTAAGTCTTGCCTCCTAAATGAGTAATAGAGTATAGTAATAAGGAAAATTTTTCTAAGTTCTTGCCTCCTAAGTGAGTAATAGAGTAATAAGGAAAATTTTTCTAAGTCTTGCATCCTAAGTGAGTAAAAGAGTAATAAGGAAAATTTTTCTAAGTCTTGCCTCCGATGACGGTAATAACGTAATAAGGAAATTGTTCTAAGTGCATCCTCCTTAGACCGCTAATAGAGTATCAAGGTAAATTTATCTAAGTCTTGCCTCCTAAGTGAGTAATAGAGTAATAAGGAAAATTTTTCTAAGTCTTGCCCCCTAAATGTGAGTAATAGAGTTTTAAGGAAAATTTTTCTAAGTCTTGCCGCTAAGATGAAAATAGAGTAATAAGGAAAATTTTTCGAAGTCTTGTCCCCTAAGTGAGTAATAGAGTAATAAGGAAAATTTTTTCTAAGTCTTGCCCCCTATGACGGTAATAACGTGTTAATTAGGAAATTGTTCTAAGTGCATCCTCCTAAGACGCAATAGGGATATAAGGAGAATATTTCTAAGTCTTGCCTCCTAAGTGAGTAATAGAGTAATAAGGAAAATTTTTCTAAGTCTTGCCTCCTAAGTGAGTTAAAGAGTAATAAGGAAAATTTTTCTAAGTCTTGCCTTCTAAGTGAGTAATAGGTAATACAGTAATAAGGAAAAAATTTTCTAAGTCTTACCCCCTAAGACGGTAATAACGTAATAAGGAAATTGTTCTAAATACATCCTCCTAAGACCGCAATAGGGATATAAGGAAAATTTTTCGAAGTCTTGCCTCCTAAGTGAGTAATAGAGTAATAAGGAAAATATTTTCTAAGTCTTGCCTCCTAATTGAGTAATAGAGTAATAAGGAAAATTTTTCTAAGTCTTGCCTCCTAAGTGAGTGATAGAGTAATAAGGAAAATTTTTTCTAAGTCTTGCCCCTAAGACGGTAATAACGTAATAAGGCAAATTGTTCTAAGTACATCCTCCTAAGACCGCAATAGGGATATAAGGAAAATTTTTCTAAGTCTTGCCTCCTAAGTGAGTAATAGAGTAAGTAATAAGGAAAATTTTTCTAAGTCTTGCCTCCTAAGTGAGTAATCAAGTAATAAGGAAAATTTTTCTAAGTCTTGCCTCCTAAATGAGTAATAACGTAATAAGGAAATTTTTATAAATCCTCCTCCTAAGAACCGCAATAGGGATTATAAGGAAAATATTTCTAAGTCTTGCCTCCTAAGTGAGTAATAGAGTAATAAGGAAAATTTTTCTAAGTCTTGCCTCCTAAGTGAGTTATAGAGTATTAAGGAAATTTTTTCTAAGTCTTGCCTCCTAATTGAGTAATAGAGTAATAAGGAAAATTTTTTCTAAGTCTTGCCTCCTAAGTGAGTAATAGAGTAATAAGGAAAATTTTTTCTAAGTCTTGCCCCTATGACGGTAATAACGTAGTAAGGAAATTGTTCTAAGGCCATCCTCCTAAGACCGCAATAGGGATATAAGGAAAATATTTTCTAAGTCTTGCCTCCTAAGTGGTTAATAGAGTAATAAGGAAAATTTTTCTAAGTCTTGCCTCCTAAGTGCTAATAGAGTAATAAGGAAAAATTTTCTAGAAGTCTTCCATTCTAAGTGAGTAATTAGAGTAATAAGGTGAAAATTTTTTCTAAGTCTTGCTCCCTAAGACGGTAATAACGTAATAAGGAAATTGTTCTAAGTACATCCTCCGAAGACCGTAATAGGGATATAAGGAAAATTTTTCTAAGTCTTGCCTCCTAAGTGAGTAATAGAGTATTAAGGAAATTTTTTCTAAGTCTTGCCTCCTAAGTGAGTGATAGAGTAATAATGATACTTTTTTCTAAGTCGTGCCCCCTATGACGGTAATAACGTAATTAAGGAAATTGTTCTAAGTACATCCTCCTAAGACCGCAATAGGGATATAAGGAAAATTTTTCTAAGTCTTGGCCTCCTAAGTGAGTATAGAGTATAGTAATAAGGAAAATTTTTTCTAAGTCTTGCCTCCTAAGTGAGTAATAGAGTAATAAGGAAAATTTTTCTAAGTCTTGCCCCCTATGACGGTAATAACTAATAAGGACATTGTTCTAAGTAACCTCCTAAGACCGCAATAGGGATATAAGGAAAAATATTTCTAAGTCTTGCCTCCTAAGTGAGTAATAGAGTAATAAGGAAATTTTTCTAAAGTCTTGCCTCCTAAGTGAGTAATAGAGTAATAAGGAAAATTTTTCAAGTCTTGCCTCCTAAGTGAGTAATAAGTAATAAGGAAAATTTTTTTCTAAGTCTTGCCCCCTAAGACTGTAATAACCGTAATTCAGGAAATTTTTTCTAAGTACATCCTCCTAAGACCGCAATAGGGATATAAGGAAAATTTTTCTAAGTCTTGCCTCCTAAGTGAGTAATAGAGTAATAAGGAAAATTTTTCTAAGTCTTGCTTCCTAAGTGAGTAATAGAGTAATAAGGAAAATTTTTTCTAAGTCTTGCCTCCTAAGTGAGTAATAGAGTAATAAGGAAAATTTTTCTAAGTCTTGCCCCCTAAGACGGTAATAACGTAATAATGAAATTGTTCTAAGTACATCCTCCTAAGACCGCAATAGGGATATAAGGAAAATTTTTTCTAAGTCTTGCCTCCTAAGTGAGTAATAGAGTAATAAGGAAAATTTTTCTAAGTCTTGCCTCCTAAGTGAGTAATAGAGTATTAAGGAATAATTTTTCTAAGTCTTGCCTCCGAAGTGAAGGTAATAACGTAATAAGGAAAATTGTTCTAAGTACATCCTCCTAAGACCGCAATAGGGATATAAGGAAAATTTTTCTAAGTCTTGCCTCCTAAGTGAGTAATAGTGTAATAAGGAAAATTTTTCTAAGTGCTTGCCTCCTAAGACCGTAATAGGGATATAAGGAAAATTTTTATAAGTCTTGCCTCCTAAGTGAGTAATAGAGTAATAAGGAAAATTTTTTCTAAGTCTTGCCCCCTAAGACGGTAATAACGTAATAAGGAAATTGTTCTAAGTGCATCCTCCTAAGACCGCAATAGGGATATAAGGAAAATATTTTCTAAGTCTTGCCTCCTAAGTGAGTAATAGAGTTAATAAGGAAAAAATTTTCTAAGTCTTGCCCCCTAAGACGGTAATAACGTAATAAGGAAATTGTTCTAAATACATCCTCCTAAGACCGCAATAGGGATATATAAGGAAAATATTTCTAAGTCTTGCCTCCTAAGTGAGTAATAGAGTAATAAGGAAAATTTTTACTAAGTCTTGCCCCCTAAGACGGTAATAACGTAATAAGGAAATTGTTATAAGTGCATCCTCCTAAGACCGCAATAGGGATAATAAGGAAAATATTTCTAAGTCTTGCCTCCTAATGTGAGTAATAGAGTAATAAGGAAAATTTTTCTAAGTCTTGCCTCCTAAGTGAGTAATAGAGTAATAAGGAAAATTTTTCTAAGACTTGCCTCCTAAGTGAGTAATATATAAATAAGGAAAATTTTTCTAAGTCTTGCCCCTTGAGACGCTAAATAACTTAATAAGGAAATTGTTCTAATACATCCTCCTAAGACCGCAATAGGGATATAAGGAAAATTTTTCTAAGTCTTGCCTCCTAAGTGAGTAATTCGAGTAATAAGGAAAATTTTTCTAAGTCTTGCCTCCTAAGTGAGTGATAGAGTAATAAAGAAAATTTTTTCTAAGTCTTGCCACCTAAGACGTTAATAACGTTATAAGGAATTGTTCTAAGTGCATCCTCCTAAGACCGCAATAGGGATATAAGGAAAATTTTTCTAAGTCTTGCCTCCTAAGTGAGTAATAGAGTATAGTAATAAGGAAAATTTTTCTAAGTCTTGCCTCCTAAGTGAGTAAAAGAGTAATAAGGAAAATTTTTTCTAAGTCTTGCCTCCTATGACGGTTAATAACGTAATAAGGAAATTGTTCTAAATACATCCTCCTAAGACCGCAATAGGGATATAAGGAAAATATTTCTAAGTCTTGCCTCCTAAGTGAGTAATATAGTAATAAGGAAAATTTTTCTAAGTCTTGCCTCCTAAGTGAGTAATAGAGTAATAAGGAAAATTTTTCTAAGTCTTGCCTCCTAAGTGAGTAATAGAGTAATAAGGAAATTTTTTCTAAGTCTTGCCCCTAAGACGGTAATAACGTAATAAGGAAATTGTTCTAAATACATCCTCTCTAAGACCGCAATAGGGATATAAGGAAAATTTTTCTAAGTCTTGCCTCCTAAATGAGTAATAGAGTAATAAGGAAAATTTTTCTAAGTCTTGCCTCCTAAGTGCAGTAATAGAGTAATAAGGAAAAATTTTTCTAAGTGTTGCCTCCTAAGTGAGTAATAGAGTAATAAAGGAAAATTTTTTCTAAGTCTTGCCCCCTAAGACGGTAATAACGTAATAAGGAAATTGTTCTAAGTCATCACTCCTAAGACCGCAATAGAGATATAAGGAAAATTTTTCTAAGTCTTGCCTCCTAATGAGTAATAGAGTAATAAGGAAAATTTTTCTAAGTCTTGCCTCCTAAGTGAGTAAATGAGTAATAAGGAAAATTTCGTTTCTAAGTCTTGCCCCCTATGACGGTAATAACGTAATAAGGAAATTGTTCTAAATACATCCTCCTAAGACCGCTATAGGAATATAAGGAAAAATATTTCTAAGTCTTGCCTCCTAAGTGAGTAATAGAGTAATAAGGAAAAATTTTTTCTAAGTCTTGCCTCCTAAGTGAGTAATAAAGTAATAAGGAAATTTTCTAAGGCTTGCCTCCTAAAGAGTAATAGAGTAACAAGGAAAATATTTCTCAGTCTTGCCTCATAAGATTAATAGAGTATTAAGGAAAATTTTTCTAAGTGCTTCCTCCTAAGACCGCATTAGGGATATAAGGAAAATTTTTCTAAGTCTTGCCTCCTAATACCGTAATAGGAGTTATAAGGAAATATATTTCTAAGTCTTGCCTCCTAAGACGGTAATAACGTAATAAGGAAAATTGTTCTAAATACATCCTCCTAAGACCGCAATAGGGATATAAGGAAAATATTTCTAAGTCTTCCTCCTAAGTGAGTAATAGAGTAATAAGGAAAATTTTTTCTAAGTCTTGCCCCCCTAGACGGTAATAACGTAATAAGGAAATTGGGATAAGTTTCTCCTCCTAAGACCGCAATAGGGATTATAAGGAAAATTGCATCCTTAGTGAGTAATAGCGTAATAAGGAAAATTTTTCTAAGTCTTGCCTCCTAAGTGAGTAATAGAGTAAATAAGGAAAATTTTTCTAAGTCTTGCCCCTTAAGACGGTAATAACGTAATAAGGAAATTGTTCTAAGTGCATCCTCCTAAGACCGCAATAGTGATTTTAGGAAAATATTTATAAGGAAAATTTTTTCTATGTCTTGCCTCTTATGTGAGTAATAGAGAAAATAAGGAAAATTTTTCTAAGTCTTGCCTCCTAAGTGAGTGATAGTGTAATAAGGAAAATTTTTTCTAAGTCTTGCCCCTAAGACGGTAATAACGTAATAAGGAAATTGTTCTAAGTGCATCCTCCTAAGACCGCAATAGGGATATAAGGAAATATTTCTAAGTCTTGCCTCCTAAGTGAGTAATAGAGTAATAAGGAAAATTTTTCTAAGTCTTGCCCCCTACAGACGGTAATAACGTAATAAGGAAATTGTTCTAAATACATCCTCCTAAGACCGCAATAGGGATATAAGGAAAATATTTCTAAGTCTTGCCTCCTAAGTGAGTAATAGAGTAATAAGGAAAATTTTTTCTACGTCTTGCCTCTAAGACGGTAATAACGTAATTAAGGAAATTTTTACTAAGTGCATCCTCCTAAGACGCAATAGGGGATATAAGGAAATATTTCTAAGTCTTGCATCCTAAGTGAGTAATAGAGTAATAAGGAAAATTTTTCTAAGTCTTGCCTCCTAATGAGTAATAGAGTAATAAGGAAAATTTTTTCTAAGTCTTGCCCCCTAAGACGGTAATAACGTAATAAGGAAATTGTTCTAAGTGCATCCTCCTAAGACGCAATAGGGATATAAGGAAAATATTTCTAAGTCTTGCCTCCTATGTGAGTAATAGAGTAATAAGGAAAATTTTTTCTAAGTCTTGCCTCCTAAGTGAGTAATAGAGTAATAAGGAAAATTTTTTCTAAGTCTTGCCTCCTAAGTGATATAGAGTAAAAGGAAAATTTTTTCTAAGTCTTGGCCCTAAGACGGTAATAACGTAATAAGGAAATTGTTATTAGTGCATCCTCCTAAGTGACGCTATAGGGTTATAAGGAAAATTTTTCTAAGTCTTGCCTCCTAAGTGAGTAATAGAGTATAAGGAAAAATTGTTCTAAGTCTTGCATCCTAAGTGAGTAATAAGAGTAATAAGGAAAATTTTTTCTAAGTCTTCGCCTCCTATGACGGTAATAACGTAATAAGGTAAATTGTTGGTAAATATTTCTAAGTCTTGCCTCCTAAGTGTATAATAGAGTTATAAGGAAAATTTTTCTAAGTCTTGCCTCCTATGTGAGTAATAGGAGTAATAAGGAAAATTTTTTCTAAGTCTTGCCTCCTAAGTGAGTATAGAGTAATAAGGAAAATTTTTTCTAAGTCTTGCCCCCTAAGACGGTAATAACGTAATAAGGAAATTGTTCTAAGTGCATCCTCCTAAGACCGCAATAGGGATATAAGGAAAATAATTCTAAGTCTTGCCTCACTAAGTGAGTAATAGAGTAATAAGGAAAATTTTTCTAAGTCTTGCCTCCTAAGTGAGTAATAGAGTAATAAGGAAAATTTTTCTAAGTCTTGCCTCCTAAGTGAGTAATAGAGTAATAAGGAAAATTTTTTCTAACGTCTTGACCCCTAAGACGGTAATAACGAAGTAATAAATTGTTCTAAGTGCATCCTCCTAAGAACGCAATAGGGATATAAGGAAAATATTTCTAAGTCTTGCCTCCTAAGTGAGTAATAGAGTAATAAGGAAAATTTTTCTAAGTCTTGCCTCCTTAGTGTGAGTAATAGAGTAATAAGGAAAATTTTTCTAAGTCTTGCCTCCTAAGTGAGTAATAGAGTAATAAGGAAAATTTTTTCTAAGTCTTGCCCCCTAAGACGGTAATAACGTAATAAGGAAATTGTTCTAAGTGCATCCTCCTAAGACCGCAATAGGGATATAAGGAAAATATTTCTAAGTCTTGCTTCCTAAGTGAGTAATAGAGTAATATAAGGAAAATTTTTCTAAGTCTTGCCTCCTAAGGGAGTAAGAGAGTAATAAGGAAAATTTTTTCTAAGTCTTGCCCCCTGAAACGGTAATAACGTAATAAGGAAATTGTTCTAAATACATCCTCCTAAGACCGCAATAGGGATATAAGGAAAATTTTTCTAAGTCTTGCCTCCTAAATGAGTGTAGTGGTATAGAGTAATAAGGAAAATATTTCTAAGTCTTGCCTCCTAAGTGAGTAATAGAGTAATAAGGAGAAATTTTTCTAAGTCTTGCCCCCTAATGACGGTAATAATAACGTAATAAGGAAATTGTTCTATGCATTCCTCCTAAGACCTCAAATAGGGATATAAGGAAAATATTTCTAAGTCTTGCCTCCTAAGTGAGTAATAGAGTAATAAGGAAAATTTTTCTAAGTCTTGCCTCCTAAGTGAGTAATAGAGTAATAAGGAAAATTTTTTCTAAGTCTTGCCCCCTAAGACGGTAATAACGTAATTAAGGAAATTGTTTTAAGTACATCCTCCTAAGACCGCAATAGAGATATAAGGAAATTATTTCTAAGTCTTGCCTCCTAAGTGAGTTATAGAGTAATAAGGAAAATTTTTCTAAGTCTTGCTCCTCCTAAGTGAGTAATAGAGTAATAAGGAAAATTTTTCTAAGTCTTGCCTCCTAAGGGAGTAATAGAGTAATAAGGAAAATTGTTCTAAGTCTTGCCTCCTAAGTGAGTATTAGAGTAATAAGGAAAATTTTTTCTAAGTCTTGCCTCCTAAGTGAGTAATAGAGTAATAAGGAAAATTGTTTCTAAGTTTTGCCTCCTAAGACGCAATAGGGAATAATAAGGAAAATTTTTTCTAAGTATTGCCTCCTAAGTGAGTAATAGAGTATATAAGGAAAATTTTTCTAAGTCTTGCCTCCTAAGTGAGTAATAGAGTAATAAGGAAAATTTTTTTCTAAGTCTTGCCCACTAAGACGGTAATAACGTAATAAGGAAATTGTTCTAAATGCAATCCTCCTAAGACCGCAATAGGGATATAAGGAAAATATTTCTAAGTCTTGCCTCCTAAGTGAGTTAATAGAGTAATAAGGAAAATTTTTTCTAAGACTTGCCTCCTAAGTGAGTAATAGAGTAATAAGGAAAAATTTGTCTAAGTCTTGCCTCCTAAGTGAGTAATACAGTAATAATGAAAATTTTTTCTAAGTCTTTGCCCCCTAAGTGAATAATAGAGGTAATAAGGAAATTGTTCTAAAGACATCCTCCTAAGACCGCAATAGGGATAATAAGGAAAATATTTCTAAGTTTTGCCTCCTAATGTGAGTAATAGAGTAATAAGGTAAATTTTTCTAAGTCTTGCCTCCTAAGTGACGTAAAAGAGTAAGTAAGGAAAATTTTTTCTAAGGCTTGCCCCCTATGACGGTAATTACGTAAAAAGGAAATTGTTTAAGTTACATCCTCCTAAGACGTTGTAGAGCTTAAAGGAAATATTTCTAAGTTTGCCTCACTTAGAGCAAGACTTAGAAAAAAATTTCCTTATTACTCTATTACTCACTTAGGAGCAAGACTTAGAAAATTTTCCATTACTTGCCTATTACTCACTTAGGAGGCAAGACTTAAGAAAATTTTCCTTATTACTCTATTACTCACTTAGGAGGCAAGACTTAGAAAAAATTTTTCCTTATTACTCTATTATCACTTAGGAGGCAAGACTTAGAAATATTTTCCTTATTACTCTATTACTCACTTAGGAGGATGACTTAGAACAATTTTCCTTATTACTCTATTACCGTCATAGGAGGCAAGACTTAGAAAAATTTCCTTATTACTTACTCCTTTTACTCACTTAGGAGGCAAGACTTAGAAACATTTTCCTTATTACTCTATTTACTCACTTAGGAGGCAAGACTTAGAAATTTCCTTATATCCCTATTGCGGTCTTAGGAGGATGTATTTAGAACAATTTCCTTATTACGTTATTTACCGTCTTAGGGGGCAAGACTTAGAAAAAATTTTCCTTATTACTGTATTACTCACTTAGGAGGCAAAGACTTAGAAATATTTTCCTTATTTACCTCTATTACTCTGAGGAGGCTTAGAAATATTTTCATGTATATAGTTGCGGTCTTAGGAGGATGCAAGACTTAGAAAAAATTTTCCTTATTACTGTTTTTACTACTATTAGGAGGCAAGACTTAGACAAAATTTTCCTTATTACTCTATTACTCACTTAGGAGGCAAGACTTAGAAATATTTTCCTTATATCCCTATTGCGGTCTTAGGAGGATGTATTTAGAACAATTTCCTTATTACGTTATTACCGTCTTAGGGGGCAAGACTTAGAAAAAATTTTCCTTATTACTCTATTACTCACTTAGGAGGCAAGACTTAGAAAAATTTTCCTTATTACTCTATTACTCATTAGGAGGCAAGACTTAGAAAAATTTTCCTTATATCCCTATTGCGGTCTTAGGAGGATGTATTTAGAACAATTTCCTTATTACGTTATTACCGTCTTAGGGGGCAAGACTTAGAAAAAATTTTCCTTATTACTCTATCACTCACTTAGGAGGCAAGACTTAGAAAAAATTTTCCTTATTACTCTATTACTCACTTAGGAGGCAAGACTTAGAAAAATTTTCCTTATTACTCTATTACTCACTTAGGAGGCAAGACTTAGAAAAATTTTCCTTATTACTCTATTTCTCACTTAGGAGGCAAGACTTAGAAATATTTTCCTTATATCCCTATTGCGGTCTTAGGAGGATGTATTTAGAACAATTTCCTTATTACGTTATTACCGTCTTAGGGGCAAGACTTAGAAAAATTTTCCTTATTACTCTATTACTCACTTAGGCGGCAAGACTTAGAAAAATTTTCCTTATTACTCTATTTCTCACTTAGGAGGCAAGACTTAGAAATATTTTCCTTATATCCCTATTGCGGTCTTAGGAGGATGTATTTAGAACAATTTCCTTATTACGTTATTACCGTCATAGGAGGCAAGACTTAGAAAAATTTTCCTTATTACTCTATTACTCACTTAGGAGGCAAGACTTAGAAAAATTTTCCTTATTACTATACTCTATTACTCATTTAGGAGGCAAGACTTAGAAAAATTTTCCTTATATCCCTATTGCGGTCTTAGGAGGATGTACTTAGAACAATTTCCTTATTACGTTATTACCGTCTTAGGGGGCAAGACTTAGAAAAAATTTTCCTTATTACTCTATCACTCACTTAGGAGGCAAGACTTAGAAAAATTTTCCTTATTACTCTATTTCTCACTTAGGAGGCAAGACTTAGAAAATATTTTCCTTATATCCCTATTGCGGTCTTAGGAGGATGTATTTAGAACAATTTCCTTATTACGTTATTACCGTCTTAGGGGGCAAGACTTAGAAAAAATTTTCCTTATTACTGTATTACTCGCTTAGGAGGCAAGACTTTGAAAAAATTTTCCTTATTACTCTATTACTCACTTAGGAGGCAAGACTTAGAAAAATTCTCCTTATTACTCTATTACTCACTTAGGAGGCAAGACTTAGAAATATTTTCCTTATATCCCTATTGCGTTCTTAGGAGGATGTATTTAGAACAATTTCTTATTACGTTATTACCGTCATAGGGGTCAAGACTTAGAAAAAATTTTCCTTATTACTCTATTACTCACTTAGGAGGCAAGACTTAGAAAAAATTTTCCATATTACTATACTCTATTACTCATTTAGGAGGCAAGACTTAGAAAAATTTTCCTTATTACTCTATTACTCACTTAGGAGGCAAGACTTAGAAATATTTTCCTTATATCCCTATTGCGGTCTTAGGAGGATGCACTTAGAACAATTTACTTATTACGTTATTACCGTCTTAGGGGGCAAGACTTAGAAAAAAATTTTCCTTGTTACTCTATCGCTCACTTAGGAGGCAAGACTTAGAAAAATTTTCCTTATTACTCTATTACTCACATAGGAGGCAAGACTTAGAAAAATTTTCCTTATTACTCTATTACTCACTTAGGAGGCAAGACTTAGAAATATTTTCCTTATATCCCTATTGCGGTCCTAGGAGGATGTATTTAGAACAATTTCCTTATTACGTTATTACCGTCATAGGAGGCAAGACTTAGAAAAATTTTCCTTATTACTCTTTACTCACTTAGGAGGCAAGACTTAGAAAAATTTTCCTTATTACTCTATTACTCACTTAGGAGGCAAGACTTAGAAATATTTTCCTTATATCCCTATTGCGGTCTTAGGAGGATGCACTTAGAACAATTTCCTTATTACGTTATTACCGTCTTAGGGGGCAAGACTTAGAAAAAATTTTCCTTGTTACTCTATCACTCACTTAGGAGGCAAGACTTAGAAAAATTTTCCTTATTACTCTATTACTCACTTAGGAGGCAAGACTTAGAAAAATTTTCCTTATTACTCTATTACTCACTTAGGAGGCAAGACTTAGAAATATTTTCCTTATATCCCTATTGCGGTCTTAGGAGGATGCACTTATAACAATTTCCTTATTACGTTATTACCGTCTTAGGGGGCAAGACTTAGAAAAAATTTTCCTTATTACTCTATTACTCACTTAGGAGGCAAGACTTAGAAAAAATTTTCCTTATTACTCTATTACTCACTTAGGAGGCAAGACTTAGAAATATTTTCCTTATATCCCTATTGCGGTCTTAGGAGGATGCACTTATAACAATTTCCTTATTACGTTATTACCGTCTTAGGGGGCAAGACTTAGAAAAAATTTTCCTTATTACTCTATTACTCACTTAGGAGGCAAGACTTAGAAATATTTTCCTTATATCCCTATTGCGGTCTTAGGAGGATGTATTTAGAACAATTTCCTTATTACGTTATTACCGTCTTAGGGGGCAAGACTTAGAAAATTTTTTCCTTATTACTCTATTACTCACTTAGGAGGCAAGACTTAGAAATATTTTCCTTATATCCCTATTGCGGTCTTAGGAGGATGCACTTAGAACAATTTCCTTATTACGTTATTACCGTCATAGGGGGCAAGACTTAGAAAAATTTTCCTTATTACTCTATCACTCACTTAGGAGGCAAGACTTAGAAAAATTTTCCTTATTACTCTATTACTCACTTAAGAGGCAAGACTTAGAAAAATTTTCCTTATTACTCTATTACTCACTTAGGAGGCAAGACTTAGAAATATTTTCCTTATATCCCTATTGCGTTCTTAGGAGGATGCACTTAGAACAATTTTCCTTATTACGTTATTACCGTCTTAGGGGGCAAGACTTAGAAAAAATTTTCCTTATTACTCTATTACTCACTTAGGAGGCAAGACTTAGAAAAATTTTCCTTATTACTCTATTACTCACTTAGGAGGCAAGACTTAGAAATATTTTCCTTATATCCCTATTGCGGTCTTAGGAGGATGCACTTATAACAATTTCCTTATTACGTTATTACCGTCTTAGGGGGCAAGACTTAGAAAAAATTTTCCTTATTACTCTATTACTCACTTAGGAGGGAAGACTTAGAAAATATTTTCCTTATATCCCTATTGCGGTCTTAGGAGGATGTATTTAGAACAATTTCCTTATTACGTTATTACCATCTTAGGGGGCAAGACTTAGAAAAATTTTTTCCTTATTACTCTATTACTCACTTAGGAGGCAAGACTTAGAAATATTTTCCTTATATCCCTATTGCGGTCTTAGGAGGATGCACTTAGAACAATTTCCTTATTACGTTATTACCGTCTTAGGGGGCAAGACTTAGAAAAAATTTTCCTTGTTACTCTATCACTCACTTAGGAGGCAAGACTTAGAAAAATTTTCCTTATTACTCTATTACTCACTTAGGAGGCAAGACTTAGAAAAATTTTCCTTATTACTCTATTACTCACTTAGGAGGCAAGACTTAGAAATATTTTCCTTATATCCCTATTGCGGTCTTAGGAGGATGTATTTAGAACAATTTCCTTATTACGTTATTACCGTCATAGGAGGCAAGACTTAGAAAAATTTTCCTTATTACTCTTTTACTCACTTAGGAGGCAAGACTTAGAAAAATTTTCCTTATTACTATACTCTATTACTCATTTAGGAGGCAAGACTTAGAAAAATTTTCCTTATATCCCTATTGCGGTCTTAGGAGGATGTACTTAGAACAATTTCCTTATTACGTTATTACCGTCTTAGGGGGCAAGACTTAGAAAAAATTTTCCTTATTACTCTATCACTCACTTAGGAGGCAAGACTTAGAAAAATTTTCCTTATTACTCTATTACTCACTTAGGAGGCAAGACTTAGAAAAATTTTCCTTATTACTCTATTACTCACTTAGGAGGCAAGACTTAGAAAAATTTTCCTTATATCCCTATTGCGGTCTTAGGAGGATGTATTTAGAACAATTTCCTTATTACGTTATTACCGTCTTAGGGGGCAAGACTTAGAAAAAAATTTTCCTTATTACTGTATTACTCACTTAGGAGGCAAGACTTAGAAAAATTTTCCTTATTACTCTATTACTCACTTAGGAGGCAAGACTTAGAAAAAATTCTCCTTATTACTCTATTACTCACTTAGGAGGCAAGACTTAGAAATATTTTCCTTATATCCCTATTGCGGTCTTAGGAGGATGTATTTAGAACAATTTCCTTATTACGTTATTACCGTCTTAGGAGGCAAGACTTAGAAAAATTTTCCTTATTACTCTATTACTCACTTAGGAGGAAAGACTTAGAAAAATTCTCCTTATTACTATACTCTATTACTCACTTAGGAGGCAAGACTTAGAAAAATTTTCCTTATATCCCTATTGCGGTCTTAGGAGGATGTACTTAGAACAATTTCCTTATTACGTTATTACCGTCTTAGGGGGCAAGACTTAGAAAAAATTTTCCTTATTACTCTATCACTCACTTAGGAGGCAAGACTTAGAAAAATTTTCCTTATTACTCTATTACTCACTTAGGAAGCAAGACTTAGAAAAATTTTCCTTATATCCCTATTGCGGTCTTAGGAGGATGTATTTAGAACAATTTCCTTATTACGTTATTACCGTCTTAGGGGGCAAGACTTAGAAAAAATTTTCCTTATTACTGTATTACTCGCTTAGGAGGCAAGGCTTTGAAAAATTTTCCTTATTACTCTATTACTCACTTAGGAGGCAAGACTTAGAAAAATTCTCCTTATTACTCTATTACTCACTTAGGAGGCAAGACTTAGAAATATTTTCCTTATATCCCTATTGCGGTCTTAGGAGGATGCACTTATAACAATTTCCTTATTACGTTATTACCGTCTTAGGGGGCAAGACTTAGAAAAAATTTTCCTTATTACTCTATTACTCACTTAGGAGGCAAGACTTAGAAATATTTTCCTTATATCCCTATTGCGGTCTTAGGAGGATGTATTTAGAACAATTTCCTTATTACGTTATTACCGTCATAGGGGGCAAGACTTAGAAAAATTTTCCTTATTACTCTATTACTCACTTAGGAGGCAAGACTTAGAAATATTTTCCTTATATCCCTATTGCGGTCTTAGGAGGATGCACTTAGAACAATTTCCTTATTACGTTATTACCGTCTTAGGGGGCAAGACTTAGAAAAAATTTTCCTTGTTACTCTATCACTCACTTAGGAGGCAAGACTTAGAAAAATTTTCCTTATTACTCTATTACTCACTTAGGAGGCAAGACTTAGAAAAATTTTCCTTATTACTCTATTACTCACTTAGGAGGCAAGACTTAGAAATATTTTCCTTATATCCCTATTGCGGTCTTAGGAGGATGTATTTAGAACAATTTCCTTATTACGTTATTACCGTCATAGGAGGCAAGACTTAGAAAAATTTTCCTTATTACTCTATTACTCACTTAGGAGGCAAGACTTAGAAAAATTTTCCTTATTATACTCTATTACTCATTTAGGAGGCAAGACTTAGAAAAATTTTCCTTATATCCCTATTGCGGTCTTAGGAGGATGTACTTAGAACAATTTCCTTATTACGTTATTACCGTCTTAGGGGGCAAGACTTAGAAAAAATTTTCCTTATTACTCTATCACTCACTTAGGAGGCAAGACTTAGAAAAATTTTCCTTATTACTCTATTACTCACTTAGGAGGCAAGACTTAGAAAAATTTTCCTTATTACTCTATTACTCACTTAGGAGGCAAGACTTAGAAAAATTTTCCTTATATCCCTATTGCGGTCTTAGGAGGATGTATTTAGAACAATTTCCTTATTACGTTATTACCGTCTTAGGGGGCAAGACTTAGAAAAAATTTTCCTTATTACTGTATTACTCACTTAGGAGGCAAGACTTAGAAAAATTTTCCTTATTACTCTATTACTCACTTAGGAGGCAAGACTTAGAAAAATTTTCCTTATTACTCTATTACTCACTTAGGAGGCAAGACTTAGAAATATTTTCCTTATATCCCTATTGCGGTCTTAGGAGGATGTATTTAGAACAATTTCCTTATTACGTTATTACCGTCATAGGAGGCAAGACTTAGAAAAATTTTCCTTATTACTCTTTTACTCACTTAGGAGGCAAGACTTAGAAAAATTTTCCTTATTACTCTATTACTCACTTAGGAGGCAAGACTTAGAAAAATTTTCCTTATATCCCTATTGCGGTCTTAGGAGGATGTACTTAGAACAATTTCCTTATTACGTTATTACCGTCTTAGGGGGCAAGACTTAGAAAAAATTTTCCTTATTACTCTATTACTCACTTAGGAGGCAAGACTTAGAAAAATTTTCCTTATTACTCTATTACTCACTTAGGAGGCAAGACTTAGAAAAATTTTCCTTATATCCCTATTGCGGTCTTAGGAGGATGTATTTAGAACAATTTCCTTATTACGTTATTACCGTCTTAGGGGGCAAGACTTAGAAAAAAATTTTCCTTATTACTCTATTACTCGCTTAGGAGGCAAGACTTAGAAAAATTTTCCTTATTACTCTATTACTCACTTAGGAGGCAAGACTTAGAAAAAATTTTCCTTATTACTATACTCTATTACTCACTTAGGAGGCAAGACTTAGAAATATTTTCCTTATATCCCTATTGCGGTCTTAGGAGGATGTATTTAGAACAATTTCCTTATTACGTTATTACCGTCTTAGGGGTCAAGACTTAGAAAAAATTTTCCTTATTACTCTATTACTCACTTAGGAGGCAAGACTTAGAAAAATTTTCCTTATTACTCTATTACTCACTTAGGAGGCAAGACTTAGAAAAATTTTCCTTATTACTCTATTACTCACTTAGGAGGCAAGACTTAGAAAAATTTTCCTTATTACTCTATTACTCACTTAGGAGGCAAGACTTAGAAATATTTTCCTTATATCCCTATTGCGGTCTTAGGAGGATGTATTTAGAACAATTTCCTTATTACGTTATTACCGTCATAGGAGGCAAGACTTAGAAAAATTTTCCTTATTACTCTATTACTCACTTAGGAGGCAAGACTTAGAAAAATTTTCCTTATTACTCTATTACTCATTTAGGAGGCAAGACTTAGAAAAATTTTCCTTATATCCCTATTGCGGTCTTAGGAGGATGCACTTAGAACAATTTCCTTATTACGTTATTACCGTCTTAGGGGGCAAGACTTAGAAAAAAATTTTCCTTATTACTCTATCACTCACTTAGGAGGCAAGACTTAGAAAAATTTTCCTTATTACTCTATTACTCACTTAGGAGGCAAGACTTAGAAAAATTTTCCTTATTACTCTATTACTCACTTAGGAGGCAAGACTTAGAAAAATTTTCCTTATATCCCTATTGCGGTCTTAGGAGGATGTATTTAGAACAATTTCCTTATTACGTTATTACCGTCTTAGGGGGCAAGACTTAGAAAAAATTTCCTTATTACTGTATTACTCGCTTAGGAGGCAAGACTTAGAAAAATTTTCCTTATTACTCTATTACTCACTTAGGAGGCAAGACTTAGAAAAATTTTCCTTATTACTCTATTACTCACTTAGGAGGCAAGACTTAGAAATATTTTCCTTATATCCCTATTGCGGTCTTAGGAGGATGTATTTAGAACAATTTCCTTATTACGTTATTACCGTCATAGGGGGCAAGACTTAGAAAAAATTTTCCTTATTACTCTATTACTCACTTAGGAGGCAAGACTTAGAAAAATTTTCCTTATTACTCTATTACTCACTTAGGAGGCAAGACTTAGAAAAATTTTCCTTATTACTCTATTACTCACTTAGGAGGCAAGACTTAGAAAAATTTTCCTTATTACTCTATTACTCACTTAGGAGGCAAGACTTAGAAATATTTTCCTTATATCCCTATTGCGGTCTTAGGAGGATGTATTTAGAACAATTTCCTTATTACGTTATTACCGTCATAGGAGGCAAGACTTAGAAAAATTTTCCTTATTACTCTATTACTCACTTAGGAGGCAAGACTTAGAAAAATTTTCCTTATTACTCTATTACTCACTTAGGAGGCAAGACTTAGAAAAATTTTCCTTATTACTATACTCTATTACTCATTTAGGAGGCAAGACTTAGAAAAATTTTCCTTATATCCCTATTGCGGTCTTAGGAGGATGTACTTAGAACAATTTCCTTATTACGTTATTACCGTCTTAGGGGGCAAGACTTAGAAAAAATTTTCCTTATTACTCTATTACTCACTTAGGAGGCAAGACTTAGAAAAATTTTCCTTATTACTCTATTACTCACTTAGGAGGCAAGACTTAGAAAAATTTTCCTTATTACTCTATTACTCACTTAGGAGGCAAGACTTAGAAATATTTTCCTTATATCCCTATTGCGGTCTTAGGAGGATGTATTTAGAACAATTTCCTTATTACGTTATTACCGTCATAGGAGGCAAGACTTAGAAAAATTTTCCTTATTACTCTATTACTCACTTAGGAGGGAAGACTTAGAAAAATTTTCCTTATTACTCTATTACTCACTTAGGAGGCAAGACTTAGAAATATTTTCCTTATATCCCTATTGCGGTCTTAGGAGGATGCACTTAGAACAATTTCCTTATTACGTTATTACCGTCTTAGGGGGCAAGACTTAGAAAAAATTTTCCTTATTACTCTATTACTCACTTAGGAGGCAAGACTTAGAAAAATTTTCCTTATTACTCTATTACTCACTTAGGAGGCAAGACTTAGAAAAATTTTCCTTATTACTTAGGAGGCAAGACTTAGAAATATTTTCCTTATATCCCTATTGCGGTCTTAGGAGGATGTACTTAGAACAATTTCCTTATTACGTTATTACCGTCTTAGGGGGCAAGACTTAGAAAAAATTTTCCTTATTACTCTATTACTCACTTAGGAGGCAAGACTTAGAAAAATTTTCCTTATTACTCTATTACTCACTTAGGAGGGAAGACTTAGAAAAATTTTCCTTATTACTCTATTACTCACTTAGGAGGCAAGACTTAGAAATATTTTCCTTATATCCCTATTGCGGTCTTAGGAGGATGCACTTAGAACAATTTCCTTATTACGTTATTACCGTCTTAGGGGGCAAGACTTAGAAAAAATTTTCCTTGTTACTCTATCACTCACTTAGGAGGCAAGACTTAGAAAAATTTTCCTTATTACTCTATTACTCACTTAGGAGGCAAGACTTAGAAAAATTTTCCTTATTACTCTATTACTCATTTAGGAGGCAAGAGTTAGAAAAATTTTCCTTATATCCCTATTGCGGTCTTAGGAGGATGTATTTAGAACAATTTCCTTATTACGTTATTACCGTCTTAGGGGGCAAGACTTAGAAAAATTTTTCCTTATTACTCTATCACTCACTTAGGAGGCAAGACTTAGAAAAATTTTCCTTATTACTCTATTACTCACTTAGGAGGCAAGACTTAGAAAAATTTTCCTTATTACTCTATTACTCACTTAGGAGGCAAGACTTAGAAAAAATTTTCCTTATTACTCTATTACTCACTTAGGAGGCAAGACTTAGAAATATTTTCCTTATATCCCTATTGCGGTCTTAGGAGGATGTATTTAGAACAATTTCCTTATTACGTTATTACCGTCTTAGGGGGCAAGACTTAGAAAAAATTTTCCTTATTACTCTATTACTCACTTAGGAGGCAAGACTTAGAAAAATTTTCCTTATTACTCTATTACTCACTTAGGAGGCAAGACTTAGAAAAATTTTCCATATTACTATACTCTATTACTCATTTAGGAGGCAAGACTTAGAAAAATTTTCCTTATTACTCTATTACTCACTTAGGAGGCAAGACTTAGAAATATTTTCCTTATATCCCTATTGCGGTCTTAGGAGGATGTATTTAGAACAATTTCCTTATTACGTTATTACCGTCATAGGAGGCAAGACTTAGAAAAATTTTCCTTATTACTCTTTTACTCACTTAGGAGGCAAGACTTAGAAAAATTTTCCTTATATCCCTATTGCGGTCTTAGGGGGATGTACTTAGAACAATTTCCTTATTACGTTATTACCGTCTTAGGGGGCAAGACTTAGAAAAAATTTTCCTTATTACTCTATTACTCACTTAGGAGGCAAGACTTAGAAAAATTTTCCTTATTACTCTATTACTCACTTAGGAGGAAGACTTAGAAAATTTTCCTTATTACTCTATTACTCACTTAGGAGGCAAGACTTAGAAAATATTTTCCTTATATCCCTATTGCGGTCTTAGGAGGATGCACTTAGAACAATTTCCTTATTACGTTATTACCGTCTTAGGGGGCAAGACTTAGAAAAAATTTTCCTTATTACTCTATTACTCACTTAGGAGGCAAGACTTAGAAAAATTTTCCTTATTACTCTATTACTCACTTAGGAGGCAAGACTTAGAAAAATTTTCCTTATTACTCTATTACTCACTTAGGAGGCAAGACTTAGAAATATTTTCCTTATATCCCTATTGCGGTCTTAGGAGGATGTACTTAGAACAATTTCCTTATTACGTTATTACCGTCTTAGGGGGCAAGACTTAGAAAAAATTTTCCTTATTACTCTATTACTCACTTAGGAGGCAAGACTTAGAAAAATTTTCCTTATTACTCTATTACTCACTTAGGAGGCAAGACTTAGAAAAATTTTCCTTATTACTCTATTACTCACTTAGGAGGCAAGACTTAGAAATATTTTCCTTATATCCCTATTGCGGTCTTAGGAGGATGTACTTAGAACAATTTCCTTATTACGTTATTACCGTCTTAGGGGGCAAGACTTAGAAAAAATTTTCCTTATTACTCTATTACTCACTTAGGAGGCAAGACTTAGAAAAATTTTCCTTATTACTCTATTACTCACTTAGGAGGCAAGACTTAGAAAAATTTTCCTTATTACTCTATTACTCACTTAGGAGGCAAGACTTAGAAAAATTTTCCTTATTACTCTATTACTCACTTAGGAGGCAAGACTTAGAAAAATTTTCCTTATTACTCTATTACTCACTTAGGAGGCAAGACTTAGAAATATTTTCGTTATATCCCTATTGCGGTCTTAGGAGGATGTATTTAGAACAATTTCCTTATTACGTTATTACCGTCATAGGAGGCAAGACTTAGAAAAATTTTCCTTATTACTCTATTACTCACTTAGGAGGCAAGACTTAGAAATATTTTCCTTATATCCCTATTGCGGTCTTAGGAGGATGTACTTAGAACAATTTCCTTATTACGTTATTACCGTCTTAGGGGGCAAGACTTAGAAAAAATTTTCCTTATTACTCTATTACTCACTTAGGAGGCAAGACTTAGAAAAATTTTCCTTATTACTCTATTACTCACTTAGGAGGAAAGACTTAGAAAAATTTTCCTTATTACTCTATTACTCACTTAGGAGGCAAGACTTAGAAATATTTTCCTTATATCCCTATTGCGGTCTTAGGAGGATGCACTTATAACAATTTCCTTATTACGTTATTACCGTCTTAGGGGGCAAGACTTAGAAAAAATTTTCCTTATTACTCTATTACTCACTTAGGAGGCAAGACTTAGAAATATTTTCCTTATATCCCTATTGCGGTCTTAGGAGGATGTATTTAGAACAATTTCCTTATTACGTTATTACCGTCTTAGGGGGCAAGACTTAGAAAAATTTTCCTTATTACTCTATTACTCACTTAGGAGGCAAGACTTAGAAATATTTTCCTTATATCCCTATTGCGGTCTTAGGAGGATGTATTTAGAACAATTTCCTTATTACGTTATTACCGTCATAGGAGGCAAGACTTAGAAAAATTTTCCTTATTACTCTATTACTCACTTAGGAGGCAAGACTTAGAAAAATTTTCCTTATTACTACTCTATTACTCATTTAGGAGGCAAGACTTAGAAAATTTCCTTATATCCCTATTGCGGTCTTAGGAGGATGTACTTAGAACAATTTCCTTATTACGTTATTACCGTCTTAGGGGGCAAGACTTAGAAAAAATTTTCCTTATTACTCTATCACTCACTTAGGAGGCAAGACTTAGAACAATTTTCCTTATTACTCTATTACTCACTTAGGAGGCAAGACTTAGAAAAATTTTCCTTATTACTCTATTACTCACTTAGGAGGCAAGACTTAGAAAAATTTTCCTTATTACTCTATTTCTCACTTAGGAGGCAAGACTTAGAAATATTTTCCTTATATCCCTATTGCGGTCTTAGGAGGATGTATTTAGAACAATTTCCTTATTACGTTATTACCGTCTTAGGGGGCAAGACTTAGAAAAATTTTCCTTATTACTCTATTACTCACTTAGGAGGCAAGACTTAGAAAAATTTTCCTTATTACTCTATTACTGACTTAGGAGGCAAGACTTAGAAATATTTTCCTTATATCCCTATTGCGGTCTTAGGAGGATGTATTTAGAACAATTTCCTTATTACGTTATTACCGTCATAGGAGGCAAGACTTAGAAAAATTTTCCTTATTACTCTATTACTCACTTAGGAGGCAAGACTTAGAAAAATTTTCCTTATTACTATACTCTATTACTCATTTAGGAGGCAAGACTTAGAAAAATTTTCCTTATATCCCTATTGCGGTCTTAGGAGGATGTATTTAGAACAATTTCCTTACTACGTTATTACCGTCATAGGGGTCAAGACTTAGAAAAAATTTTCCTTATTACTCTATTACTCACTTAGGAGGCAAGACTTAGAAAAATTTTCCATATTACTATACTCTATTACTCATTTAGGAGGCAAGACTTAGAAAAATTTTCCTTATTACTCTATTACTCACTTAGGAGGCAAGACTTAGAAAAATTTTCCTTATTACTCTATTACTCACTTAGGAGGCAAGACTTAAAAATATTTTCCTTATATCCCTATTGCGGTCTTAGGAGGATGTATTTAGAACAATTTCCTTATTACGTTATTACCGTCTTAGGGGGCAAGACTTAGAAAAATTTTCCTTATTACTCTATTACTCACTTAGGAGGCAAGACTTAGAAATATTTTCCTTATATCCCTATTGCGGTCTTAGGAGGATGTATTTAGAACAATTTCCTTATTACGTTATTACCGTCTTAGGGGGCAAGACTTAGAAAAAATTTTCCTTATTACTCTATTACTCACTTAGGAGGCAAGACTTAGAAACATTTTCCTCATTACTCTATTACTCACTTAGGAGGCAAGACTTAGAAATATTTTCCTTATATCCCTATTACGGTCTTAGGAGGATGCACTTAGAAAAATTTTCCTTATTACTCTATTACTCACTTAGGAGGCAAGACTTAGAAATATTTTCCTTATATCCCTATTGCGTTCTTAGGAGGATGTATTTAGAACAATTTCCTTACTACGTTATTACCGTCATAGGGGTCAAGACTTAGAAAAAATTTTCCTTATTACTCTATTACTCACTTAGGAGGCAAGACTTAGAAAAATTTTCCATATTACTATACTCTATTACTCATTTAGGAGGCAAGACTTAGAAAAATTTTCCTTATTACTCTATTACTCACTTAGGAGGCAAGACTTAGAAAAATTTTCCTTATTACTCTATTACTCACTTAGGAGGCAAGACTTAAAAATATTTTCCTTATATCCCTATTGCGGTCTTAGGAGGATGTATTTAGAACAATTTCCTTATTACGTTATTTCCGTCTTAGGGGGCAAGACTTAGAAAATTTTTTCCTTATTACTCTATTACTCACTTAGGAGGCAAGACTTAAAAATATTTTCCTTATATCCCTATTGCGGTCTTAGGAGGATGTATTTAGAACAATTTCCTTATTACGTTATTACCGTCTTAGGGGGCAAGACTTAGAAAAAATTTTCCTTATTACTCTATTACTCACTTAGGAGGCAAGACTTAGAAACATTTTCCTCATTACTCTATTACTCACTTAGGAGGCAAGACTTAGAAATATTTTCCTTATATCCCTATTACGGTCTTAGGAGGATGCACTTAGAAAAATTTTCCTTATTACTCTATTACTCACTTAGGAGGCAAGACTTAGAAAAATTTTCCTTATTACTCTATTACTCACTTAGGAGGCAAGACTTAGAAATATTTTCCTTATATCCCTATTGCGGTCTTAGGAGGATGTATTTAGAACAATTTCCTTATTACGTTATTACCGTCATAGGAGGCAAGACTTAGAAAAATTTTCCTTATTACTCTTTTACTCACTTAGGAGGCAAGACTTAGAAAAATTTTCCTTATTACTCTATTACTCACTTAGGAGGCAAGACTTAGAAATATTTTCCTTATATCCCTATTGCGGTCTTAGGAGGATGTATTTAGAACAATTTCCTTATTACGTTATTACCGTCTTAGGGGGCAAGACTTAGAAAAAATTTTCCTTATTACTGTATTACTCACTTAGGAGGCAAGACTTAGAAACATTTTCCTTATTACTCTATTACTCACTTAGGAGGCAAGACTTAGAAATATTTTCCTTATATCCCTATTACGGTCTTAGGAGGATGCACTTAGAAAAATTTTCCTTATTACTCTATTACTCACTTAGGAGGCAAGACTTAGAAAAATTTTCCTTATTACTCTATTACTCACTTAGGAGGCAAGACTTAGAAATATTTTCCTTATATCCCTATTGCGGTCTTAGGAGGATGTATTTAGAACAATTTCCTTATTACGTTATTACCGTCATAGGAGGCAAGACTTAGAAAAATTTTCCTTATTACTCTTTTACTCACTTAGGAGGCAAGACTTAGAAACATTTTCCTTATTACTCTATTACTCACTTAGGAGGCAAGACTTAGAAATATTTTCCTTATATCCCTATTGCGGTCTTAGGAGGATGTATTTAGAACAATTTCCTTATTACGTTATTACCGTCTTAGGGGGCAAGACTTAGAAAAAATTTTCCTTATTACTGTATTACTCACTTAGGAGGCAAGACTTAGAAAAATTTTCCTTATTACTCTATTACTCACTTAGGAGGCAAGACTTAGAAAAATTTTCCTTATTACTCTATTACTGACTTAGGAGGCAAGACTTAGAAATATTTTCCTTATATCCCTATTGCGGTCTTAGGAGGATGTATTTAGAACAATTTCCTTATTACGTTATTACCGTCATAGGAGGCAAGACTTAGAAAAATTTTCCTTATTACTCTATTACTCACTTAGGAGGCAAGACTTAGAAAAATTTTCCTTATTACTATACTCTATTACTCATTTAGGAGGCAAGACTTAGAAAAATTTTCCTTATATCCCTATTGCGGTCTTAGGAGGATGTACTTAGAACAATTTCCTTATTACGTTATTACCGTCTTAGGGGGCAAGACTTAGAAAAAATTTTCCTTATTACTCTATCACTCACTTAGGAGGCAAGACTTAGAAAAATTTTCCTTATTACTCTATTACTCACTTAGGAGGCAAGACTTAGAAAAATTTTCCTTATTACTCTATTACTCACTTAGGAGGCAAGACTTAGAAAAATTTTCCTTATTACTCTATTTCTCACTTAGGAGGCAAGACTTAGAAATATTTTCCTTATATCCCTATTGCGGTCTTAGGAGGATGTATTTAGAACAATTTCCTTATTACGTTATTACCGTCTTAGGGGGCAAGACTTAGAAAAATTTTCCTTATTACTCTATTACTCACTTAGGCGGCAAGACTTAGAAAAATTTTCCTTATTACTCTATTACTGACTTAGGAGGCAAGACTTAGAAATATTTTCCTTATATCCCTATTGCGGTCTTAGGAGGATGTATTTAGAACAATTTCCTTATTACGTTATTACCGTCATAGGAGGCAAGACTTAGAAAAATTTTCCTTATTACTCTATTACTCACTTAGGAGGCAAGACTTAGAAAAATTTTCCTTATTACTATACTCTATTACTCATTTAGGAGGCAAGACTTAGAAAAATTTTCCTTATATCCCTATTGCGGTCTTAGGAGGATGTACTTAGAACAATTTCCTTATTACGTTATTACCGTCTTAGGGGGCAAGACTTAGAAAAAATTTTCCTTATTACTCTATCACTCACTTAGGAGGCAAGACTTAGAAAAATTTTCCTTATTACTCTATTACTCACTTAGGAGGCAAGACTTAGAAATATTTTCCTTATATCCCTATTGCGGTCTTAGGAGGATGTATTTAGAACAATTTCCTTATTACGTTATTACCGTCTTAGGGGGCAAGACTTAGAAAAAATTTTCCTTATTACTGTATTACTCGCTTAGGAGGCAAGGCTTTGAAAAATTTTCCTTATTACTCTATTACTCACTTAGGAGGCAAGACTTAGAAAAATTCTCCTTATTACTCTATTACTCACTTAGGAGGCAAGACTTAGAAATATTTTCCTTATATCCCTATTGCGTTCTTAGGAGGATGTATTTAGAACAATTTCCTTACTACGTTATTACCGTCATAGGGGTCAAGACTTAGAAAAAATTTTCCTTATTACTCTATTACTCACTTAGGAGGCAAGACTTAGAAAAATTTTCCATATTACTATACTCTATTACTCATTTAGGAGGCAAGACTTAGAAAAATTTTCCTTATTACTCTATTACTCACTTAGGAGGCAAGACTTAGAAATATTTTCCTTATATCCCTATTGCGGTCTTAGGAGGATGCACTTAGAACAATTTCCTTATTACGTTATTACCGTCTTAGGGGGCAAGACTTAGAAAAAATTTTCCTTGTTACTCTATCGCTCACTTAGGAGGCAAGACTTAGAAAAATTTTCCTTATTACTCTATTACTCACATAGGAGGCAAGACTTAGAAAAATTTTCCTTATTACTCTATTACTCACTTAGGAGGCAAGACTTAGAAATATTTTCCTTATATCCCTATTGCGGTCCTAGGAGGATGTATTTAGAACAATTTCCTTATTACGTTATTACCGTCATAGGAGGCAAGACTTAGAAAAATTTTCCTTATTACTCTATTACTCACTTAGGAGGCAAGACTTAGAAAAATTTTCCTTATTACTCTATTACTCACTTAGGAGGCAAGACTTAGAAATATTTTCCTTATATCCCTATTGCGGTCTTAGGAGGATGCACTTAGAACAATTTCCTTATTACGTTATTACCGTCTTAGGGGGCAAGACTTAGAAAAAATTTTCCTTATTACTCTATCACTCACTTAGGAGGCAAGACTTAGAAAAATTTTCCTTATTACTCTATTACTCACTTAAGGAGGCAAGACTTAGAAAAATTTTCCTTATTACTCTATTACTCACTTAGGAGGCAAGACTTAGAAATATTTTCCTTATATCCCTATTGCGTTCTTAGGAGGATGCACTTATAACAATTTCCTTATTACGTTATTACCGTCTTAGGGGGCAAGACTTAGAAAAAATTTTCCTTATTACTCTATTACTCACTTAGGAGGCAAGACTTAGAAAAATTTTCCTTATTACTCTATTACTCACTTAGGAGGCAAGACTTAGAAATATTTTCCTTATATCCCTATTGCGGTCTTAGGAGGATGCACTTATAACAATTTCCTTATTACGTTATTACCGTCTTAGGGGGCAAGACTTAGAAAAAATTTTCCTTATTACTCTATTACTCACTTAGGAGGAAGACTTAGAAATATTTTCCTTATATCCCTATTGCGGTCTTAGGAGGATGTATTTAGAACAATTTCCTTATTACGTTATTACCATCTTAGGGGGCAAGACTTAGAAAAATTTTTTCCTTATTACTCTATTACTCACTTAGGAGGCAAGACTTAGAAATATTTTCCTTATATCCCTATTGCGGTCTTAGGAGGATGCACTTAGAACAATTTCCTTATTACGTTATTACCGTCTTAGGGGGCAAGACTTAGAAAAAATTTTCCTTGTTACTCTATCACTCACTTAGGAGGCAAGACTTAGAAAAATTTTCCTTATTACTCTATTACTCACTTAGGAGGCAAGACTTAGAAAAATTTTCCTTATTACTCTATTACTCACTTAGGAGGCAAGACTTAGAAATATTTTCCTTATATCCCTATTGCGTTCTTAGGAGGATGCACTTATAACAATTTCCTTATTACGTTATTACCGTCTTAGGGGGCAAGACTTAGAAAAAATTTTCCTTATTACTCTATTACTCACTTAGGAGGCAAGACTTAGAAAAATTTTCCTTATTACTCTATTACTCACTTAGGAGGCAAGACTTAGAAATATTTTCCTTATATCCCTATTGCGGTCTTAGGAGGATGCACTTATAACAATTTCCTTATTACGTTATTACCGTCTTAGGGGGCAAGACTTAGAAAAAATTTTCCTTATTACTCTATTACTCACTTAGGAGGCAAGACTTAGAAATATTTTCCTTATATCCCTATTGCGGTCTTAGGAGGATGTATTTAGAACAATTTCCTTATTACGTTATTACCGTCTTAGGGGGCAAGACTTAGAAAATTTTTTCCTTATTACTCTATTACTCACTTAGGAGGCAAGACTTAGAAATATTTTCCTTATATCCCTATTGCGGTCTTAGGAGGATGCACTTAGAACAATTTCCTTATTACGTTATTACCGTCTTAGGGGGCAAGACTTAGAAAAAATTTTCCTTGTTACTCTATCACTCACTTAGGAGGCAAGACTTAGAAAAATTTTCCTTATTACTCTATTACTCACTTAGGAGGCAAGACTTAGAAAAATTTTCCTTATTACTCTATTACTCACTTAGGAGGCAAGACTTAGAAATATTTTCCTTATATCCCTATTGCGGTCTTAGGAGGATGTATTTAGAACAATTTCCTTATTACGTTATTACCGTCATAGGAGGCAAGACTTAGAAAAATTTTCCTTATTACTCTTTTACTCACTTAGGAGGCAAGACTTAGAAAAATTTTCCTTATTACTATACTCTATTACTCATTTAGGAGGCAAGACTTAGAAAAATTTTCCTTATATCCCTATTGCGGTCTTAGGAGGATGTACTTAGAACAATTTCCTTATTACGTTATTACCGTCTTAGGGGGCAAGACTTAGAAAAAATTTTCCTTATTACTCTATCACTCACTTAGGAGGCAAGACTTAGAAAAATTTTCCTTATTACTCTATTACTCACTTAGGAGGCAAGACTTAGAAAAATTTTCCTTATTACTCTATTACTCACTTAGGAGGCAAGACTTAGAAAAATTTTCCTTATATCCCTATTGCGGTCTTAGGAGGATGTATTTAGAACAATTTCCTTATTACGTTATTACCGTCTTAGGGGGCAAGACTTAGAAAAAAATTTTCCTTATTACTGTATTACTCGCTTAGGAGGCAAGGCTTTGAAAAATTTTCCTTATTACTCTATTACTCACTTAGGAGGCAAGACTTAGAAAAATTCTCCTTATTACTCTATTACTCACTTAGGAGGCAAGACTTAGAAATATTTTCCTTATATCCCTATTGCGGTCTTAGGAGGATGTATTTAGAACAATTTCCTTATTACGTTATTACCGTCATAGGAGGCAAGACTTAGAAAAATTTTCCTTATTACTCTTTTACTCACTTAGGAGGTAAGACTTAGAAAAATTTTCCTTATTACTATACTCTATTACTCATTTAGGAGGCAAGACTTAGAAAAATTTTCCTTATATCCCTATTGCGGTCTTAGGAGGATGTACTTAGAACAATTTCCTTATTACGTTATTACCGTCTTAGGGGGCAAGACTTAGAAAAAATTTTCCTTATTACTCTATCACTCACTTAGGAGGCAAGACTTAGAAAAATTTTCCTTATTACTCTATTACTCACTTAGGAGGCAAGACTTAGAAAAATTTTCCTTATATCCCTATTGCGGTCTTAGGAGGATGTATTTAGAACAATTTCCTTATTACGTTATTACCGTCTTAGGGGGCAAGACTTAGAAAAAAATTTCCTTATTACTGTATTACTCGCTTAGGAGGCAAGGCTTTGAAAAATTTTCCTTATTACTCTATTACTCACTTAGGAGGCAAGACTTAGAAAAATTTTCCTTATTACTCTATTACTCACTTAGGAGGCAAGACTTAGAAATATTTTCCTTATATCCCTATTGCGGTCTTAGGAGGATGCACTTAGAACAATTTCCTTATTACGTTATTACCGTCTTAGGGGGCAAGACTTAGAAAAAATTTTCCTTATTACTCTATTACTCACTTAGGAGGGAAGACTTAGAAATATTTTCCTTATATCCCTATTGCGGTCTTAGGAGGATGTATTTAGAACAATTTCCTTATTACGTTATTACCATCTTAGGGGGCAAGACTTAGAAAATTTTTTCCTTATTACTCTATTACTCACTTAGGAGGCAAGACTTAGAAATATTTTCCTTATATCCCTATTGCGGTCTTAGGAGGATGCACTTAGAACAATTTCCTTATTACGTTATTACCGTCTTAGGGGGCAAGACTTAGAAAAAATTTTCCTTGTTACTCTATCACTCACTTAGGAGGCAAGACTTAGAAAAATTTTCCTTATTACTCTATTACTCACTTAGGAGGCAAGACTTAGAAAAATTTTCCTTATTACTCTATTACTCACTTAGGAGGCAAGACTTAGAAATATTTTCCTTATATCCCTATTGCGGTCTTAGGAGGATGTATTTAGAACAATTTCCTTATTACGTTATTACCGTCATAGGAGGCAAGACTTAGAAAAATTTTCCTTATTACTCTTTTACTCACTTAGGAGGCAAGACTTAGAAAAATTTTCCTTATTACTATACTCTATTACTCATTTAGGAGGCAAGACTTAGAAAAATTTTCCTTATATCCCTATTGCGGTCTTAGGAGGATGTACTTAGAACAATTTCCTTATTACGTTATTACCGTCTTAGGGGGCAAGACTTAGAAAAAATTTTCCTTATTACTCTATCACTCACTTAGGAGGCAAGACTTAGAAAAATTTTCCTTATTACTCTATTACTCACTTAGGAGGCAAGACTTAGAAAAATTTTCCTTATTACTCTATTACTCACTTAGGAGGCAAGACTTAGAAAAAATTTTCCTTATATCCCTATTGCGGTCTTAGGAGGATGTATTTAGAACAATTTCCTTATTACGTTATTACCGTCTTAGGGGGCAAGACTTAGAAAAAAATTTCCTTATTACTGTATTACTCGCTTAGGAGGCAAGGCTTTGAAAAATTTTCCTTATTACTCTATTACTCACTTAGGAGGCAAGACTTAGAAAAATTTTCCTTATTACTCTATTACTCACTTAGGAGGCAAGACTTAGAAATATTTTCCTTATATCCCTATTGCGGTCTTAGGAGGATGTATTTAGAACAATTTCCTTATTACGTTATTACCGTCATAGGAGGCAAGACTTAGAAAAATTTTCCTTATTACTCTTTTACTCACTTAGGAGGCAAGACTTAGAAAAATTTTCCTTATTACTATACTCTATTACTCATTTAGGAGGCAAGACTTAGAAAAATTTTCCTTATATCCCTATTGCGGTCTTAGGAGGATGTACTTAGAACAATTTCCTTATTACGTTATTACCGTCTTAGGGGGCAAGACTTAGAAAAAAATTTCCTTATTACTGTATTACTCGCTTAGGAGGCAAGGCTTTGAAAAATTTTCCTTATTACTCTATTACTCACTTAGGAGGGAAGACTTAGAAAAATTTTCCTTATTACTCTATTACTCACTTAGGAGGCAAGACTTAGAAAAATTTTCCTTATATCCCTATTGCGGTCTTAGGAGGATGTATTTAGAACAATTTCCTTATTACGTTATTACCGTCTTAGGGGGCAAGACTTAGAAAAAAATTTCCTTATTACTGTATTACTCGCTTAGGAGGCAAGGCTTTGAAAAATTTTCCTTATTACTCTATTACTCACTTAGGAGGCAAGACTTAGAAAAATTTTCCTTATTACTCTATTACTCACTTAGGCGGCAAGACTTAGAAAAATTTTCCTTATTACTCTATTACTGACTTAGGAGGCAAGACTTAGAAATATTTTCCTTATATCCCTATTGCGGTCTTAGGAGGATGTATTTAGAACAATTTCCTTATTACGTTATTACCGTCATAGGAGGCAAGACTTAGAAAAATTTTCCTTATTACTCTATTACTCACTTAGGAGGCAAGACTTAGAAAAATTTTCCTTATTACTATACTCTATTACTCATTTAGGAGGCAAGACTTAGAAAAATTTTCCTTATATCCCTATTGCGGTCTTAGGAGGATGTACTTAGAACAATTTCCTTATTACGTTATTACCGTCTTAGGGGGCAAGACTTAGAAAAAATTTTCCTTATTACTCTATCACTCACTTAGGAGGCAAGACTTAGAAAAATTTTCCTTATTACTCTATTTCTCACTTAGGAGGCAAGACTTAGAAATATTTTCCTTATATCCCTATTGCGGTCTTAGGAGGATGTATTTAGAACAATTTCCTTATTACGTTATTACCGTCTTAGGGGGCAAGACTTAGAAAAAATTTTCCTTATTACTGTATTACTCGCTTAGGAGGCAAGGCTTTGAAAAATTTTCCTTATTACTCTATTACTCACTTAGGAGGCAAGACTTAGAAAAATTCTCCTTATTACTCTATTACTCACTTAGGAGGCAAGACTTAGAAATATTTTCCTTATATCCCTATTGCGTTCTTAGGAGGATGTATTTAGAACAATTTCCTTACTACGTTATTACCGTCATAGGGGTCAAGACTTAGAAAAAATTTTCCTTATTACTCTATTACTCACTTAGGAGGCAAGACTTAGAAAAATTTTCCATATTACTATACTCTATTACTCATTTAGGAGGCAAGACTTAGAAAAATTTTCCTTATTACTCTATTACTCACTTAGGAGGCAAGACTTAGAAATATTTTCCTTATATCCCTATTGCGGTCTTAGGAGGATGCACTTAGAACAATTTCCTTATTACGTTATTACCGTCTTAGGGGGCAAGACTTAGAAAAAATTTTCCTTGTTACTCTATCGCTCACTTAGGAGGCAAGACTTAGAAAAATTTTCCTTATTACTCTATTACTCACATAGGAGGCAAGACTTAGAAAAATTTTCCTTATTACTCTATTACTCACTTAGGAGGCAAGACTTAGAAATATTTTCCTTATATCCCTATTGCGGTCCTAGGAGGATGTATTTAGAACAATTTCCTTATTACGTTATTACCGTCATAGGAGGCAAGACTTAGAAAAATTTTCCTTATTACTCTTTTACTCACTTAGGAGGCAAGACTTAGAAAAATTTTCCTTATTACTCTATTACTCACTTAGGAGGCAAGACTTAGAAATATTTTCCTTATATCCCTATTGCGGTCTTAGGAGGATGCACTTAGAACAATTTCCTTATTACGTTATTACCGTCTTAGGGGGCAAGACTTAGAAAAAATTTTCCTTGTTACTCTATCACTCACTTAGGAGGCAAGACTTAGAAAAATTTTCCTTATTACTCTATTACTCACTTAGGAGGCAAGACTTAGAAAAATTTTCCTTATTACTCTATTACTCACTTAGGAGGCAAGACTTAGAAATATTTTCCTTATATCCCTATTGCGTTCTTAGGAGGATGCACTTATAACAATTTCCTTATTACGTTATTACCGTCTTAGGGGGCAAGACTTAGAAAAAATTTTCCTTATTACTCTATTACTCACTTAGGAGGCAAGACTTAGAAAAATTTTCCTTATTACTCTATTACTCACTTAGGAGGCAAGACTTAGAAATATTTTCCTTATATCCCTATTGCGGTCTTAGGAGGATGCACTTATAACAATTTCCTTATTACGTTATTACCGTCTTAGGGGGCAAGACTTAGAAAAAATTTTCCTTATTACTCTATTACTCACTTAGGAGGGAAGACTTAGAAATATTTTCCTTATATCCCTATTGCGGTCTTAGGAGGATGTATTTAGAACAATTTCCTTATTACGTTATTACCATCTTAGGGGGCAAGACTTAGAAAATTTTTTCCTTATTACTCTATTACTCACTTAGGAGGCAAGACTTAGAAATATTTTCCTTATATCCCTATTGCGGTCTTAGGAGGATGCACTTAGAACAATTTCCTTATTACGTTATTACCGTCTTAGGGGGCAAGACTTAGAAAAAATTTTCCTTGTTACTCTATCACTCACTTAGGAGGCAAGACTTAGAAAAATTTTCCTTATTACTCTATTACTCACTTAAGAGGCAAGACTTAGAAAATTTTTCCTTATTACTCTATTACTCACTTAGGAGGCAAGACTTAGAAATATTTTCCTTATATCCCTATTGCGTTCTTAGGAGGATGCACTTATAACAATTTCCTTATTACGTTATTACCGTCTTAGGGGGCAAGACTTAGAAAAAATTTTCCTTATTACTCTATTACTCACTTAGGAGGCAAGACTTAGAAAAATTTTCCTTATTACTCTATTACTCACTTAGGAGGCAAGACTTAGAAATATTTTCCTTATATCCCTATTGCGGTCTTAGGAGGATGCACTTATAACAATTTCCTTATTACGTTATTACCGTCTTAGGGGGCAAGACTTAGAAAAAATTTTCCTTATTACTCTATTACTCACTTAGGAGGGAAGACTTAGAAATATTTTCCTTATATCCCTATTGCGGTCTTAGGAGGATGTATTTAGAACAATTTCCTTATTACGTTATTACCATCTTAGGGGGCAAGACTTAGAAAATTTTTTCCTTATTACTCTATTACTCACTTAGGAGGCAAGACTTAGAAATATTTTCCTTATATCCCTATTGCGGTCTTAGGAGGATGCACTTAGAACAATTTCCTTATTACGTTATTACCGTCTTAGGGGGCAAGACTTAGAAAAAATTTTCCTTGTTACTCTATCACTCACTTAGGAGGCAAGACTTAGAAAAATTTTCCTTATTACTCTATTACTCACTTAGGAGGCAAGACTTAGAAAAATTTTCCTTATTACTCTATTACTCACTTAGGAGGCAAGACTTAGAAATATTTTCCTTATATCCCTATTGCGGTCTTAGGAGGATGTATTTAGAACAATTTCCTTATTACGTTATTACCGTCATAGGAGGCAAGACTTAGAAAAATTTTCCTTATTACTCTTTTACTCACTTAGGAGGCAAGACTTAGAAAAATTTTCCTTATTACTATTACTCTATTACTCATTTAGGAGGCAAGACTTAGAAAAATTTTCCTTATATCCCTATTGCGGTCTTAGGAGGATGTACTTAGAACAATTTCCTTATTACGTTATTACCGTCTTAGGGGGCAAGACTTAGAAAAAATTTTCCTTATTACTCTATCACTCACTTAGGAGGCAAGACTTAGAAAAATTTTCCTTATTACTCTATTACTCACTTAGGAGGCAAGACTTAGAAAAATTTTCCTTATTACTCTATTACTCACTTAGGAGGCAAGACTTAGAAAAATTTTCCTTATATCCCTATTGCGGTCTTAGGAGGATGTATTTAGAACAATTTCCTTATTACGTTATTACCGTCTTAGGGGGCAAGACTTAGAAAAAAATTTCCTTATTACTGTATTACTCGCTTAGGAGGCAAGGCTTTGAAAAATTTTCCTTATTACTCTATTACTCACTTAGGAGGCAAGACTTAGAAAAATTCTCCTTATTACTCTATTACTCACTTAGGAGGCAAGACTTAGAAATATTTTCCTTATATCCCTATTGCGGTCTTAGGAGGATGTATTTAGAACAATTTCCTTATTACGTTATTACCGTCATAGGAGGCAAGACTTAGAAAAATTTTCCTTATTACTCTTTTACTCACTTAGGAGGTAAGACTTAGAAAAATTTTCCTTATTACTATACTCTATTACTCATTTAGGAGGCAAGACTTAGAAAATTTTCCTTATATCCCTATTGCGGTCTTAGGAGGATGTACTTAGAACAATTTCCTTATTACGTTATTACCGTCTTAGGGGGCAAGACTTAGAAAAAATTTTCCTTATTACTCTATCACTCACTTAGGAGGCAAGACTTAGAAAAATTTTCCTTATTACTCTATTACTCACTTAGGAGGCAAGACTTAGAAAAATTTTCCTTATATCCCTATTGCGGTCTTAGGAGGATGTATTTAGAACAATTTCCTTATTACGTTATTACCGTCTTAGGGGGCAAGACTTAGAAAAAAATTTCCTTATTACTGTATTACTCGCTTAGGAGGCAAGGCTTTGAAAAATTTTCCTTATTACTCTATTACTCACTTAGGAGGCAAGACTTAGAAAAATTCTCCTTATTACTCTATTACTCACTTAGGAGGCAAGACTTAGAAATATTTTCCTTATATCCCTATTGCGGTCTTAGGAGGATGCACTTATAACAATTTCCTTATTACGTTATTACCGTCTTAGGGGGCAAGACTTAGAAAAAATTTTCCTTATTACTCTATTACTCACTTAGGAGGGAAGACTTAGAAATATTTTCCTTATATCCTTATTGCGGTCTTAGGAGGATGTATTTAGAACAATTTCCTTATTACGTTATTACCATCTTAGGGGGCAAGACTTAGAAAATTTTTTCCTTATTACTCTATTACTCACTTAGGAGGCAAGACTTAGAAATATTTTCCTTATATCCCTATTGCGGTCTTAGGAGGATGCACTTAGAACAATTTCCTTATTACGTTATTACCGTCTTAGGGGGCAAGACTTAGAAAAAATTTTCCTTGTTACTCTATCACTCACTTAGGAGGCAAGACTTAGAAAAATTTTCCTTATTACTCTATTACTCACTTAGGAGGCAAGACTTAGAAAAATTTTCCTTATTACTCTATTACTCACTTAGGAGGCAAGACTTAGAAATATTTTCCTTATATCCCTATTGCGGTCTTAGGAGGATGTATTTAGAACAATTTCCTTATTACGTTATTACCGTCATAGGAGGCAAGACTTAGAAAAATTTTCCTTATTACTCTTTTACTCACTTAGGAGGCAAGACTTAGAAAAATTTTCCTTATTACTATACTCTATTACTCATTTAGGAGGCAAGACTTAGAAAAATTTTCCTTATATCCCTATTGCGGTCTTAGGAGGATGTACTTAGAACAATTTCCTTATTACGTTATTACCGTCTTAGGGGGCAAGACTTAGAAAAAATTTTCCTTATTACTCTATCACTCACTTAGGAGGCAAGACTTAGAAAAATTTTCCTTATTACTCTATTACTCACTTAGGAGGCAAGACTTAGAAAAATTTTCCTTATTACTCTATTACTCACTTAGGAGGCAAGACTTAGAAAAATTTTCCTTATATCCCTATTGCGGTCTTAGGAGGATGTATTTAGAACAATTTCCTTATTACGTTATTACCGTCTTAGGGGGCAAGACTTAGAAAAAAATTTCCTTATTACTGTATTACTCGCTTAGGAGGCAAGGCTTTGAAAAATTTTCCTTATTACTCTATTACTCACTTAGGAGGCAAGACTTAGAAAAATTTTCCTTATTACTCTATTACTCACTTAGGAGGCAAGACTTAGAAATATTTTCCTTATATCCCTATTGCGGTCTTAGGAGGATGTATTTAGAACAATTTCCTTATTACGTTATTACCGTCATAGGAGGCAAGACTTAGAAAAATTTTCCTTATTACTCTTTTACTCACTTAGGAGGCAAGACTTAGAAAAATTTTCCTTATTACTATACTCTATTACTCATTTAGGAGGCAAGACTTAGAAAAATTTTCCTTATATCCCTATTGCGGTCTTAGGAGGATGTACTTAGAACAATTTCCTTATTACGTTATTACCGTCTTAGGGGGCAAGACTTAGAAAAAATTTTCCTTATTACTCTATCACTCACTTAGGAGGCAAGACTTAGAAAAATTTTCCTTATTACTCTATTACTCACTTAGGAGGCAAGACTTAGAAAAATTTTCCTTATATCCCTATTGCGGTCTTAGGAGGATGTATTTAGAACAATTTCCTTATTACGTTATTACCGTCTTAGGGGGCAAGACTTAGAAAAAAATTTCCTTATTACTGTATTACTCGCTTAGGAGGCAAGGCTTTGAAAATTTTTCCTTATTACTCTATTACTCACTTAGGAGGCAAGACTTAGAAAAATTCTCCTTATTACTCTATTACTCACTTAGGAGGCAAGACTTAGAAATATTTTCCTTATATCCCTATTGCGTTCTTAGGAGGATGTATTTAGAACAATTTCCTTACTACGTTATTACCGTCATAGGGGTCAAGACTTAGAAAAAATTTTCCTTATTACTCTATTACTCACTTAGGAGGCAAGACTTAGAAAAATTTTCCTTATTACTCTATTACTCACTTAGGAGGCAAGACTTAGAAAAATTTTCCTTATTACTCTATTACTCACTTAGGAGGCAAGACTTAGAAAAATTTTCCTTATTACTCTATTACTCACATAGGAGGCAAGACTTAGAAATATTTTCCTTATATCCCTATTGCGGTCTTAGGAGGATGTATTTAGAACAATTTCCTTATTACGTTATTACCGTCATAGGAGGCAAGACTTAGAAAAATTTTCCTTATTACTCTTTTACTCACTTAGGAGGCAAGACTTAGAAAAATTTTCCTTATTACTATACTCTATTACTCATTTAGGAGGCAAGACTTAGAAAAATTTTCCTTATATCCCTATTGCGGTCTTAGGAGGATGTACTTAGAACAATTTCCTTATTACGTTATTACCGTCTTAGGGGGCAAGACTTAGAAAAAATTTTCCTTATTACTCTATCACTCACTTAGGAGGCAAGACTTAGAAAAATTTTCCTTATTACTCTATTACTCACTTAGGAGGGAAGACTTAGAAAAATTTTCCTTATTACTCTATTACTCACTTAGGAGGCAAGACTTAGAAAAATTTTCCTTATATCCCTATTGCGGTCTTAGGAGGATGTATTTAGAACAATTTCCTTATTACGTTATTACCGTCTTAGGGGGCAAGACTTAGAAAAAAATTTCCTTATTACTGTATTACTCGCTTAGGAGGCAAGGCTTTGAAAAATTTTCCTTATTACTCTATTACTCACTTAGGAGGCAAGACTTAGAAAAATTCTCCTTATTACTCTATTACTCACTTAGGAGGCAAGACTTAGAAATATTTTCCTTATATCCCTATTGCGTTCTTAGGAGGATGTATTTAGAACAATTTCCTTACTACGTTATTACCGTCATAGGGGTCAAGACTTAGAAAAAATTTTCCTTATTACTCTATTACTCACTTAGGAGGCAAGACTTAGAAAAATTTTCCTTATTACTCTATTACTCACTTAGGAGGCAAGACTTAGAAAAATTTTCCTTATTACTCTATTACTCACTTAGGAGGCAAGACTTAGAAAAATTTTCCTTATTACTCTATTACTCACATAGGAGGCAAGACTTAGAAATATTTTCCTTATATCCCTATTGCGGTCTTAGGAGGATGTATTTAGAACAATTTCCTTATTACGTTATTACCGTCATAGGAGGCAAGACTTAGAAAAATTTTCCTTATTACTCTTTTACTCACTTAGGAGGCAAGACTTAGAAAAATTTTCCTTATTACTCTTTTACTCACTTAGGAGGCAAGACTTAGAAAAATTTTCCTTATTACTCTATTACTCACTTAGGAGGCAAGACTTAGAAAAATTTTCCTTATATCCCTATTGCGGTCTTAGGAGGATGTACTTAGAACAATTTCCTTATTACGTTATTACCGTCTTAGGGGGCAAGACTTAGAAAAAATTTTCCTTATTACTCTATCACTCACTTAGGAGGCAAGACTTAGAAAAATTTTCCTTATTACTCTATTACTCACTTAGGAGGCAAGACTTAGAAAAATTTTCCTTATTACTCTATTACTCACTTAGGAGGCAAGACTTAGAAAAATTTTCCTTATATCCCTATTGCGGTCTTAGGAGGATGTATTTAGAACAATTTCCTTATTACGTTATTACCGTCTTAGGGGGCAAGACTTAGAAAAAAATTTCCTTATTACTGTATTACTCGCTTAGGAGGCAAGGCTTTGAAAAATTTTCCTTATTACTCTATTACTCACTTAGGAGGCAAGACTTAGAAAAATTCTCCTTATTACTCTATTACTCACTTAGGAGGCAAGACTTAGAAATATTTTCCTTATATCCCTATTGCGGTCTTAGGAGGATGTATTTAGAACAATTTCCTTATTACGTTATTACCGTCATAGGAGGCAAGACTTAGAAAAATTTTCCTTATTACTCTATTACTCACTTAGGAGGGAAGACTTAGAAAAGTTTTCCTTATTACTCTATTACTCACTTAGGAGGCAAGACTTAGAAATATTTTCCTTATATCCCTATTGCGGTCTTAGGAGGATGCACTTAGAACAATTTCCTTATTACGTTATTACCGTCTTAGGGGGCAAGACTTAGAAAAAATTTTCCTTGTTACTCTATCACTCACTTAGGAGGCAAGACTTAGAAAAATTTTCCTTATTACTCTATTACTCACTTAGGAGGCAAGACTTAGAAAAATTTTCCTTATTACTTAGGAGGCAAGACTTAGAAATATTTTCCTTATATCCCTATTGCGGTCTTAGGAGGATGTACTTAGAACAATTTCCTTATTACGTTATTACCGTCTTAGGGGGCAAGACTTAGAAAAAATTTTCCTTATTACTCTATTACTCACTTAGGAGGCAAGACTTAGAAAAATTTTCCTTATTACTCTATTACTCACTTAGGAGGGAAGACTTAGAAAAGTTTTCCTTATTACTCTATTACTCACTTAGGAGGCAAGACTTAGAAATATTTTCCTTATTACCCTATTGCGGTCTTAGGAGGATGACTTAGAACAAATTTTCCTTATTACGTTATTACCGTCTTAGGGGGCAAGACTTAGAAAAAATTTTCCTTGTTACTCTATCACTCACTTAGGAGGCAAGACTTAGAAAAATTTTCCTTATTACTCTATTACTCACATAGGAGGCAAGACTTAGAAAAATTTTCCATATTACTATACTCTATTACTCATTTAGGAGGCAAGACTTAGAAAAATTTTCCTTATATCCCTATTGCGGTCTTAGGAGGATGTATTTAGAACAATTTCCTTATTACGTTATTACCGTCTTAGGGGGCAAGACTTAGAAAAAATTTTCCTTATTACTCTATCACTCACTTAGGAGGCAAGACTTAGAAAAATTTTCCTTATTACTCTATTACTCACTTAGGAGGCAAGACTTAGAAAAATTTTCCTTATTACTCTATTACTCACTTAGGAGGCAAGACTTAGAAATATTTTCCTTATATCCCTATTGCGGTCTTAGGAGGATGTATTTAGAACAATTTCCTTATTACGTTATTACCGTCTTAGGGGGCAAGACTTAGAAAAATTTTCCTTATTACTCTATTACTCACTTAGGAGGCAAGACTTAGAAAAATTTTCCTTATTACTCTATTACTCACTTAGGAGGCAAGACTTAGAAAAATTTTCCTTATTACTCTATTACTCACTTAGGAGGCAAGACTTAGAAAATTTCCTTATTACGTTATTACTCATTTAGGAGGCAAGACTTAGAAAAAATTTTTCCTTATTACTCTATTACTCACTTAGGAGGCAAGACTTAGAAATATTTTCCTTATATCCCTATTGCGGTCTTAGGAGGATGACTTAGAAAAATTTCCTTATTACTCTATTACTCATAGGAGGCAAGACTTAGAAAAAATTTTCCTTATTACTCTATTACTCACTTAGGAGGCAAGACTTAGAAAAATTTTCCTTATATCCCTATTGCGGTCTTAGGAGGATGTACTTAGAACAATTTCCTTATTACGTTATTACCGTCTTAGGGGGCAAGACTTAGAAAAAATTTTCCTTATTACTCTATTACTCACTTAGGAGGCAAGACTTAGAAAAATTTTCCTTATTACTCTATTACTCACTTAGGAGGCAAGACTTAGAAAAATTTACTTATTACTCTATTACTCACTTAGGAGGCAAGACTTACAAATATTTTCCTTATTATATCCCTATTGCGGTCTTAGGAGGATGCACTTAGAACAATTTCCTTATTACGTTATTACTCACTTAGGAGGCAAGACTTAGAAAAATTTTCCTTATTACTCTATTACTCACTTAGGAGGCAAGACTTAGAAAAATTTTCCTTATTACTCTATTACTCACTTAGGAGGCAAGACTTAGAAATATTTTCCTTATATCCCTATTGCGGTCTTAGGAGGATGTACTTAGAACAATTTCCTTATTACGTTATTACCGTCTTAGGGGGCAAGACTTAGAAAAATTTTTCCTTATTACTCTATTACTCACTTAGGAGGCAAGACTTAGAAAAATTCTCCTTATTACTATACTCTATTACTCACTTAGGAGGCAAGACTTAGAAAAATTTTCCTTATTACTCTATTACTCACTTAGGAGGCAAGACTTAGAAATATTTTCCTTATATCCCTATTGCGGTCTTAGGAGGATGTACTTAGAACAATTTCCTTATTACGTTATTACCGTCTTAGGGGGCAAGACTTAGAAAAAATTTTCCTTATTACTCTATTACTCACTTAGGAGGCAAGACTTAGAAAATTTTTCCTTATTACTCAATTACTCACTTAGGAGGCAAGACTTAGAAAAATTTTCCTTATTACTCTATTACTCACTTAGGAGGCAAGACTTAGAAATATTTTCCTTATATCCCTATTGCGGTCTTAGGAGGATGTACTTAGAACAATTTCCTTATTACGTTATTACCGTCTTAGGGGGCAAGACTTAGAAAAATTTTCCTTATTACTCTATTACTCACTTAGGAGGCAAGACTTAGAAAAATTTTCCTTATTACTCTATTACTCACTTAGGAGGCAAGACTTAGAAATATTTTCCTTATATCCCTATTGCGGTCTTAGGAGGATGTATTTAGAACAATTTCCTTATTACGTTATTACCGTCTTAGGGGGCAAGACTTAGAAAAAATTTTCCTTATTACTCTATTACTCACTTAGGAGGCAAGACTTAGAAAAATTTTCCTTATTACTCTATTACTCACTTAGGAGGCAAGACTTAGAAAAATTTTCCTTATATCCCTATTGCGGTCTTAGGAGGATGTACTTAGAACAATTTCCTTATTACGTTATTACCGTCTTAGGGGGCAAGACTTAGAAAAATTTTCCTTATTACTCTATTACTCACTTAGGAGGCAAGACTTAGAAAAATTTTCCTTATTACTCTATTACTCACTTAGGAGGCAAGACTTAGAAAAATTTTCCTTATTACTCTATTACTCACTTAGGAGGCAAGACTTAGAAATATTTTCCTTATATCCCTATTGCGGTCTTAGGAGGATGTATTTAGAACAATTTCCTTATTACGTTATTACCGTCTTAGGGGGCAAGACTTAGAAAAAATTTTCCTTATTACTCTATTACTCACTTAGGAGGCAAGACTTAGAAATATTTTCCTTATATCCCTATTGCGGTCTTAGGAGGATGTATTTAGAACAATTTCCTTATTACTCTATTACCGACTTAGGGGGCAAGACTTAGAAAAAATTTTCCTTATTACTCTATTACTCACTTAGGAGGCAAGACTTAGAAATATTTTCCTTATATCCCTATTGCGGTCTTAGGAGGATGATTTAGAACAATTTTCCTTATTACGTTATTACCGTCTTAGGGGGCAAGACTTAGAAAATTTTTCCTTATTACTCTATTACTCACTTAGGAGGCAAGACTTAGAAAAATTTTCCTTATTACTCTATTACTCACTTAGGAGGCAAGACTTAGAAAAATTTTCCATATTACTATTACTCACTTAGGAGGCAAGACTTAGAAAATTTTCCTTATTACCCTATTGCGGTCTTAGGAGGCAAGACTTAGAACAATTTTCCTTATTACGTTATTACCTTAGGAGGCAAGACTTAGAAAAATTCTCCTTATTACTCTATTACTCACTTAGGAGGCAAGACTTAGAAAAATTTTCCTTATTACTCTATTACTCACTTAGGAGGCAAGACTTAGAAATATTTTCCTTATATCCCTATTGCGGTCTTAGGAGGATGCACTTAGAACAATTTCCTTATTACGTTATTACCGTCATAGGGGGCAAGACTTAGAAAAAATTTTCCTTATTACTCTATTACTCACTTAGGAGGCAAGACTTAGAAAAATTTTCCTTATTACTCTATTACTCACTTAGGAGGCAAGACTTAGAAAAATTTTCCTTATTACTCTATTACTCACTTAGGAGGCAAGACTTAGAAAAATTTTCCTTATTATCTCTATTGCGGTCTTAGGAGGATGACTTAGAACAATTTCCTTATTACGTTATTACCGTCTTAGGGGGCAAGACTTAGAAAAATTTTCCTTATTACTCTATTACTCACTTAGGAGGCAAGACTTAGAAAAATTTTCCTTATTACTCTATTACTCACTTAGGAGGCAAGACTTAGAAAAATTTTCCTTATTACTCTATTACTCACTTAGGAGGCAAGACTTAGAAATATTTTCCTTATATCCCTATTGCGGTCTTAGGAGGATGTATTTAGAACAATTTCCTTATTACGTTATTACCGTCATAGGGGGCAAGACTTAGAAAAATTTTTCCTTATTACTCTATTACTCACTTAGGAGGCAAGACTTAGAAAAATTTTCCTTATTACTCTATTACTCACTTAGGAGGCAAGACTTAGAAAAATTTTCCTTATATCCCTATTGCGGTCTTAGGAGGATGCACTTAGAACAATTTCCTTATTACGTTATTACCGTCTTAGGGGCAAGACTTAGAAAAATTTTCCTTATTACTCTATTACTCACTTAGGAGGCAAGACTTAGAAAAATTTTCCTTATTACTCTATTACTCACTTAGGAGCAAGACTTAGAAAAATTTTCCTTATTACTCTATTACTCACTTAGGAGGCAAGACTTAGAAATATTTTCCTTATATCCCTATTGCGGTCTTAGGAGGATGTACTTAGAACAATTTCCTTATTACGTTATTACCGTCTTAGGGGGCAAGACTTAGAAAAAATTTTCCTTATTACTCTATTACTCACTTAGGAGGCAAGACTTAGAAAAATTTTCCTTATTACTCTATTACTCACTTAGGAGGCAAGACTTAGAAAAATTTTCCTTATTACTCTATTACTCACTTAGGAGGCAAGACTTAGAAATATTTTCCTTATATCCCTATTGCGGTCTTAGGAGGATGTACTTAGAACAATTTCCTTATTACGTTATTACCGTCTTAGGGGGCAAGACTTAGAAAAAATTTTCCTTATTACTCTATTACTCACTTAGGAGGCAAGACTTAGAAAAATTTTCCTTATTACTCTATTACTCACTTAGGAGGCAAGACTTAGAAAAATTTTCCTTATTACTCTATTACTCACTTAGGAGGCAAGACTTAGAAATATTTTTCCTTATATCCCTATTGCGGTCTTAGGAGGATGCACTTAGAACAATTTCCTTATTACGTTATTACCGTCTTAGGGGGGCAAGACTTAGAAAAATTTTCCTTATTACTCTATTACTCACTTAGGAGGCAAGACTTAGAAAAATTTTCCTTATTACTCTATTACTCACTTAGGAGGCAAGACTTAGAAAAATTTTCCTTATTACTCTATTACTCACTTAGGAGGCAAGACTTAGAAAAATTTTCCTTATTACTCTATTGCGGTCTTAGGAGGCAAGATGCACTTAGAACAATTTTCCTTATTACGTTATTACCGTCTTAGGGGGCAAGACTTAGAAAAATTTTTCCTTATTACTCTATTACTCACTTAGGAGGCAAGACTTAGAAAAATTTTCCTTATTACTCTATTACTCACTTAGGAGGCAAGACTTAGAAATATTTTCCTTATATCCCTATTGCGGTCTTAGGAGGATGTACTTAGAACAATTTCCTTATTACGTTATTACCGTCTTAGGGGGCAAGACTTAGAAAAAATTTTCCTTATTACTCTATTACTCACTTAGGAGGCAAGACTTAGAAAAATTTTCCTTATTACTCTATTACTCACTTAGGAGGCAAGACTTAGAAAAATTTTCCTTATTACTCTATTACTCACTTAGGAGGCAAGACTTAGAAATATTTTCCTTATATCCCTATTGCGGTCTTAGGAGGATGCACTTAGAACAATTTCCTTATTACGTTATTACCGTCATAGGGGGCAAGACTTAGAAAAAATTTTCCTTATTACTCTATTACTCACTTAGGAGGCAAGACTTAGAAAAATTTTCCTTATTACTCTATTACTCACTTAGGAGGCAAGACTTAGAAAAATTTTCCTTATTACTCTATTACTCACTTAGGAGGCAAGACTTAGAAATATTTTCCTTATTACTCTATTACGGTCTTAGGAGGCAAGACTTAGAAACAATTTTCCTTATTACGTTATTACCGTCACTTAGGAGGCAAGACTTAGAAAAAATTTTCCTTATTACTCTATTACTCACTTAGGAGGCAAGACTTAGAAAAATTTTCCTTATTACTCTATTACTCACTTAGGAGGCAAGACTTAGAAAAATTTTCCTTATTACTCTATTACTCACTTAGGAGGCAAGACTTAGAAAATTTTTCCTTATTACTCTATTACTCACTTAGGAGGATGACTTAGAAAAAATTTTCCTTATTACGTTATTACCGTCTTAGGAGGCAAGACTTAGAAAAAATTTTCCTTATTACTCTATTACTCACTTAGGAGGCAAGACTTAGAAAAATTTTCCTTATTACTCTATTACTCACTTAGGAGGCAAGACTTAGAAATATTTTCCTTATATCCCTATTGCGGTCTTAGGAGGATGCACTTAGAACAATTTCCTTATTACGTTATTACCGTCTTAGGGGGCAAGACTTAGAAAAATTTTCCTTATTACTCTATTACTCACTTAGGAGGCAAGACTTAGAAAAATTTTCCTTATTACTCTATTACTCACTTAGGAGGCAAGACTTAGAAAAATTTTCCTTATTACTCTATTACTCACTTAGGAGGCAAGACTTAGAGGAGGATGTTAGAACAATTTCCTTATTACTCTATTACTCACTTAGGAGGCAAGACTTAGAAAAAATTTTCCTTATTACTCTATTACTCACTTAGGAGGCAAGACTTAGAAAAATTTTCCTTATTACTCTATTACTCACTTAGGAGGCAAGACTTAGAAAAATTTTCCTTATTACTCTATTACTCACTTAGGAGGCAAGACTTAGAAATATTTTCCTTATATCCCTATTGCGGTCTTAGGAGGATGCACTTAGAACAATTTCCTTATTACGTTATTACCGTCTTAGGGGGCAAGACTTAGAAAAAATTTTCCTTATTACTCTATTACTCACTTAGGAGGCAAGACTTAGAAAAATTTTCCTTATTACTCTATTACTCACTTAGGAGGCAAGACTTAGAAAAATTTTCCTTATTACTCTATTACTCACTTAGGAGGCAAGACTTAGAAATATTTTCCTTATATCCCTATTGCGGTCTTAGGAGGATGTACTTAGAACAATTTTCCTTATTACGTTATTACCGTCTTAGGGGCAAGACTTAGAAAAAATTTTCCTTATTCTCTATTACTCACTTAGGAGGCAAGACTTAGAAAAATTTTCCTTATTACTCTATTACTCACTTAGGAGGCAAGACTTAGAAAAATTTTCCTTATATCCCTATTGCGGTCTTAGGAGGATGTACTTAGAACAATTTCCTTATTACGTTTTACCGTCTTAGGGGCAAGACTTAGAAAAAATTTTCCTTATTACTCTATTACTCACTTAGGAGGCAAGACTTAGAAAAATTTTCCTTATTACTCTATTACTCTTAGGAGGCAAGACTTAGAAAAATTTTCCTTATTACTCTATTACTCACTTAGGAGGCAAGACTTAGAAAAAATTTTCCTTATTACTCTATTACTCACTTAGGAGGCAAGACTTAGAAATATTTTCCTTATATCCCTATTGCGGTCTTAGGAGGATGTATTTAGAACAATTTCCTTATTACGTTATTACCGTCTTAGGGGGCAAGACTTAGAAAAATTTCCTTATTACTCTATTACTCACTTAGGAGGCAAGACTTAGAAAAATTTTCCTTATTACTCTATTACTCACTTAGGAGGCAAGACTTAGAAAAATTTTCCTTATTACTCTATTACTCACTTAGGAGGCAAGACTTAGAAATATTTTCCTTATATCCCTATTGCGGTCTTAGGAGGATGCACTTAGAACAATTTCCTTATTACGTTATTACCGTCATAGGGGGCAAGACTTAGAAAAAATTTTCCTTATTACTCTATTACTCACTTAGGAGGCAAGACTTAGAAAAATTTTCCTTATTACTCTATTACTCACTTAGGAGGCAAGACTTCGAAAAATTTTCCTTATATCCTTATTGCGGTCTTAGGAGGATGTACTTAGAACAATTTCCTTATTACTCTATTAACTTAGGGGCAAGACTTAGAAAAATTTCCTTATTACTCTATTACCGTCTTAGGAGGCAAGACTTAGAAAAATTTTCCTTATTACTCTATTACTCACTTAGGAGGCAAGACTTAGAAAAATTTTCCATTATTACTCTATTACTCACTTAGGAGGCAAGACTTAGAAAAAATTTTCCTTATATCCTTATTGCGGTCTTAGGAGGATGTACTTAGAACAATTTCCTTATTACGTTATTACCGTCTTAGGGGGCAAGACTTAGAAAAAATTTTCCTTATTACTCTATTACTCACTTAGGAGGCAAGACTTAGAAAAATTTTCCTTATTACTCTATTACTCACTTAGGAGGCAAGACTAAGAAAAATTTTCCTTATTACTCTATTACTCACTTAGGAGGCAAGACTTAGAAATATTTTCCTTATATCCCTATTGCGGTCTTAGGAGGATGTATTTAGAACAATTTTCCTTATTACGTTATTACCGTCTTAGGAGGCAAGACTTAGAAAAATTTTCCTTATTACTCTATTACTCACTTAGGAGGCAAGACTTAGAAAAATTTTCCTTATTACTCTATTACTCACTTAGGAGGCAAGACTTAGAAAAATTTTCCTTATTACTCTATTACTCACTTAGGAGGCAAGACTTAGAAATATTTTCCTTATATCCCTATTGCGGTCTTAGGAGGATGCACTTAGAACAATTTCCTTATTACGTTATTACCGTCTTAGGGGGCAAGACTTAGAAAAAATTTTCCTTATTACTCTATTACTCACTTAGGAGGCAAGACTTAGAAAAATTTTCCTTATTACTATACTCTATTACTCACTTAGGAGGCAAGACTTAGAAAAATTTTCCTTATATCCCTATTGCGGTCTTAGGAGGATGTACTTAGAACAATTTCCTTATTACGTTATTACCGTCTTAGGGGCAAGACTTAGAAAAAATTTTCCTTATTACTCTATTACTCACTTAGGAGGCAAGACTTAGAAAAATTTTCCTTATTACTCTATTACTCACTTAGGAGGCAAGACTTAGAAAAATTTTCCTTATTACTCTATTACTCACTTAGGAGGCAAGACTTAGAAATATTTTCCTTATATCCCTATTGCGGTCTTAGGAGGATGTATTTAGAACAATTTCCTTATTACGTTATTACCGTCTTAGGGGGCAAGACTTAGAAAAAATTTTCCTTATTACTCTATTACTCACTTAGGAGGCAAGACTTAGAAAAATTTTCCTTATTACTCTATTACTCACTTAGGAGGCAAGACTTAGAAAAATTTCCTTATTACTCTATTACTCACTTAGGAGGATGACTTAGAAAAATTTTCCTTATTACTTTTCCTTATATCCCTATTGCGGTCTTAGGAGGATGCACTTAGAACAATTTCCTTATTACGTTATTACCGTCTTTAGGGGCAAGACTTAGAAAAAATTTTCCTTATTACTCTATTACTCACTTAGGAGGCAAGACTTAGAAAAATTTTCCTTATTACTCTATTACTCACTTAGGAGGCAAGACTTAGAAAAATTTTCCTTATTACTCTATTACTCACTTAGGAGGCAAGACTTAGAAATATTTTCCTTATATCCCTATTGCGGTCTTAGGAGGATGCACTTAGAACAATTTCCTTATTACGTTTTACCGTCATAGGAGGCAAGACTTAGAAAAAATTTTCCTTATTACTCTATTACTCACTTAGGAGGCAAGACTTAGAAAAATTTTCCTTATTACTCTATTACTCACTTAGGAGGCAAGACTTAGAAATATTTTCCTTATATCCCTATTGCGGTCTTAGGAGGATGCACTTAGAACAATTTCCTTATTACGTTATTACCGTCTTAGGGGGCAAGACTTAGAAAAAATTTTCCTTATTACTCTATTACTCACTTAGGAGGCAAGACTTAGAAAAATTTTCCTTATTACTCTATTACTCACTTAGGAGGCAAGACTTAGAAAAATTTTCCTTATTACTCTATTACTCACTTAGGAGGCAAGACTTAGAAATATTTTCCTTATATCCCTATTGCGGTCTTAGGAGGATGTACTTAGAACAATTTCCTTATTACGTTATTACCGTCTTAGGGGGCAAGACTTAGAAAAATTTTCCTTATTACTCTATTACTCACTTAGGAGGCAAGACTTAGAAAAATTTTCCTTATTACTCTATTACTCACTTAGGAGGCAAGACTTAGAAAAATTTTCCTTATTACTCTATTACTCACTTAGGAGGCAAGACTTAGAAATATTTTCCTTATATCCCTATTGCGGTCTTAGGAGGATGCACTTAGAACAATTTCCTTATTACGTTATTACCGTCTTAGGGGGCAAGACTTAGAAAAAATTTTCCTTATTACTCTATTACTCACTTAGGAGGCAAGACTTAGAAAAATTTTCCTTATTACTCTATTACTCACTTAGGAGGCAAGACTTAGAAAAAATTTTCCTTATATCCCTATTGCGGTCTTAGGAGGATGTATTTAGAACAATTTCCTTATTACGTTATTACCGTCTTAGGGGCAAGACTTAGAAAAAATTTTCCTTATTACTCTATTACTCACTTAGGAGGCAAGACTTAGAAAAATTTTCCTTATTACTCTATTACTCACTTAGGAGGCAAGACTTAGAAAAATTTTCCTTATACCCTATTGCGGTCTTAGGAGGATGTACTTAGAACAATTTCCTTATTACGTTATTACCGTCTTAGGGGGCAAGACTTAGAAAAAATTTCCTTATTACTCTATTACCTCACTTAGGAGGCAAGACTTAGAAAAATTTTCCTTATTACTCTATTACTCACTTAGGAGGCAAGACTTAGAAAAATTTTCCTTATTACTCTATTACTCACTTAGGAGGCAAGACTTAGAAATATTTTCCTTATATCCCTATTGCGGTCTTAGGAGGATGCACTTAGAACAATTTCCTTATTACGTTATTACCGTCTTAGGGGGCAAGACTTAGAAAAAATTTTCCTTATTACTCTATTACTCACTTAGGAGGCAAGACTTAGAAAAATTTTCCTTATTACTCTATTACTCACTTAGGAGGCAAGACTTAGAAAAATTTTCCTTATTACTCTATTACTCACTTAGGAGGCAAGACTTAGAAAAAATTTTCCTTATTACTCTATTACTCACTTAGGAGGCAAGACTTAGAAATATTTTCCTTATATCCCTATTGCGGTCTTAGGAGGATGTATTTAGAACAATTTCCTTATTACGTTATTACCGTCATAGGAGGCAAGACTTAGAAAAATTTTCCTTATTACTCTATTACTCACTTAGGAGGCAAGACTTAGAAAAATTTTCCTTATTACTCTATTACTCACTTAGGAGGCAAGACTTAGAAATATTTTCCTTATATCCCTATTGCGGTCTTAGGAGGATGTACTTAGAACAATTTCCTTATTACGTTATTACCGTCTTAGGGGGCAAGACTTAGAAAAAATTTTCCTTATTACTCTATTACTCACTTAGGAGGCAAGACTTAGAAAAATTTTCCTTATTACTCTATTACTCACTTAGGAGGCAAGACTTAGAAAAATTTTCCTTATTACTCTATTACTCACTTAGGAGGCAAGACTTAGAAAAATTTTCCTTATATCCCTATTGCGGTCTTAGGAGGATGCATTTAGAACAATTTCCTTATTACGTTATTACCGTCTTAGGGGGCAAGACTTAGAAAAAATTTTCCTTATTACTCTATTACTCACTTAGGAGGCAAGACTTAGAAAAATTTTCCTTATTACTCTATTACTCACTTAGGAGGCAAGACTTAGAAAAATTTTCCTTATTACTCTATTACTCACTTAGGAGGCAAGACTTAGAAATATTTTCCTTATATCCCTATTGCGGTCTTAGGAGGATGTACTTAGAACAATTTCCTTATTACGTTATTACCGTCTTAGGGGCAAGACTTAGAAAAATTTTCCTTATTACTCTATTACTCACTTAGGAGGCAAGACTTAGAAAAATTTTCCTTATTACTCTATTACTCACTTAGGAGGCAAGACTTAGAAAAATTTTCCTTATTACTCTATTACTCACTTAGGAGGCAAGACTTAGAAAAATTTTCCTTATTACTCTATTACTCACTTAGGAGGCAAGACTTAGAAATATTTTCCTTATATCCCTATTGCGGTCTTAGGAGGATGTACTTAGAACAATTTCCTTATTACGTTATTACCGTCTTAGGGGGCAAGACTTAGAAAAAATTTTCCTTATTACTCTATTACTCACTTAGGAGGCAAGACTTAGAAAAATTTTCCTTATTACTCTATTACTCACTTAGGAGGCAAGACTTAGAAAATTTTCCTTATTACTCTATTACTCACTTAGGAGGCAAGACTTAGAAAAATTTTCCTTATATCCCTATTGCGGTCTTAGGAGGATGTATTTAGAACAATTTCCTTATTACGTTATTACCGTCTTAGGGGGCAAGACTTAGAAAAAATTTCCTTATTACTCTATTACTCACTTAGGAGGCAAGACTTAGAAAAATTTTCCTTATTACTCTATTACTCACTTAGGAGGCAAGACTTAGAAAAATTTTCCTTATTACTCTATTACTCACTTAGGAGGCAAGACTTAGAAATATTTTCCTTATATCCCTATTGCGGTCTTAGGAGGATGTATTTAGAACAATTTCCTTATTACGTTATTACCGTCTTAGGGGGCAAGACTTAGAAAAAATTTCCTTATTACTCTATTACTCACTTAGGAGGCAAGACTTAGAAAAATTTTCCTTATTACTCTATTACTCACTTAGGAGGCAAGACTTAGAAAAATTTTCCTTATTACTCTATTACTCACTTAGGAGGCAAGACTTAGAAATATTTTCCTTATATCCCTATTGCGGTCTTAGGAGGATGCACTTAGAACAATTTCCTTATTACGTTATTACCGTCTTAGGGGGCAAGACTTAGAAAAATTTTCCTTATTACTCTATTACTCACTTAGGAGGCAAGACTTAGAAAAATTTTCCTTATTACTCTATTACTCACTTAGGAGGCAAGACTTAGAAATATTTTCCTTATATCCCTATTGCGGTCTTAGGAGGATGTACTTAGAACAATTTCCTTATTACGTTATTACCGTCTTAGGGGGCAAGACTTAGAAAAAATTTTCCTTATTACTCTATTACTCACTTAGGAGGCAAGACTTAGAAAAATTTTCCTTATTACTCTATTACTCACTTAGGAGGCAAGACTTAGAAAAATTTTCCTTATTACTCTATTACTCACTTAGGAGGCAAGACTTAGAAATATTTTCCTTATATCCCTATTGCGGTCTTAGGAGGATGCACTTAGAACAATTTCCTTATTACGTTATTACCGTCTTAGGGGGCAAGACTTAGAAAAAATTTTCCTTATTACTCTATTACTCACTTAGGAGGCAAGACTTAGAAAAATTTTCCTTATTACTCTATTACTCACTTAGGAGGCAAGACTTAGAAAAATTTTCCTTATTACTCTATTACTCACTTAGGAGGCAAGACTTAGAAAAATTTTCCTTATATCCCTATTGCGGTCTTAGGAGGATGTATTTAGAACAATTTCCTTATTACGTTATTACCGTCTTAGGGGGCAAGACTTAGAAAAAATTTTCCTTATTACTCTATTACTCACTTAGGAGGCAAGACTTAGAAAAATTTTCCTTATTACTCTATTACTCACTTAGGAGGCAAGACTTAGAAAAATTTTCCTTATTACTCTATTACTCACTTAGGAGGCAAGACTTAGAAATATTTTCCTTATATCCCTATTGCGGTCTTAGGAGGATGTATTTAGAACAATTTCCTTATTACGTTATTACCGTCTTAGGGGGCAAGACTTAGAAAAATTTTCCTTATTACTCTATTACTCACTTAGGAGGCAAGACTTAGAAAAATTTTCCTTATTACTCTATTACTCACTTAGGAGGCAAGACTTAGAAAAATTTTCCTTATTACTCTATTACTCACTTAGGAGGCAAGACTTAGAAAAATTTTCCTTATTACTCTATTACTCACTTAGGAGGCAAGACTTAGAAAAATTTTCCTTATATCCCTATTGCGGTCTTAGGAGGATGTATTTAGAACAATTTCCTTATTACGTTATTACCGTCTTAGGAGGCAAGACTTAGAAAAAATTTTCCTTATTACTCTATTACTCACTTAGGAGGCAAGACTTAGAAAAAATTTTCCTTATTACTCTATTACTCACTTAGGAGGCAAGACTTAGAAAAATTTTCCTTATTATATTACTCTATTGCGGTCTTAGGAGGAAGACTTAGAACAAATTTTCCTTATTACGTTATTACCACTTAGGAGGCAAGACTTAGAAAAAATTTTCCTTATTACTCTATTACTCACTTAGGAGGCAAGACTTAGAAAAATTTTCCTTATTACTCTATTACTCACTTAGGAGGCAAGACTTAGAAAAATTTTCCTTATTACTCTATTACTCACTTAGGAGGCAAGACTTAGAAATATTTTCCTTATATCCCTATTGCGGTCTTAGGAGGATGTACTTAGAACAATTTCCTTATTACGTTATTACCGTCTTAGGGGGCAAGACTTAGAAAAAATTTTCCTTATTACTCTATTACTCACTTAGGAGGCAAGACTTAGAAAAATTTTCCTTATTACTCTATTACTCACTTAGGAGGCAAGACTTAGAAAAATTTTCCTTATTACTCTATTACTCACTTAGGAGGCAAGACTTAGAAATATTTTCCTTATATCCCTATTGCGGTCTTAGGAGGATGCACTTAGAACAATTTCCTTATTACGTTATTACCGTCTTAGGGGGCAAGACTTAGAAAAAATTTTCCTTATTACTCTATTACTCACTTAGGAGGCAAGACTTAGAAAAATTTTCCTTATTACTCTATTACTCACTTAGGAGGCAAGACTTAGAAAAATTTTCCTTATTACTCTATTACTCACTTAGGAGGCAAGACTTAGAAATATTTTCCTTATATCCCTATTGCGGTCTTAGGAGGATGTATTTAGAACAATTTCCTTATTACGTTATTACCGTCTTAGGGGGCAAGACTTAGAAAAAATTTTCCTTATTACTCTATTACTCACTTAGGAGGCAAGACTTAGAAAAATTTTCCTTATTACTCTATTACTCACTTAGGAGGCAAGACTTAGAAAAATTTTCCTTATTACTCTATTACTCACTTAGGAGGCAAGACTTAGAAATATTTTCCTTATATCCCTATTGCGGTCTTAGGAGGATGCACTTAGAACAATTTCCTTATTACGTTATTACCGTCTTAGGGGCAAGACTTAGAAAAAATTTTCCTTATTACTCTATTACTCACTTAGGAGGCAAGACTTAGAAAAATTTTCCTTATTACTCTATTACTCACTTAGGAGGCAAGACTTAGAAAAATTTTCCTTATATTACTCTATTACTCACTTAGGAGGCAAGACTTAGAAACAATTTTTCCTTATTACTCTATTACTCATTAGGGGGCAAGACTTAGAAAAATTTTCCTTATTACTCTATTACTCACTTAGGAGGCAAGACTTAGAAAAATTTTCCTTATAACCCTATTGCGGTCTTAGGAGGCAAGACTTAGAAAAATTTTCCTTATTACTCTATTACTCACTTAGGGGGCAAGACTTAGAAAAAATTTTCCTTATTACTCTATTACTCACTTAGGAGGCAAGACTTAGAAATATTTTCCTTATATCCCTATTGCGGTCTTAGGAGGATGTATTTAGAACAATTTCCTTATTACGTTATTACCGTCTTAGGGGGCAAGACTTAGAAAAAATTTTCCTTATTACTCTATTACTCACTTAGGAGGCAAGACTTAGAAAAATTTTCCTTATTACTCTATTACTCACTTAGGAGGCAAGACTTAGAAAAATTTTCCTTATTACTCTATTACTCACTTAGGAGGCAAGACTTAGAAATATTTTCCTTATATCCCTATTGCGGTCTTAGGAGGATGCACTTAGAACAATTTCCTTATTACGTTATTACCGTCTTAGGGGGCAAGACTTAGAAAAAATTTTCCTTATTACTCTATTACTCACTTAGGAGGCAAGACTTAGAAAAATTTTCCTTATTACTCTATTACTCACTTAGGAGGCAAGACTTAGAAAAATTTTCCTTATTACTCTATTACTCACTTAGGAGGCAAGACTTAGAAAAATTTTCCTTATATCCCTATTGCGGTCTTAGGAGGATGTACTTAGAACAATTTCCTTATTACGTTATTACCGTCTTAGGGGGCAAGACTTAGAAAAAATTTTCCTTATTACTCTATTACTCACTTAGGAGGCAAGACTTAGAAAAATTTTCCTTATTACTCTATTACTCACTTAGGAGGCAAGATTTGAAAAATTTTCCTTATTACTCTATTGCGGTCTTAGGAGGATGCACTTTGAACAATTTCCTTATTACTGTATTACTCACTTAGGAGGCAAGACTTAGAAAAATTTTCCTTATTACTCTATTACTCACTTAGGATGCAAGACTTAGAAAAATTTTCCTTATTACTCTATTACTCACTTAGGAGGCAAGACTTAGAAAAATTTTCCTTATTACTCTATTACTCACTTAGGAGGCAAGACTTAGAAATATTTTCCTTATATCCCTATTGCGGTCTTAGGAGGATGTATTAGAACAATTTCCTTATTACGTTATTACCGTCTTAGGGGGCAAGACTTAGAAAAAATTTTCCTTATTACTCTATTACTCACTTAGGAGGCAAGACTTAGAAAAATTTTCCTTATTACTCTATTACTCACTTAGGAGGCAAGACTTAGAAATATTTTCCTTATATCCCTATTGCGGTCTTAGGAGGATGCACTTAGAACAATTTCCTTATTACGTTATTACCGTCTTAGGGGGCAAGACTTAGAAAAATTTTCCTTATTACTCTATTACTCACTTAGGAGGCAAGACTTAGAAAAATTTTCCTTATTACTCTATTACTCACTTAGGAGGCAAGACTTAGAAAAATTTTCCTTATTACTCTATTACTCACTTAGGAGGCAAGACTTAGAAATATTTTCCTTATATCCCTATTGCGGTCTTAGGAGGATGCACTTAGAACAATTTCCTTATTACGTTATTACCGTCTTAGGGGGCAAGACTTAGAAAAAATTTTCCTTATTACTCTATTACTCACTTAGGAGGCAAGACTTAGAAAAATTTTCCTTATTACTCTATTACTCACTTAGGAGGCAAGACTTAGAAAAATTTTCCTTATTACTCTATTACTCACTTAGGAGGCAAGACTTAGAAATATTTTCCTTATATCCCTATTGCGGTCTTAGGAGGATGCACTTAGAACAATTTCCTTATTACGTTATTACCGTCTTAGGGGGCAAGACTTAGAAAAAATTTTCCTTATTACTCTATTACTCACTTAGGAGGCAAGACTTAGAAAAATTTTCCTTATTACTCTATTACTCACTTAGGAGGCAAGACTTAGAAATATTTTCCTTATATCCCTATTGCGGTCTTAGGAGGATGTACTTAGAACAATTTCCTTATTACGTTATTACCCGGTTAGGGGGCAAGACTTAGAAAAATTTTCCTTATTACTCTATTACTCACTTAGGAGGCAAGACTTAGAAAAATTTTCCTTATTACTCTATTACTCACTTAGGAGGCAAGACTTAGAAAAATTTTCCTTATTACTCTATTACTCACTTAGGAGGCAAGACTTAGAAAAATTTTCCTTATATCCCTATTGCGGTCTTAGGAGGATGCACTTAGAACAATTTTCCTTATTACGTTATTACCGTCTTAGGGGGCAAGACTTAGAAAAAATTTTCCTTATTACTCTATTACTCACTTAGGAGGCAAGACTTAGAAATTTTCCTTATATCCCTATTGCGGTCTTAGGAGGATGTATTTAGAACAATTTCCTTATTACGTTATTACCGTCATAGGGGGCAAGACTTAGAAAAATTTTCCTTATTACTCTATTACTCACTTAGGAGGCAAGACTTAGAAAAATTTTCCTTATTACTCTATTACTCACTTAGGAGGCAAGACTTAGAAAAATTTTCCTTATATCCCTATTGCGGTCTTAGGAGGATGCACTTAGAACAATTTCCTTATTACGATATTACCGTCTTAGGAGGCAAGACTTAGAACAATTTCCTTATTACTCTATTACTCACTTAGGGGGCAAGACTTAGAAAAAATTTTCCTTATTACTCTATTACTCACTTAGGAGGCAAGAATTAGAAATATTTTCCTTATCTCCCTATTGCGGTCTTAGGAGGATGTATTTAGAACAATTTCCTTATTACGTTATTACCGTCTTAGGGGGCAAGACTTAGAAAAATTTTCCTTATTACTCTATTACTCACTTAGGAGGCAAGACTTAGAAAAATTTTCCTTATTACTCTATTACTCACTTAGGAGGCAAGACTTAGAAAAATTTTCCTTATTACTCTATTACTCACTTAGGAGGCAAGACTTAGAAAAATTTTCCTTATATCCCTATTGCGGTCTTAGGAGGATGTATTTAGAACAATTTTCCTTATTACGTTATTACCGTCATAGGGGCAAGACTTAGAAAAAATTTTCCTTATTACTCTATTACTCACTTAGGAGGCAAGACTTAGAAATATTTTCCTTATATCCCTATTGCGGTCTTAGGAGGATGTACTTAGAACAAATTTTCCTTATTACGTTATTACCGTCTTAGGGAGGCAAGACTTAGAAAAAATTTTCCTTATTACTCTATTACTCACTTAGGAGGCAAGACTTAGAAAAATTTTCCTTATTACTCTATTACTCACTTAGGAGGCAAGACTTAGAAAAATTTTCCTTATTACTCTATTACTCACTTAGGAGGCAAGACTTAGAACAATTTCCTTATTACGTTATTACCGTCATAGGAGGCAAGACTTAGAAAAATTTTCCTTATTACTCTATTACTCACTTAGGAGGCAAGACTTAGAAATATTTTCCTTATATCCCTATTGCGGTCTTAGGAGGATGCACTTAGAACAATTTCCTTATTACGTTATTACCGTCTTAGGAGGCAAGACTTAGAAAAATTTTCCTTATTACTCTATTACTCACTTAGGAGGCAAGACTTAGAAAAATTTTCCTTATTACTCTATTACTCACTTAGGAGGCAAGACTTAGAAAAATTTTCCTTATTACTCTATTACTCACTTAGGAGGCAAGACTTAGAAAAATTTTCCTTATTACTCTATTACTCACTTAGGAGGCAAGACTTAGAAATATTTTCCTTATATCCCTATTGCGGTCTTAGGAGGATGTACTTAGAACAATTTCCTTATTACGTTATTACCGTCTTAGGGGGCAAGACTTAGAAAAAATTTTCCTTATTACTCTATTACTCACTTAGGAGGCAAGACTTAGAAAAATTTTCCTTATTACTCTATTACTCACTTAGGAGGCAAGACTTAGAAATATTTTCCTTATAATCCCTATTGCGGTCTTAGGAGGATGTACTTAGAACAATTTCCTTATTACGTTATTACCGTCTTAGGGGGCAAGACTTAGAAAAATTTTCCTTATTACTCTATTACTCACTTAGGAGGCAAGACTTAGAAAAATTTTCCTTATTACTCTATTACTCACTTAGGAGGCAAGACTTAGAAAAATTTTCCTTATTACTCTATTACTCACTTAGGAGGCAAGACTTAGAAATATTTTCCTTATATCCCTATTGCGGTCTTAGGAGGATGCACTTAGAACAATTTCCTTATTACGTTATTACCGTCTTAGGGGGCAAGACTTAGAAAAAATTTTCCTTATTACTCTATTACTCACTTAGGAGGCAAGACTTAGAAAAATTTTCCTTATACTCTATTACTCACTTAGGAGGCAAGACTTAGAAAAAATTTTCCTTATTACTCTATTACTCACTTAGGAGGCAAGACTTAGAAAATATTTTCCTTATACTCCCTATTGCGGTCTTAGGAGGATGTACTTAGAACAATTTCCTTATTACGTTATTACTTCTTAGGGGGCAAGACTTAGAAAAATTTTCCTTATTACTCTATTACTCACTTAGGAGGCAAGACTTAGAAAAATTTTCCTTATTACTCCTATTACTCACTTAGGAGGCAAGACTTAGAAAAATTTTCCTTATTACTCTATTACTCACTTAGGAGGCAAGACTTAGAAATATTTTCCTTATAATCCCTATTGCGGTTCTTAGGAGGATGTACTAGAACAATTTCCTTATTACTCTATTACCGTCACGTTAGGGGGCAAGACTTAGAAAAAATTTTCCTTATTACTCTATTACTCACTTAGGAGGCAAGACTTAGAAAAATTTTCCTTATTACTATATATCTATTACTCACTAGGAGGCAAGACTTAGAAATATTTTCCTTATATCCCTAATTGCGGTCTTAGGAGGCAAGACTTAGAACAATTTCCTTATTACTCTATTACTCACTTAGGGGCAAGACTTAGAAAAAAATTTTCCTTATTACTCTATTACTCACTTAGGAGGCAAGACTTAGAAATATTTTCCTTATATCCCTATTGCGGTCTTAGGAGGATGTATTTTAGAACAATTTCCTTATTACGTTATTACCGTCATAGGAGGCAAGACTTAGAAAAATTTTCCTTATTACTCTATTACTCACTTAGGAGGCAAGACTTAGAAATATTTTCCTTATTACTCTATTACGGTCACTTAGGAGGCATGACTTAGAACAATTTCCTTATTACGTTATTACATCTTAGGGGGCAAGACTTAGAAAAATTTCCTTATTACTCTATTACTCACTTAGGAGGCAAGACTTAGAAAAAATTTTCCTTATTACTCTATTACTCACTTAGGAGGCAAGACTTAGAAAATTTTCCTTATTACTCTATTACTCACTTAGGAGGCAAGACTTAGAAATATTTTCCTTATATCCTATTTGCGGTTCTTAGGAATTTCCTTACGTTAACCCAAGACTTAGAAAAAATTTTCCTTATTACTCTATTACTCACTTAGGAGGCAAGACTTAGAAAAATTTTCCTTATTACTCTATTACTCACTTAGGAGGCACTTAGAAAAATTTTCCTTATTACTCTATTACCGTTAGGAGCAAGACTTAGAAAAATTTTCCTTATTACTCTATTACTCACTTAGGAGGCAAGACTTAGAAATATTTTCCTTATATCCCTATTGCGGTCTTAGGAGGATGTATTTAGAACAATTTCCTTATTACGTTATTACCGTCATAGGGGGCAAGACTTAGAAAAAATTTTCCTTATTACTCTATTACTCACTTAGGAGGCAAGACTTAGAAAAATTTCCTTATTACTCTATTACTCACTTAGAGGCAAGACTTAGAAAATTTCCTTATATCCTATTGCTCACTTAGGAGGAAGACTTAGAAAAATTTCCTTATTATCCCTATTACGGTCTTAGGGGGCAAGACTTAGAAAAAACTTTTCCTTATTACTCTATTACTCACTTAGGAGGCAAGACTTAGAAAAATTTTTCCTTATTACTCTATTACTCACTTAGGAGGCAAGACTTAGAAAAATTTTCCTTATTACTCTATTACTCACTTAGGAGGCAAGACTTAGAAAAATTTTCCTTATTACTCTATTACTCACTTAGGAGGCAAGACTTAGAAAAATTTTCCTTATATCCCTATTGGCGGTCTTAGGAGGATGCACTTAGAACAATTTCCTTATTACGTTATTACCGTCTTAGGGGGCAAGACTTAGAAAAAATTTTCCTTATTACTCTATTACTCACTTAGGAGGCAAGACTTAGAAAAATTTTCCTTATTACTCCCAATTACTCACTTAGGAGGCAAGACTTAGAAAAATTTTCCTTATAACTCTATTGCGGTCTTATGAGGCAAGACTTAGAAAAAATTTTCCTTATTACTTTATTACTCACTTAGGGGGCAAGACTTAGAAATATTTTCCTTATTATCCCTATTGCGGTCTTAGGAGGATGCTCTTAGAACAATTTCCTTATTACGTTATTACCGTCATAGGGGCAAGACTTAGAAAAAATTTTCCTTATTACTCTATTACTCACTTAGGAGGCAAGACTTAGAAAAATTTGCCTTATATCCTTATTGCGTCTTAGGAGGATGTACATTAGAAAAATTTTCCTTATTACGTTATTACTCACTTAGGAGGCAAAAATTTTCCTTATTACTCTATTACTCACTTAGGAGGCAAGACTTAGAAAAATTTTCCTTATTACTCTATTACTCACTTAGGAGGCAAGACTTAGAAAAATTTTCCTTATATCCCTATTGCGGTCTTAGGAGGATGTACTTAGAACAATTTCCTTATTACGTTATTACCGTCTTAGGGGGCAAGACTTAGAAAAAATTTTCCTTATTACTCTATTACTCACCTTAGGAGGCAAGACTTAGAAATATTTTCCTTATTTCTGTATTGCGGTCTTAGGAGGCAAGACTTAGATACAATTTCCTTATTACGTTTATTACTCATTTAGGGGGCAAGACTTAGAAAAAATTCTCCTTATTACCAACACTTAGAAAAATTTCCTTATTACTCTCTATTACTCACTTAGGAGGCAAGACTTAGGAAAAATTTTCCTTATTACTCTATTACTCACTTAGGAGGCAAGACTTAGAAATATTTTCCTTATATCCCTATTGCGGTCTTAGGAGGATGCACTTAGAACAATTTCCTTATTACGTTATTACCGTCTTAGGGGGCAAGACTTAGAAAAATTTTCCTTATTACTCTATTACTCACTTAGGAGGCAAGACTTAGAAAAATTTTCCTTATTACTCTATTACTCACTTAGGGAGGCAAGACTCAATCAGAACAATTTCCTTATTACGTTTCTACCGTCTTAGGGGCAAGACTTAGAAAAAATTTTCCTTATTACTCTATTACTCACTTTGGAGGCAAGACTTAGAAAAATTTTCCTTATTACTCTATTACTCACTTAGGAGGCAAGACTTAGAAAAAATTTCCATATTACGGTCTATTACTCACTTAGGAGGCAAGACTTAGAAAAATTTTCCTTATATCGCTATTGCGGTCTTAGGAGGATGCACTTACAACAATTTCCTTATTACGTTATTACAGTCTTAGGGGGCAAGACTTAGAAAAAATTTTCCTTATTACTATACTCTATTACTCACTTAGGAGGCAAGACTTAGAAATATTTTCCTTATCTCCCTATTGCGGTGTTAGGAGGATGTATTTAGAACAATTTCCTTATTACGTTATTACCGTCTTAGGGGGCAAGACTTAGAAAAAATTTTCCTAGTATTACTCTATTACTCACTTAGGGCAAGACTTAGAAATATTTTCCTTATATCCCTATTGCGGTCTTAGGAGGATGCACTTAGAACAATTTCCTTATTACGTTATTACCGTCATAGGGGGCAAAACTTAGAAAAAATTTTCCTTATTACTCTATTACTCACTTAGGAGGCAAGACTTAGAAAAATTTTCCTTATTACTCTATTACTCACTTAGGAGGCAAGACTTAGAAAAAATTTTCCTTATTACTCTATTACTCCACTTAGGAGGCAAGACTTAGAAATATTTTCCTTATATCCCTATTGCGGTCTTAGGAGGATGTATTTAGAAGAATTTCCTTATTACGTTATTACCGTCTTAGGGGGCAAGACTTAGAAAAATTTTCCTTATTACTCTATTACTAACTTAGGAGGCAAGACTTAGAAAAATTTTCCTTATTACTCTATTACTCACTTAGGAGGCAAGACTTAGAAAAATTTTTCCTTATTGCACTATTACTCACTTAGGGAGGCAAGACTTAGAAATGAAAAATTTTCTTTAGTACTCTATTAATGCACTTAGGAGGCAAGACTTAGAAAAATTTTCCTTATTAACTTCTATTACTCCACTGTAGGAGCAGACACTTTAGAAAAATTTCTTCCTTATATTTCCCTATTGCGGTCACTTAGGGAGGCGATGCACTTATAACAATTTTCCTTATTACGTTATTACCGGTCTTAGGGGGCAAGACTTTGAAAAAATTTTCCGTTATTACTCTAGCTTACGCTCACTATATGAGAGGCAAGACTTAGAAATAAATTTTCCTTATATCCGCTATTGCGGTCTTAGGAGGATGTATTTAGAACAATTTTTTATTCTTATTACTCTATTACCCGTCTTAAGGGGGCAAGACTTAGAAAAAAAATTTTTCCTTATTACTCCTATTTACTCACATTAAGGGAGCAAGACTTAGAAATATTTTCCTATATTACAACCTCTATTACGGTCACATTAGGAGGATGCACTTAGTAACAAATTTATCCTTTCTTTGACGTACTCTATTACCGTCATAGGAGGCTAAAACTTAGAAAAAATTTTCCTTACTAACTCCTATTACTCACTTAGGATGGCAAGACTTAGACAAAATTTTCCTTATTACTCCCACACCGCTATTTATACATCACATTAGGAGTGAAACCTTGAAAACATGTTATCCTTATTACTCTATGGACTCAGCTTAGGAGGCAAGACTTCAGAAAATATTTTCCTTTATTAACCCCACATATGGCGTGCTCTTAGGGAGGGATGCACTTAGAACAACTTCCTTATTACGGTTATTACCGGTCTTAAGGAAGGGCAAGACTTAGAAAAAATTTTCCCTTATTAACTCTAATTGCGGATCACTTAGGAGGCAAGACACAGAAAAATACATTTTCCATTACAGATTACACTATTACATCACTTAGGAGGCAAGACTTAGAAAAAGTTTTCCTTATTACTCTATTTACTGTCACTTAGGAGGCAAAGACTTAGAAAAATTTTTGCCTTATTACTCTATTCCACTTAGGAGCGTGAGGCAAGACTTAGAAAGAAGATTTATCCTTATTACGAGCTAGTTACTCACTTGTATGGAGGGATGACTTAGAACAAATTCCTACCTTATTAACTAACTCTATTACTCACATTAGGAGGCAAGACGTAGAAATATTTTCCCTTATAACCCGATTGCGGTCTTTAGGAGGATGCGCTTAGAACAATTTCCTTATTACGTTATTACTTCCCTTAGGGGCAAGACGGTTTGAAAAATTTTCCTTAGTACGCATTACTCACTTAGGAGGCAAGACCTTAGACAAATTTTCTTTATTACTCTATTTCTCACGTTAGGAGGCAAGACTTCAGAAATATTTTCCTTATAACCCTATTGCGGTCTTAGGAGGATGCGCTTAGAACAATTTCGCTTATTTCTACGTTATTACCTCCTTAGGGGGGCAAGACGTTGAAAAAATTTTCCTTATTAAGCTATTACTCACTTAGGAGGCAAGACGTAGAAATATTTTCCTGATAACCCTATTGCGGTCACTTAGGAGATGCAAGACGTAGAAACAATTTCCCTTATTACTCTATTACTCACTTAGGAGGGCAAGACTTAGAAATAGTTCCTTATATCACCCTAATTGCCGGTCGTAGGAGGAGGCGCTTAGAAAAATTTCCTTATTACGTTACTTACATCCGTAGGGGGCAAGATGTAGAAAAATTTTGCTCTAATTACGCTATTACTCCTCTTAGGAGGCGAAGACTTAGAAAAATTATTCCTTATTACTGTATTACTCACTTCGGAGACAAGGCTATAGAAAAATTTTCCTCTTAGTACTCCTATTACTACACTTAGGAGACAAGACTTAGAAAAATTTTCCTTATTACTACGCTATTACGACTCACTTAAGAGACAAGACTTAGAAATATTGTTCCTTATAACCCTATGCGGTCTTTAGAGGATGCCACTTAGAACACAGTCCTTATTAATTTATTACTCAACTTAAGGAGAAAGACCCAAAGACACAAGACTTAGAAAAAATTTTCCTTATTACTCTAAGGTTACTCCACTTAGGAGGCAAGACTTAAGAAATATTTTTCCTTAAACCCTATTGCAGGTCTTAGGAGTGATGCGCTTAGAACAAATTCCTTATTACGTTTATTACTCCACTTAGGAGGCAAGACTTAGGAAAATTTTCCTTATTACTCTATTTACTCACTTACGGAGGCAAGACTTAGAAAATTTTTTCCTATTAACTCTATTACGGTCCCACTTAGGAGGCAAGACTTAGAACAATTTTCGTTTTATTACGCTATTACTCACTTAGGAGGCAAGACTTAGAAAAAATTTTCCTTATTAATCTCTATTACTACACTTAGGGAGGGCAAGACTTAGAAAAATTTTCCTTATTACTCTATTACTCACTTAGGAGGCAAGACTTAGAAAAATTTTCCTTATTACTCTATTACTCACTTAGGAGGCAAGACTTAGAAAAATTTTCCTTATTACTCTATTACTCACTTAGGAGACAAGACTTAGAAAAATTTTCCTTATATCGCTATTGCGGTCTTAGGAGGATGCACTTACAACAATTTCCTTATTACGTTATTACAGTCTTAGGGGGCAAGACTTAGAAAAAATTTTCCTTATTACTCTATTACTCACTTAGGAGGCAAGACTTAGAAAAATTTTCCTTATTACTCTTATTGCTTAGGAGGCAATGCACTTACAACAATTTCCTTATTACGTTATTACAGTCTTAGGGGGCAAGACTTAGAAAAAATTTTCCTTATTACTATACTGTATTACTCACTTAGGAGGCAAGACTTAGAAATATTTTCCTTATATCCCTATTGCGGTCTTAGGAGGATGTACTTAGAACAATTTCCTTATTACGTTATTACCGTCATAGGGGGCAAGACTTAGAAAAAATTTTCCTTATTACTCTATTACTCACTTAGGAGGCAAGACTTAGAAAAATTTTCCTTATTACTCTATTACTCACTTAGGAGGCAAGACTTAGAAAAATTCTCCTTATTACTATACTCTATTACTCACTTAGGAGGCAAGACTTAGAAATATTTTCCTTATATCCCTATTGCGGTCTTAGGAGGATGTACTTAGAACAATTTCCTTATTACGTTATTACCGTCTTAGGGGGCAAGACTTAGAAAAATTTTCCTTATTACTCTATTACTCACTTAGGAGGCAAGACTTAGAAAAAATTTTCCTTATTACTCTATTACTCACTTAGGAGGCAAGACTTAGAAAAATTTTCCTTATTACTCTATTACTCACTTAGGAGCAAGACTTAGAAATATTTTCCTTATACCCTATTGCGGTCTTAGGAGGATGTATAGAACAATTTCCTTATTACGTTATTACCGTCTTAGGGCAAGACTTAGAAAAAATTTTCCTTATTACTCTATTACTCACTTAGGAGGCAAGACTTAGAAATTTCCTTATCCCTATTGCGGTCTTAGGAGGATGTATTAGAACAATTTCCTTATTACGTTATTACCGTCTTAGGGGCAAGACTTAGAAAAATTCCTTATTACTCTATTACTCACTTAGGAGGCAAGACTTAAAAATTTCCTTATTATTATTGCTCCTTAGGAGGATGACTTAGAAAAATTTCCTTATTACGTTATTACTTAGGAGGCAAGACTTAGAAAAAATTTTCCTTATTACTCTACTCACTTAGGAGGCAAGACTTAGAAAATTTTCCTTATTACTCTATTACTCACTTAGGCAAGACTTAGAATATTTTCCTTATATCTATTGCTCTTAGGAGATGCATTAGAAAAATTTCCTTATTACTCTATTACTATAGGGGCAAGACTTAGAAAAATTTTCCTTATTACTCTACTTATGAACAATTTCCTTATTACGTTATTACCGTCTTAGGGGCAAGACTTAGAATTTTCCTTATTACTCTATTACTCACTTAGGAGGCAAGACTTAGAAAAATTTTCCTTATACTCTTAGGAGGAGTAGACAATTTCCTTATTACTTATTACCGACTTAGCAAGACTTAGAAAAAATTACTCTATTACTTAGGAGGCAAGACTTAGAAATATTTTCCTTATATACGGTCTTATATTAGAACAATTTCCTTATTACGTATTACCGTCATAGGGGCAAGACTTAGAAAAAACCTTATTACTCTACCACTTAGGAGGCAAGACTTAGATTTTTTATTATCAAGAATTAGAAAAATTCCTTTTTATTACTCTTACTTAGAAATTCCTTATTATTCACTTAGAACAACACGTAGATGCTTAGAGCTTAGTTTACTCTATTACTTTCCTTAGAAAAATTCCATTACTATACTCTATTACTCACTTAGGAGGCAAGACTTAGAAATAGCAATTGCTAGACTTAGAACAATATTACGTTATTATTAGATACTCTATTACTCACTTAGGAGGCAAG
>JAWNZC010000143.1:0-225000 GCA_035771165.1 Paragorgia papillata
ACAAAGTTTAAGCACGTTCTATTGTTTATTTAAGGAAATATTCCTTATTTTACGATTTTCATTCAGCTCGTTTGTAAATGTACGTCACCAGCCATATAATTTGCATATTTCCAAAACGCGAATATCTCTTGAACGAGATGAGATATTGACAAATCACAAACGCCTCTTTTTAAATGTACTTTATGATAAGATAAAAAAAAGACTGACGATTTTTTCATCATAGTGACACTTTAACGCAAGCTAAGCTGCAAGTCAACTGCAAATGGTGGTACCTACCATTGTCAACTGCCATAATTTCCCGCTCAATGCTGTTTTTCTTCATTAGAGGAGCAATAAAAAATGAGCAAATCTAAATAAAGATTTCAAATAATTTACAAGGAATCATTTTGGACATTTCGATACTACAGACCATGCATGCACTTTAGATTTTTATTTTAAATTTGAAAAGCTTGTGCTTCCAACTTTCCACAAGAACAATTGTCAACACTCGCAGGGGCGGATTTAGGATTTTAAAAACGTCATGTCAAAGTTGTGGTCCACGGTTTTAGGGGGGTCCGGGGGCATGCCCCCCAGGAAAATCTTTGAAATTGGGGTCTCTTAAACGGCATTTCCCACGATTTGAGAGCACATTTGAGCAAAATTTTGAAACTTTTAAAACATATTTTTTAATGGCACGTGCACATTTTATTATGTTTACAAAACATTTGTCCAAATTGGATGTTCAGCATTTATATTTTTACAAAGCTAACTAAAATATTAGCCGAACGAGAAAGACGCAAACACCCATGCATGCCTTCCAAAATTAACTAATTATTCAGTCTCAAAGACCTTGTAGCGTTGTAATTTTCTCTAATTTAAATAAATTATATGTTATCTACCGACTACCGTAACATGATATATTAAGCTAATTAGATAAACCTGGGGTCATATTTCACGAACACGCCGTTAAAATATATCTTATCAGAGCAAGATAGCGAGACTAACCATAATTTGAATTCAAAAATCATGAAAAGAAAGATCCAATTAAACGTTGAACTAAACCTTGGCTTAAGGATCAATTGATCCTTTCAAATTCATATATAAGCCTCCTTGGCAAGCGTGTGGAATATGCTAATGCCGCCTTGATGAATAAATATATGTCTGAACTCAGACTTCACTAGGACGCAAAATGATAAATAATACGATATTGAGACTGGACAAAACACATATATTCGACACTAGATTGTTTGTATATTTGAAATGAAACTAAGACGACCTTAACTTACCAGTCTTACCTTACAGCAGTAGGGGAATAAATGACTCCGCGCGGCGCCAAAATTCAGACGCTTTCAATCGCGCCTATTAAAATGTTCCTCGCTTGAAATAAATCGATGACTGTGTAATCTAGATGACAAATCATCGTAGATTGTTCACAGTATTTCTTCATCGTTGCTGTTAAAAGCAGCTAAAACCCGTTCGAAAACGCTTATACAGAACTCGTATGACTGAAACCACGAACACAGTGAGAAGCCTTCAGGGCAGCTTCAATGAATAAATTACTCGGTATCTCAGCTGACTCAGCAATCGATGGTTGCCATGGTGCAGATCGGTCAAAAATCCCAAAATCAACGCGACAGCCAATCAGGTTTGAGGCAAATCGGTCAAAAAAGTGGTTGCCATGGTACAGATCGGTCAAATTTATCAAACACCAATCAGATCTCTCCGCAAACCGTCAAAACTCTAAAAGCGAACGCTGACCACCGGTCATCCCTGCCCGGTGTTTGCTGACTCGCAAATTATGATAAAAGCGAATTTGAAACCTAATCAGTATGCCAAACTTTGGAGTCACGGCATAACATTTTCTAGAAGACTGTCGAGATTAAAATATTGTGTGATTGCACAATTATTCTGGTGATTTTTTACGTCAGTCGCGTGACCGGTCTGATGTATGCTAAATCCGGCCTTTCGAGTCTCGAAATATTACCATACCTATCTAGAGTTTCCTTAAAATATTTTCGACGAACATCAAATTTAAAAACCGTCTCGAGCTACTTCGGATTAATTCTCGATAATCACCTATTTTGAATAAACGCTGTAAGTTGTCAATGCGACAGATGAGGAAATTAACAATTTAAAAGAAAATGTCGTTCCTAAAAGTACGAAAATGTGTATTTATACTACCGGTAAAACAATTATTCGCCTCAGACTCAGTGAATATCGGTGAATAATAACCTCGACTTCGTCTCGGTTATTATACACCGATATTCACCTCGCCGTCAGCGAATAATTGTTAAATGTTGCAAAAAAAACCCCAAAAAACTCACTCTTTCACAATCTGTAAAAGCGTTAGTACTGCCTCCGTGTTTCTTTATAAATGCATCAAATGAATTTTCATCTGGATATCTTTTGCTTCCCATGAAGACCACTGTAAAATAAAACAATTAAAAAAAAATCCCGCCGTCACAAACTCTCCAGAAAAATAAAAATATGTCTATAATATGATGACGAATGTTCGACATATTAAAGACGGTATATAGTATCAAGTATATGCTTATGAGAGAAAGGTCCTTCAGTGCGAGATGGCGCGAATTCAAGATAATCAAGTCTGAGATAAGTTTTAGAAAGAAGTGCTGGATAGTTGAACATAGAATGAATAAACAAAACCGCAATATGATGCCGAATGAAAAATGCCATGAAGGGAAGCACGGGTAGCGTGTGCTGTTAGGGCGCTGACCTCTCACCGCTATAGTTAAGCCCAGTTGAACGAGGTTAGTACTTGGATGGGTGACCGTCTGGGAATAACGGATAAACCCGTTCTCGAACTTGAATTTTATGTCAGTGTTTAGTTGGTCTCTCTCCTGTGCTTCGAGGGTTTTTCGCAGGGTTCTGCGGTTTTCCTCCCTCCGTAAAAATCAACACTTAGGTCTTAGCTTATGTCGCGCACTTTTAACAATGAGCCTTTGGCTCGGATGATTGGGCGACCACATTCTGTGCTTACGACGTTAAATAAATCATTACTCATGAATAACTGAATAAATTTACAGTAGACCTCTTGTATTAAACTTACTATGTTCTAGAAAATGAGCAAGACCGGGCAACTCCTTTGGATCACTAAAACTACCAACGCCAACACAGAGAGCAGCGGCTGCCTAAAAACAAATCATGCATGGTCACACTTATAATATAGTACAACTTGTAGCTTGTGTTAGCAGAATGGGCCTTAGGTCCGTACGGCGCCATGAGCAAGGTTATAAACTAGCTTGGTTCCCTGGCCCAATTTCAAAAGAAATAAGGGCCAGGTAACCACTAATTACAGTCTCGCGTCATTCAGGGCTAAATCCACTTGTTCGTCTGCGCATGCCTTGAATGCGCGAAACTTTCAACCAATAGGAAAGCAGAAATCTTTAGTGGTTATCTGGCCCATATTCTTTGATTGGGCCAGGGTACCAACACACTTTCAAGTTAATATTCACTTTATTATGTTTAAGAAATGGTTCATGGTTTGGTGTGCTTCATCGAGTTATGGCCTGCACGCGGGAAGTTCGGAGATCACGAAAAAAGCGTAAGAGTTAGTCTCGACTAACTCTTACGCGAGAACAACTCTAGATTTTTGTGTGCTCTCCAACTTCCCAAGTGCATCCAATTAACAATTAGACAACGAGGCCGAGTTTTCTATGAGCTGATAGTCAACGAGGCTTCGTTGACTCTGCTCATAGAAAACGAGGACGAGTTGTCTAATTGTTTTAGTATCAACCATAAAACAACTTTTCTTTAACGTAAAGAAGTCTTATCAAACATTATTTTTTTATTAGTCGTGAGCGGGCGGAATCCTAGGCTTTCCTGCAATTTGATTGGCTACGTGAGCGGGCAGTTTTTTACGATATCTTGGACCGCGGTCCAAAAAGTTATTTTTTTACATTCTGTCATAATTAAAATTGATCGATTTTCATAACTATTTCGCTTGCGACAGAAAAAATAAATTCAACAGAGAGCTATGGGGATGCAAATGAGTTTTATTATCCAAATGGTTTTGACAACTTCATGTGTAAACAGCGAATTTTAAAAGAAACGCTGGGAAAACGGTATTTCACGATATCTTGGACCGCGGTCCAAAAAGTTATTTTTTTACATTCTGTCATTAAAATTGGTCGATTTTCATAACTATTTCGCTTGCCACAGAAAAAATATATTGAACAGAGACTACGGGGATGCATATGATTTTGATTATCCAAATGGTTTTGACAAGTTGATGTGTAAACAGCGAATTTTAAAAAACGCTGGGAAAACTGTGACAAAGCAAAATTTACGAGCGATATTTATAAACAAAACAGTTTAAAACGGTAGGAAAAACATACATAAACTTGTGAACACAGTATTTTGAATCACTAAATGAAACTATATAGAAGTATATATATATATAAAGTCATACCACGAGAAGATAGAAAAGCTGAAACCTTTTGACACTAAACTGTCTTTCTTCTGTTATCCAACCGCTATAAAACTCAACAAAACCGCAACAATTCTTTACCTTTTAGTCAAATATTTTCCACATGCCAACCTCATCGTGTCATGTCCTTGAAACTTGAAATTACAAATGGCTTACTACAAGCATTTTCGTCTTCAAACTCGAAGAACACACTTTCAATTTTCATACAGTCAGCCAAATATTGAAAGCGACTTTCCAAGCGAACAGCCAAAAACGAGCAAGCGACGAAGAAGAACGACGAAGAATCTTTATCAACTAAACTTTAAAAACACTGACTGCATTTTGACTTCCCTGCGTAACTAGATCTTCAAGTTTTGAATGTTTTTTTATCACAAAAAAGGTTCCAAGATTCCTTGTCAGACTACATGTCGGCAGTTGTATACGACTGTCGAACAATAAACTTTGGACTTTTGAGTATCACGTGAATGTCATCTCGATTACACAACTTAATTCAATTATGTTAATTTATCTAATTATGTAACAAAAAAATAAATATGTTATTTACCGTTTTGGTCGGTCCGTATAGAAAAATATTTGCCCTCGGTCTCAAAAATGTCCCTCAGCCTGCGGCCTCAGGCCTTTTTTAAGACCTTGGGCAAATATTTTTCTATACGGACCTCCCAGCCGGTAAATAACATATATTTATTGATAGTTTTACCTTTTTGTTTGCAGAAGTCTCCCCATACATAATGCAGAGCAGTTCGATGGCGTATGGTAAACAATCGCTCACAAAACACAAGATTGTAACTACTTTGCTTCAAATTTGGTGTAGATGTACTCCATAGGCATAAGCGAATTCATTTTCTTATTCGAAAATGTCAAACTGAATATATTTCCATTACTTTTCGACCCAATGTTTTCTTCACTCGTACAAAAATTTTAGCAGACGCCATGTTTGATTTTTTAGCCTAGTTTCCAGGTTTTGCTTGCGGCGTGAATATGCCGTGGCTTCTGATTGGTCAGAATAGGAGTATTCCAGCTATAAAAAGGTTTATCATTGGATAACGCTACCATGGTCTATCACCAATAGACCATGGTAGCTCAGCCAATCAGAAAGCCGGATTTGTAATAGACAACGAGTTGGTTGATACTAAAACTCATTATTATATAGCATGCCATCGGATATGAGCTTTTGCGTAATCTGATTGGTTCCCTACTACTAGGCTATCAGCCCATATCCTGCTAGTAGAGGAAAAACAAGATGGCGGCATGTTTTTTTAAACTGCCGAAAAGAGTTGAAATTGACGGAATTTTTATACAGAAAAACATCAACACCCTCAAACCAATGTATAAAAAAACAACATTGTGTAAAAATACATTAACTCATTCTTGTCCGAACCGAAAACCAGTCACAGCAGGTGGTCTTGGCAATATGTGAATTAACATGGCATAATAACACAAAAATAATACCATAATATATCATTTGAATCGTTTTTACCTCTACTATTCAAATTTTGGGTTTTCGGGTCTTGTCAGACAACACATTTTGAAAATTATGCTAATTTATGCTAATTACTATTATTAATAATATTATTATAATCCAAAAAATGTTAAATATTTAATGAGAAATGACTTTACACCAAATTTTGGATCATGTAAAATGAAAAGCAGCATTTCATAAATTCAAATTGAAAAAATTAAAGCAATACAATAAAAAGCAAATATTATACTGATTTTTTATGATTTTCCATTGTGACCCCCCCCATTGTGACCCCCCATGGTGCGCCCGCGCGCGATCATATAACTTATTTTGAAATTTACAAATTAAAACAGAATTATACAAGAACATACGACCATAATACATCAGTAAGATCGTTTTTACGTCAGCTATTCAGATTTTAAGTTATTTTGAGTGATATTTACTCCAGTTTGCCATTACAACGCCGCCAACTCGCCGACAACTCTCGGCAAATTTTGTTCGGTAATTACCGATCGGCCAAGTTGGTTTTCGTCAAATTTTACCAAATTATTGCTAATCTACGAAATAATTTCAACAAACAAATGCTTATACTTACTTTAGGAGTTGTTAGAGCCTAAATTTTCGTTGTTTTCGCTTATATATTGACAAATAAAAGCCATTTTGTTCTTGTCAACATCGACCATGCTCGATCTTTTACTCACGGGATATTCAGAGCTGCGGGCTCAGGTCAGAGCTCGAATAATACTTCATGGCATATCGTTATAAGGTCTCATTTTAAAAAGGGATCATTCAGGATCATTTTAAGCCCTAGGGGGGTAAATTTGGTCATAACCTCACAGGTTCACAACAAATCAAAGTGATCCCGTCCCCGATCCGTCACTGGTAGCGGATGACTATCGGGCCGGACGAGTAGGAGTTTTAACAAATACACAATTTAGCATGTCAAATGGTAAAATTCACCTAAAAATTATGTCTTTTTACTTCAGAAACACGACTAAATTAGCGGGTTGATATTAATTTGTCGCCAAATAAAGAAACTCACGGTTAAAATCAAGCTTACAACACACATTTCGTAGGAGATCACCAGTAAAGAGACTTTTTTTATTTAGATAAACATTTGGAGTAGTTCTTGTTCATGTTCTTTTTCAAAAATAACCAACTATAAAGTAATTTAGTTTCACAGCCGAAGGTGTTTCAGTTTCATTTTTGCATGAAATCAAAACCTTTTTCACGACAGCAACGCTAATATAAACAACTGACCCACCTTTTGACTTCATAAAGGTACCTTTTAATCTTTTTTGTTGATCTGCTTAACACATTTTTTGGCTCTCGAGCAACATTTATGCAACATTTCAAAGCAGTTGCCGAACGGAACAGCTCAGCGAGAAACTCTGTGTGAACTGTGAATGCATCATTACGCATGGCGGAAGTATTAGTTGCCTGTTGCCTATGCCGGAAGTTTGTCGTTTCAAACATTTCGCTGTAATTTTGTCTCTTGTACAGTGCTTGGCTATATAATAAAACAGTTATACCATTCGCTCTCGTCGTATACGAACTAATGTACTATTTAAAGCACGCGTAGGAGTGTTTTATATCTGATAAAACACGACTACAAGTGCTTTAAATGGCTTCAAAGACGACTACAATAGAGTGGCTTCCGTGAGTATTGTTTTCTATTGTCTGCAGATTACGGTTGAGTTAGCTGCTGAACAATAGATATTAATGTTTTGCCTGTTAGAATGTTCAAAATTCAAATTACAACATTAAACATGCAAGAAAAAAAGTTGTTTCGTGTTAAGTATTGGCATGTGTTGGTAGATTTGAGTGCAGTTCTTTTTGAAAAGTAGATTTAATAAGGAGAAGCAGGGTGGCTTCCTCCGAGAGAAAACGTGTGTTTCGAAAGGCAAGAGGGGCCGAGGAAGAGAAAAAGTTGTTGGAAAGCAGTATTCCCGGATCAACACGACGATCGACTAGATGGGCGTTCAACATTTTCAAGGAATGGCAAATGACAAGGGAAAATAAAGACGCCAGTTTAGAAAGCTGCTCGTTTTCGTTTGATTGCGAGAAAGTGCAGAATTTAGGCACTAACATCGTAAATATGACGACAGAAACACTCAATTTTTGGTTGTCGAGGTTTATTCAGGAAGTAGTTAAAGCAAACGGTGAACGATATCCTGCGAGAACATTGTATGGCATTGTTTGTGGGCTAAACCGTTATTTGCAAGAAGGAAGTGATTTACCTGTATCAATCCTAGATAAGAACGAAACGAGGTAATTATCGGGCTATATATACTGATTTCAGACTGTATTTTATTGCTTTGTTGACTATTTCACCATGATTATGAAATGCTAAGATAGGGTAACGATGTTACTTTCTGTTGGTTTAGGATGAATATATTTCGTCGAACTCTTGATGCTGAGATGAAACTAGCTTGCCACGACGGTTTGACGAACCAGACAAAGATGGCGAAGAGAGAAGAAGTTACAGAGGAAGAGGAGAAAATTATGTGGCAGAAAGACCTACTTGGATGTCAAACAGCTAAGTCTTTGATCCATACAATTTATTTTTACAACGGCAAGTTATTTGGAATACGGGTCAAAGAGCACAGAAACCTAAGAGTGAACAATTTTCGTATTGATTCCGTTTCTGTAACTTACGATGAAAGTACTTCTAAGACCTTTCACGGTGGCCTGAAAGATCTAAAATACAGTCCTCGAGTTACAAAGCATATTTGTTGTTCAGGGAAAGAAGTTAACCACTTCCCTTGCGTTGTAAATTGTTACGGTATCTACATAGCAAAAGTAAAGGACTTAGTTAGGATTAATGAAGCATTTTATTTCAAGCCCAATAATGATGCAAATGTTTTCGAGTATTATGATATCGTTCTAGGTATTCATAGTCTAAACAAAATTTTGCCTAATTTATGCGAGAGTGCAGGTTTCAGTCGTAAAACCTCTCACTGCTTAAGGGTAACTTGTGCAACGCGATTGTTTCAGTCAAATGTTGAAGACAAACTAATCAGAGAACGCACTGGTCATAGGTCAAACGCGTTGTTAGCCTATGAGAACACAGAATAGAAATACGACCAGAAGTCCAACTCGCGTCGGAACCTTTGAAGTTTCTATCCTCGCGCATGTCGCTTCGCGCATCTTGATTCCTCGCCATCCTACGCCATCCTACGCAATCCTGGCAAGTTCCCCCGGCAGTTTCGACCTTCAAAAGAGGTTAAAACTGCCGGGGGAACTTGCCAGGATTGCGTAGGATGGCGTAGAAAATTGCGTAGGATGGCGTCGGATGGCGTAAAATATCGCGCCTGCGCATTGAAGAAATGCGGACAAGTTGTCACTCGAGTTGGACTTCTGGTCAATCCTTATTCTGTGATGAGAAGGAGAGTCGTGAGCAAAATATAAAAGTTAGTAAAATATTAGGACCTCCGGAACAAAATAAGGATGTGGACGAGAAGAACGATGTTGAAGACTTGTTGTTTGATTTCGAGGTATCTGATGACTTTTTGAGTACTATGCCTTTACGTGGAGATGAACAAATGGCAAATATTTCTAGTTTTGACGTACCTGATGAGTTTGTAAGTACTATGCCTTTACCTGGAGATGAACGAAGGGCAAATATTTCTAGTTCAACGGCTACTGCAGCGTTGTCAGGTTGTGTGTTTAATAACTGTACAATTAACTTGGGAAAGATATAAACTGGATTTTGTGTGTAAAACTGTACGAGAATACTTTGTATGTTTCGAGTGATCTTTAATATAAATTGTAATGTTGAGTTTTAATGAAAGATTAAATTATTTGCTTGTAGTGAGCGAGAGAAAGTGGTTTATGTGCATACCGAGTCAATTTGACGAGTTATAGGTATTTTTTGCATTTGTAAGTAGCACGGAATTTTATATAAAATGCTACGTTCATTAGTATTCTTTATATAAAATGTCATGTTAATTAGCATTTTCATTGTTTTAATGAATAACCCCATATTTCCCCTGAGACAGAATTCAAATTCCCTCCCTTGGCTTTCAAAATGCATGATTTTACCAGGTATAAAACGCTTGCACGTGAACAAATGTAGAAAGCCTATTGGCCAATTTGCCTAATGAATAATAATGAGTATTTGAAGAGCTCATATACGACTCGAGCTCATGGTATAACTGTTAAATGGAGCTTGCCAAACCATGAACCATTTCTTTTATAACAGAGAATCAGACACAAAACAACGGGAAAACAATATTTATTTCGCTGATTAAAAATGAGTTTCTCGTTACGTTTGAAATTGCCGTGCTCCGATGAGTAATGGAGCACACACGGTAGCCAATCAGAAACGCCGTTGTATTACATCTATGTTATAATAGATTTTTATGACTGATTATGTATGAGAATAATTACTGGAATATCCAACATAAGTGGGAGGCTCGGGTGGCACAGCTGTTAGCGCGCTGCCTCTCACCGCCAGTTAAGCCCGGTCGAATAGGGTTAGTACTCGGATGGGTGACCACTTTAGCTTCATGTTAGTATAGCTTCTGTATATGTATATATTCTAATTATATAGTTTAATCGAGTTAAATGCCAAATATTACTTGTAATATACCCTATTCTACTCTTGGCATTACCACATTATGTAATAGATAAATCCCGATAACGAGGGATGTATGCTATATAAAGACCCGAGGACGCGGAGAGTCCGAGGGCTTTATATCGCATACATCCCGACGTTCGAGGTTTTCCAACAAAGTTTTGTCTATTTTTTTCCACCTTGGACAAAGATTTTCCTTGTTTTTTTCTTCATTTCGTATCTAATTATTATTCAAGGTCTTTATGCGATATAAAGACCTCGCAAGAACAAAGAAAACCGACTCGATAATAAATTAAATATACATAACTCGTGGCCTTGCTCTTGGCCACTGCACTAGCATCGCAGGGTCGCGGGTTCAATTCCTAGCTGGAAGGCCTTCATGTTGCATTTTTCGCAACTGGTTCAGGTTTGGTCTTATAATGTATAATTCTAAGTATATCCAGTTTAATCGAATAAATATTACTTGTAAATATGCCCAATAATACAGTATTGGTTTGATCACTGTATTGCCTGGGAACAAGGTTGCTATACTAGACTACGATGATAAGGAGTTTACACTCGCCTCGTTCTTTAACCTGCATGGTTTTCATATAATCGCTACGATCGCCACGGTCGCTCAGAAATGAACTTGGCGGTCGCAGTGATCGTAGCGATCATATGGAAACCACTGAGAAGTAATAACGTAATGTTGATGCTATATCGAAACCAACAACAAATGCTATGAAGAGGAGCTTCAGCTACGCAGCCGACAAAATCTGGAATTAAAACTGGGTGGCTATATAATCATCCTTACTTGCAGCCAGCGGCTGAGTTGCGAAGGACACAGATCAACGTGGCCGTGTCGAGGCATATCAAAGGCGCTCGAAGCAGCCGTCAACGACACAGTTCAGACCACGGATCACAGCTAAGATGTTGATTTTTATGGAGGGAGGAAAACCGGAGAACCAGGCGAAAAACCCTCGAAGCACAGGAGAGATGAACTACAACTCTACTCACATGAGTCCAAGCCCGACAACGGGGTCATTCCCAAGCGGTCACCCATCCAAGTACTATCCCCGTCTAACTGGGCTTAACTTTTTGGTGAGAGGCAGCGCGCTAACAGCACACGCCACTCGTGCTCCCCTAAATAGTTTTAGAACATTATTAGATTTATTAGATTAGAATTGTTAATAATGTTTTGATAGTTAATAACACGGCCCTTTGAAAAACAAGTTTTTATTTTTATTTTTAGTATTTATTTTTATTTTTATAGCTGATAAGGCTACCGTGTATAAAGATTATTAAATAAATAAATAAATAAATAAATAAAAATGACGCAACGATCGCTACCGCCACGAGCGCCGAGATAGAAAATGTTCTATCTTGAGCAGCGATCGTGGCGTTTTTTATATGGAAATGGTGTTTTTTGCAATCTCAGCGATCTTGCCGATCAGTATGCAATGGCCGCGATCAACCACGGCCGCCTTAGCGATCATATGGAAACAGCGACATGATTGTTGATCGTTGCGATCGCCGAGCTAATTTTTGAGCGATCGCGGCGATCGTAGCGATTATATGGAAACCAGGCTTAAATGCACTACACCTGTGGCCGGAAACCAACAGTAAAAATAGGTACGCAAAGCGTACATGTGTTGCTAGTTAGGCTACAAAGGGTAAATAGAACTTGGCCAAAATATTGGTCAGTGCAAACACAATAGCTCCTCCGATAAACAAAACAAGTAGTGTAAAAAATAATATTTATCCTCGCTTCGTGACTTAAACTAAAAAATGTGGTGACCTTTCGACAAACTCTGACACATGTATATCGTCCGTTGGCCTTCATCATTACCAGAAACACAGCCAACCAGCCAACCTCGTACCCCGAAGATAAGACCCTGGGTTGACCCTAGATTGACCCTAGGTTGCCAACTAGCCTGGTAGGTAACCACTAATTACATTCTCGCGTCATCAGGGCTGAATCCACTTATGACGATTGTGCTTTTACTCATAGCCATTAAAAACGCGCGAAATTTTAGCCAATAGGAAAGTCTTTAGTGGTTACCTGGCCCATATTCTTTGATTGGGCCAGGGGACCAGGCTAGTTGCCAACCAGCTAGCCACTCAGCCAGCTCACTACAAGAATTGCTGAATATAAATCATTTATTTAATATTACTAACCTTAACGTGAATGTGTATAATATTTTTAATTAGTTATGTATTATTTTTATTAGTTATCTTGTATTAGTTAGTTAGTTTATACACGGCTCCAGGGAAGAGCACATTATGTGAATTGGACTCCGTGTTCTAAATAAAGTCTTAAAAAAAAAATTGCTAGAAACAACCGCTCACCAAGCAAAATCAACCACAAACACATCGTACAATATTATAGTAATTTTAAACAAAAGGTATGCATAGCATACATGTATCTGCGCTGAACACATTAGAACAGAATTTATAGCCTATAAATAGTGCCTATTATGAAACAATGGCACAAACTCAAGGTTGACATGAAATCGTAATGCATTCACTATCATCCCTGATATTCAACCTCGATTTCAAACCATTGTTCATGCCCATTGAAGCAAATTTGGGAAGTGTCTAATAATCTACATGTATATGATCTGGGGTGAGTTGTACAAAGATGAGATACCTTATCTAGTTGATAAGTTCTAGCTAAAGAACGGCACTAATCATGCTTTGAACAATCTAATATAAATTTTATCCACTGAATAGTTATGTACCTGATAGTGTTGTTCAGCGGATAAAAGTTAAATTGGGTTGTTCAAAGCACCACTAGAGTGGTTTTCTAGCTAGGGTTTATCCACCAGATAAGCTATCCATGCTTTGTACGAATTTTACAAGTTCACTTCATGTAAAACTTGGGGGCATGTTTATGATGCGAATATATGCTGTTTTGGAAACAGCCAGTAAAGATGTACTATTTAAAACACGTTTTGAATGGCTTAAAAAACGATCACCATTTGGTAAGTTCGTTGGCGTAGTAATTTTGAAAAATAACGTTGTCTAAGGCGAGAAAATCAAAGCTAAAGTTTATGTACATCAGGAGAAAATTTTATCAGATATAAAACCACGATACGGTTATGATTTTTCTTTGTGTTTTCCTCATGAATTATTAATGAGTTTTTTAAGTATGTATAGTATGTGCCATGTTCAAATTAGCAACACAGGTATAAAATGATTTAAAATACTGAACTATCATTTTTTTTTGGTGTGTGTCTGTGTGCTTTTCACACATTTTCATGCATTGCTTCTTAAGTCTATATCTCTTTCTGTGCTTAACAACGGTAGTCACATGTACGCATTGCGTACCTATTTTTTCAATATGCAGTTGGAAGAACACGTCTAAACAAGTTCTAGCGTGTTGTAACAACACACCAAATTCAAACAACACGCCATCAACTGTCAACAACACGCCATCAACTGTCAACAACACGTCAAAAAACTGCTACAACACAGCAAAAGTGTGTTGCAAAAGCCATAAAACACGCCGACGTGTTAAAACAACACATCAACGTGTTGTTGGAGTAGAACACATCGACGTGTTAAAAGAACACATCAACGTGTTATCGCCAAAAATTGTTGCTGAAGAACACGCTGGCGCGTGTTAAAAGAACACACCGACGTGTTGTTACTGAAGAATGAAAAACATACATTAACGTGTTGCTGCCGATGATTGTCGGTGAACAACACGCCAGCGTGTTAAAAGAACACGTTTAACGTGTTGTTGCTGCAAGCTGGTGACGTAACCAGACCTTATATGGTGAAACGCGCCATATATTGAAAGTGATGACGAAACATCACGCCACTTCTTTCAGTCCGAAGTCCAGAGCTGCATCAATACATAAAGATGCGACAACAGAATTTCTAATTATTGATGATGTAAAATACACTGATCACCAAGCAATTAGCAACATTTTTAACAACAACTTCATCAATGTTATCAAAGAAACAAGGGACAAAATACCCTCCAACCTCCAGATAGACTATACGAAACTGCAAATATATATTGAATAAAAAATACATAACAATATCAGTTTCAGCATACCTTGTATAACTGAAGAAAATACACGTGAACTTTTAATTAATCTCAGTGTCAATAAGGCCACTGGCCTTGACAGTATTGATGCATTTTCCCTAAGAATGGCAACTCCGGCAATATATAAATCAATAACTAAGCTATGCAACATCAGCATTACTAACAGTGAATTCCCAAAGCAATGGAAAGAAGCCAGGGTGATGCCTAAACCAAAAGAGGAAGTGACATCTGAAAGATCTAATCATAGACCTCTCTCCATACTTTCTATTGTTTCTAAAATACAGTTGGAAAGACATGTCTATAATAACTCGTTCAATTTCCTGCAATGCCATGGACTATTAACTAAATATCAACATGGCTTCAGAATGAATCACTCATGTGAAACGTTATTAACATCTTTACATGACATGATTTCATCGTCAATTGATAATTGTGAAATAAATGGATTAACGCTTCTTGACTTTTCAAAAGCGTTCGACATAATTGATCACAATATTCTGTTAAAAAAACTTGAATTATATCATTTTAACACGGATACAGTAAAGTGGTTTAAATCATACCTATCAAACCGTTCTCAAAGAGTCAAATTTAAAACCTCTCTTTCAGATTGACTGCCTATATATTATGGTGTTCCTCAAGGATCTATCTTAGGACCGCTTTTATTCATCATTTATATTAATGATCTTCCTCTTGAGCTCCAACAAAATACAACAACTCCTTTTATAGTTGCGGACGACTCTACATTGCTTGCTTCAAGTCAAACAACAATAGATCTAAACCTCAAATTGAACATTGGCATCAGACAAGTGCTAAACTGGGTCAACACTAATCTAATGTGCCTAAATACTAAGAAAACTAAAAGTATGAAAATATTTTCCAGACGAAAATTCCATGCCTTAGATAACTTGGAAGTCAAAGTAGATAATGTAACGATTGAAGAGGTAAAAACAGTAAAACTTCTAGGTGTCCATTTTGATGATCTACTCTTATGGGATGAGCAAATTAAAGCCGTATACCAAACTGTTAATAAACGGTTATTTTTATTAAAAAGAATAAGACAAAACCTACCGTTTCCCTCTCGCATAATGTTTTATAATTCTCTAATCTATCCTCATCTACTTTACTGTTGCACTATTTGGGGCAATGCAACCAACGAAAGACTTAATTATCTCTTGAAACTACAAAAGAGATCAATCAGCACGTATTATACTTGAAGCGACCACTGAGAGTCCGTCAGTTGATTTATTCCAGAAACTTGATTGGATTCCAATTCACAATTTAATTAAGATGAGAAAACTTCTTCTGGTATTTAGTGTTTTAAAGAATACGGTCCGACATATCTTTACAATTTATTTCAGTTTGTTAATGATGCACACAGTATAAATGCAAGATCGTCATTAACCGACTTAAAACTTCCAAAAGTGCACAGTGAGATCGGGAAAACAAAGATTTCGTATAGTGGGGCTATGTTGTTCAATTCTCTGCCCAACTTCCTTAAAAATATTGAAAATACTTCTATTCTTAACTTTAAAAAAAACATTAAAAAATTTCTATTTGGAACAAAATTATAATGTAGCCCATTTAGAGGATTTTGCATGTATAAACTGTAGATACAAATTAACATGCACTTGTACTCAATAATTATACAAGAGCGTGTTAATTTGATCATTAATCAATTTCACAATTAATGAAGGCCATCTGGCAGAATACTCATGTAAAGATGTTTTTTATACCTTCTTTAAATAAAGTTCATTCTATTCTATTCTGCGGGGCCACAGGGCGAAGGTTTTTATAAGTTTTTTGTTTGAAAAAGAGTTTTTTTGAGAAAATAACAGTATCCTTGGAAGAGACAAAGTTCACTACAACTGTAAATACCACTACCAGGCAGAGCTGAGGACTTTTAATAAAGAAATGTTACGAAGAATATCAAGCTTTGGACACAGTAAGTAAAATTTTATAACGGGTTGCTATAAAAAGTCAGTGTTTTTCAGCATGAACGCCACGACGTTGATTAGAAAAACCTATCAATATCATATGAATAATATAATATTGTTTCTATTTTTATCTTTATGTTCAACTCTTGAGAACCCAATGTAAAAGAAAAAGCATCTCAAGCTGGCCAGTCAAGTGTGGAAATACAATGGTTCGGGTTTTCGTTTTTGTTTGTTATCTGACATGAAGTTTATACTGTATGAACTGAAACAGTTCCACAAAAAAGAAACTACAACGCTGTAATATCATTGTATATAAGGTAAGAATTCATATAACGATTAAAGTAAATTGTTCACTAAACACATATTTGTCCTAAGCATCTAGTCAAAATCGAATTTTTTTACGGATTTTTTAAACTTTTAAATCCTTGCATGTACATCCGCCGCCATAACCCATGAGCTGTCGTCCTAAATTTTCCCAATCCAATTGAATTTACAATTAACTACTATCAACCTATATTTGGTAGATCTAAAAAGACTATAAAATATAAACTTCACATGAAAGATTGCTTGGTAGCTTCAGGAAGCATACAAAACATCACTTGTATCACAAACATTCCTTCATTCAGTGCAAAAAGACTAGTTCGCTTAAACAGAGAAATGTGGTTTAATTGCAGACCTCTGTTCCCTAGTCTTTTTTTTGAAGTTTTGTTTATTTGAGTTCCCTAATGAGGTCCGACAAGAAATAATGCAACCAAACAATTTAAAATTTGCAAGAGATAGTCAAAGAACAGGTATTCTAAATGCATTACTAAATATCAAGTGATCACTAGTTTTGTACATGCCCTTTATTAAACCGACAAAAAAGCAATTTAATAAATGGCTTGAATGACTATCAATTAATAAATATGCAGGTTTTACGCAAAAAAATTCCTATGAAGGTTCTTAACAGCAAAATGTTACTGAATTTGAATTAATTGTACGTAGAGTCTGGAGTGCAGATTGGAAAATGCAGAGTACAGAGTTTAGAATGTAGAGTGCAGAGATCTTGGTGTAGAATATAGAATGGAGAGTGTAGAGTGCACTGAGAGTGGAGAGTGCAATGAGAGTGTAGATAGAGTGCACTGAGAGTGTAGAGTGCACTGAGAGTGTAGAATGGAGAGTGCAGTGTAGAACAGAGAGTGGAGAGTGGAGAATGGAGAGTGCTTAGTGGAGAGTACAAAGTGTAGGTTGTGGAGTGTAGAGTGCAGAGTATGGAGTGCAGATTGCTGAGTGTAGAGTTCGGAGAGCAGAGTTCAGATTACAGAGTGTGGCGTGTAGTGTAGAGTACAGGGTGTAGAGTGTAGAGTGTAGAGTACAGGGTGTAGTGTGGAGTGCAGAGTGTAAGCTGCAGAGTGGAGAGTGCAGAGTGCAAGCTGTAGAGTGCAAGCTGCAGAGTTCAAGCTGCAGAGTGGAGAGTGAAGAGTGTAAGCTGCAGAGTGGAGAGTGCAGAGTGCAAGCTGTAGAGTGCAAGCTGCAGAGTTGAAGCTGCAGAGTGGAGAGTGAAGAGTGCAAGCTGCAGAGTGTATAGTGCAGAGTGCAAGCTGTAGAGTGCAAGCTGCAGAGTGCAAGCTGCAGAGTGCAAGCTGCAGAGTGCAAGCTGCAGAGTGGAGAGTACAAGTTGCAGAGTGTGGACTACAGAGTGAAGACTGCAGAGTGGAGAGTACAAGCTGCAGAGTGGAGACTGCAGAGTGAAGACTGCAGAGCCAGAGTGGAAAGTACAGAGTACATGCAGAGTGCAAGCTGCAGAGTGTAGCAAAGTGGAGAGTACATAGTATAGAGTGTGGAGTGCAGAGAGTGTGGAGTGCAGAGAGTGGAGTGCAGTGAGTGTGGAGTGCAGAGTGTAGAGTGCAGAGTGTGAAGTGCAGAGAGTGTGGAGGTTTGAGAGTGTAGAGTGTATAATATTAAAATACCAAAATACTCTAGGCCTAATTGTATAATGTGGTATTATGACATTAGAGTACTAAAGTGTTTAAATTATAGTATTAGGGCTTATGAAATTTAATTTATAGTTTTTACATTACTCTTTTACTATTTTATTATAGGTTTGCAGAACTGCGTGAAGTGAAAAAAAGGAACGTGATATCTAAAACGATTTATGTTTTATTTACGCTATAGAACAGATTAATTGATTAACAAAAATTAATGCCAAGAAACGAACTATTAAATTACGAAGGTTAGGCGACGTTACGTATGCGAGACAATCAATAGATTGCCAATTCTCACTGAGATCAGCACCAATTATATATTATAGACTATTTATTCGAGCGCCTTTACAGTATATATATACCAAATAAAGTGTAAAAATAAAATGTATCAACCTTAAGTTATATTTTGTATGTGTTTTTGAATTTAACAAACAATTTGTGTGTTGTCGAGTGTTTTACTTTGTTCTCTCAGATCACACATTTCGACGTGTTGTTTCTTGGCGTGATGTTTATTTTGGTGTGTTGTTTCTTGACGTGTTGTTTCTTGATGTGTTGTTTTTTATATGTGTTGTTTCTTGACGTGTTGTTGCTTGACGTGTAGTTTTCTGGACGTGTTGTTTTCTTGACGTGTTGTTGCCTGACGTGTTGTTTCTTGATGTGTAACCAGTAATAACACGCCTAGTGTGTTCCTACAACACACTAACATTGACAACACGCCAAAACCGTGTTCAACACGCTTTTGGCGTGTCAACTGAGAGGACAAAACGGCGTGTTGTTTTGATAATGAAAAACACGCCAAATGCGTGTTTGATACAACACGCCAAATGCGTGTTTAGTCAATATACAACACGTCAAAGGCGTGTTTTAATATTTCTAAAATTTTATTAATTATTGAAAGGAGAGAAATTGGTCTATAGTTATTCAAACTGCTTCTTAATCCTTTCTTAAAGGATGAATGTCCAGCTAATGCCTTGCGCGCTCACAATGCATCCTCGCAGCCATTTTTCGGGCCACGAAATTCAACAAGTGAAGCAATCCCTCGATATCTGAGCAATCCTTGCAGTAAATTACTCAATTTATGTTTTTCGTGAGAGCAAAGATGATTTAGTAAGTAGTTATTGTCATATTTTTGATAATATTTGATTACACTCCAGAGGAGGTACGAAGCTCTTCCCACAATGCATTGCGCTTGAACCATATTGTCAATTTCGCACCGGGAATGCTTCACTTCATTATGAACTTTCGAGGAGTGAACGTGATTTGAAAAATAGTGTTTCGATGTTTGTGGTGCTTAGAACACTTTGGTTTGGGACTCACATGAAGTTATTTATATTTATTTTGTAACCTAGCAGTACTTCGACGTTTATTATTTCGCCTGATTTACCGCTATTCACGAATTTACATCTGATTTTCTGATCAAGGTGACTGCTCGTCGCTCGAGGATCAGATATTATCAACATTCAACATTGCTGTCTCATCATATCTCTGAATAGTAATGCGTTTCTAATATTTTGACACTTCAACACTTTTTTATTGCTTTAGAATTTACACACTTTACTTTCACGTCATATTAACCAAACGACTGCGCGCCCAGTGTGCATTCCGAGGCCCTCCCGCCGGAGAAATGTGGGGGGAAGCTGCCTTTGGGAAAACCCCGCCAGGGATTATTGGCAGATGGTTTCAAGCCAGAATAGCCGGTGGCAAACTATTTCATGGAATTTTTAAAAATATGAAATTAATGGCAAGCTATAGCTAGCAGCGGACACTGCGGAATAGTACAACCGCAGAAGCGATCAATCTACGTAATTTTAAGCGCCTGACGGTTGACGCATTTTTTATTGATCGCTTTTTTTTTCGGCATGGGCTAGCGACTGGCGGACTTTTGGATATTTCCAAAATGCTGGCGGAAAAATCTGGCGGGGAAAATGTATGGAATGCACACTGGCTGCGCGCAAGCGGCAAGCAAAATAATTTGTTTACAACCTTGATGAGCAAGATCGACTTTCAAATTCGTCGACTTCAAACATTTTGGACTGACCAAAGCCAACATCAGACGATTTTATTCTATCTCGAGATAAAATACTTGTAGATCTCTTTGAAGACGGCCCAAGTACGGAGTACATGAACCGAAAGGTCAGGAATTAAAAATTCATAAACAACATGGTGTGTAAACCTCCAAAGTTGTCTTGACTATAAAAACGTCAGACCATGCAGCCAACAAAGTGTCAAATTTCTGTGCTCACGTTTCGGGTTGCAGATTTCTGAGACGAACCAAACAAATGAAAGTATTTTCTTTGTTTTCTTTATGAATAATGAATAAATATTAAAATCGAAGCGGCGCAGATTCGTTCACACAATATAATAGTAATTATATAAATACTGATTTAATACATGATATACAAATATCTGATAGTACAAGTATTAAATGTAGTCCTTACCTTCAATAGAAGCCATTAATATTTCCAATCCGTGGTTTCCAATTTGCAAACGGAGAATACTACAGCATACAATTTCATTAATTATACCCATAGTCACTGGAGGTTATACCCCACAGCGCGTCCATTGCTGAAAAATTTAGGTTCAATAACTAGCCCACGCCGGGCTAGCCTGAGAATTCAGACCCCATGTCAGGCGCGAGCACCCTCCCGCCTGGAATCACATTTGCGGTTTGGCCGTTTCATAAGCGACAATTATAAATTCATAACTTTCATTCGCGTGGGCAAAGCGTGGAAAACGATGTCGATTTCAAGTTTAGCCAATCAGATTCAGTACCCAGATCTGGGTACAGATGACGTCAGATGTACGGAATTTCCCGGCTCGAATCTCAGACCCTATTCCAGGCGGGAGGGTGCTCGCGCCTGACATGGGGTCTGAATTCTCAGGCTAACGGAATAGAAGACCTACTTTGTGATGTCCAGGTTTTCTTTGACAAATTTTTCTTTAACAAGGTGTCTTGAAACGCTGTGATGAGACCAGAAAAATTGCCAATTTGTGTCCCACACTAGTTTGCGTGCGGTCTCCAACAGGAAACCGAGCCGAGTACGTGCAGTGAAGTCAAAACGTCTGGCATGATAAAGCACCAACCATAAGTATTTTTGTACCCAGGGTCTTATTAAAACTGTACTTGCTTGAGGATGAGAACTTTTCAAGTTAGTTCAAATTTGACGCAAGTTGATAGGAGCGCGCGCGGACTCATCGATCATCATCAGGAGTGATACACATCTTTGTTTTCTTTTGTTTACTTTTTATCACTCATTATACAGTGTGTATCAAAAAAATTCGAACCCTTAGAAAATGAATTAGCACTGTTTTCAAACAACCTATTGTAGTAGTTTGAAAGCCCTAAAAGCGCTGCGTTATAAATTAATCAGCACATAAGTTAAACGAAGCGAAAAAGCTTTTAAATACTTTCACCATGCATACACTTCAAGTTATCTTAATTTCCCAGGTGTATAAGACCGTGTGTTTTACGCATCTGTGGGTTCAGCGAAATGCTTAGGGTTTTCAAACTACTACAATAGGTTGTTTATAACCTGAATGTCAGGCCTTTATTTGTTCCCGCCTTCCGCTAAACCCGTCAGCGCGGGCAGATGTGCGGGCGAGCGAGAAGGCGAGAAAAACAAAGGCCTGAGGAAACTCTTAACAAAACTGTGGGGACTCCGTCCATCTCATGGACGGGAGCTCTGATTGGCTGACTAATTGAAGTAAGGATTTTGATTGGTTCATTCAGATAAACAACTTGCCCAAAGGTGCACCGTCAAGGTGCACACCGTGACAAGGTCATCGCCATTTCTCGAATGTGTTTATCGTGTACGTTTCTGTGACCAATTCATTCATTTAATCATTTATTATGTCGGAAAATCAAACCATAGAAGGATTTTTCGAAACCGCTTTGTTAAATTCATTGACACATTTCGGCTATGAGTCTTTGAAACCAGAACAAACGACGTGCATAATTTCGAAAGCTCGCTGTTGACAGCCAAGATGTCTTTGCTGTTTTGCCCACTGGTTTTGGTAAATTTCTGATATATCAGATATTGCTATTTGTGTTCTCTGAACTTCATCGACTTCAACATGGCACGGTGAGACATTTCGTTGTAGCAGGTGGAGACCTTGCGAAAAGCAGTCTACTTGGGTCCTTCGTTCGATGATCAGGGACGAATGGACGATGGCCACTGATTCACTGAAGGCGAAGCCGATACGAAAGTCCAACTGTTGTTTATGGCAGTGCTGAACAATGGTTGTCAGAAAAGTGGACCCGTAAGTTACAAAACGGGAATCTCGGAGCACTGGACGTGGATTTATCGTTTTATTATTGCAAAAAGCAACCCAAAGGTTTTTAACCGTCGAGTTACTGACTTTAAATTTTTCTGCTACAGTTTTGAAGTTCCCGTTGAAATAACCGGTCTCTAAAGCGCGACCTTTCACGTATTTAACCAAAACCGATGATGGGCGGCGTGGCCCAAAATAAACATGTCATGTTTTTCGAGGTTGATGATTTTCGCTGAAACATTAAACGAATCCGTCTGCATTCCATAGCCTTTGAAATTGACACCGTGACATCACTGCAATATGATTGGTCATTTGCAACTTTTGAATTATCCAGCCAAAAAGGTTTAGGAATGCAGACGAATTCGTCAATGTTTTGGACAGAAATCATGATGTGATTTTTTGGGGCCATGCCGTGCATCATTGGCTTTGGTAATACGTTCTTGCTCTTGTGCTTCTATCCATGTAGTTTGTGTAGTTTGGGCGCTATTAAACAGCAAGACAAAGCAACGAGAAAGCCAGTCAAGTTGACAACTAGTGATGAATCACAATAGAACGGCTTGACAACAACTTGGCCACGCCTTGACAACATGCCTCGCATTACGTCAAAACTGTTTGTTCAAACGTCGAAACATTACGGCAAAACTATAGGCGTTCCAAACTCAACTGGGAATCGCAGTAAGACAAACAACGGCCAACCGGGTTCCCGCGTCATCATGGGATAATAATCCCGCGTTAGCCTCGCGTGGCTTAGGTAACACAAAACGTTTTGATGTAAATTTGCAGGTTGTATTCGCCATACATTGAGTTTTACAAATCAATATTTCTACTTTTCAATTCAACTTTATGGGCTAGTATATTTAGGTCATTTGACAGTTTTGTATTTAATCAAATAAATAGTGTGTAGCACGCTGCATTAAATATCTGTTGAGTAGTTAAGATATTTTCATGCTCTAGAACAAGTGAATAACAAAATCATCGTTGCTATAAATTTCAGAAATTTATTCTCGGTTTATTTCTGTATCACTATACGAATGTGATTAGAGAAGGTTTTCCTACGTTTAAGTAAAATGGATTATTTGTTTATTTATGACAAGAAAATATTTTCTTTCTTTAAGTAAAATCAATTTTTGGTAAGAAAGTACTGACTGCCCCTTGACCGCTTCCCCCGGAAGCGCGTTGCGGTGCGTATTTTCTGACTTTTCTTGTTTTAAGTAAAATCAATTCTTCCTTTATTCTTGGTAAGAAAATTGTTCTTGTTTTAAGGAAAATAAATTCTCGTTTTATTCTTGGTTAGAAAATATTTTCTTATTTTAAGCAAAATTAATTCTTAGTTTAATATTGCCAAAAAATATTTTCTTGTTTTAAGTGAAATCAACTCTTGGTTTATTATTCTTGCCAAAAAATATTTAATTTCTTGTTTTAGGTAAAATCGATTCTTGGTTTCTTCTTATTAAGAAAATATATTCTTGTTTCCGAAGTGAAATTAATTCTTGGTTTATTCTTGCCAAAAAAGATTTTCTTGTTTTAAGTAAAATAAATTCTTGGTTTATTCTTGTCATGAAAATATTTTCTTGTTTTAAGTAAGATATATTCTTGGTTAGAAATTATTTTCTTGTTTTAAGTAAAATTAGTTCTAGGCAAGACATTTTTCTTATTTTAAGAAAATTATTGCTTAAAATGAGAATCAATATTCTAGGTAAGAATTCTCAATTTTGCTGTGTAAAATCGTCTGGCGTTAGCCAGATCGAGTAAAATACTAAATTGGGTGCATCTACATGCGTGCTTAGGAACACCAGTGTAGACCACAATACATCGCGAATTAAAGATGGCGCCGCTACTGGTGACAATCTTTATTAGACTGGTCATCGGATTGGAAATACTCGATTAAATCGCGGTCATCACCTTCGCTGTGAACTGTTTTTGTTCCAGTTTCTTTCGCTTGCAACTCGTCGTTGTCAATAATTACATCTTGCTTACTCCCGAGGGGTTCCATACTCCACACTCTGCACTTCACACTCCACACTCTCTGCACTCCACACTTTCTGCACTCCACACTCCACACTCTCTGCACTCCACACTCTCTGCACTTCACACTCTCTGCACTCCACTCTCTCTGCACTCCACACTCTCTGCACTCCACACTCTACACTCTCTGCACTCCACGCACTGCACTCTACACTCTCTGCACTCCACACTCTCTGCACTCCACACTATCTGCACTCTACACTCTCTGCACTCCACACTCTCTGCACTCTACACTCTGCACTCCACACTCTCTGCACTCTACACTCTGCACTCCACACTCTCTGCACTCCACACTCACTGCACTCCACACACTGCACTCCACACACTGCACTCTACACTCTCTACACTCCACACTCTCTGCACGCCACACTCTCTGCACTCCACACTCTGCATTCTACACTATGTACTCTCCACTTTGCAGTCTACACTCTGCAGCTTGCACTCTGTACTCTGGCACTGCACTCTACACTCCGCAGCTTGCACTCTGCACTTTCCACTCTGCAGTCTTCACTCTGCAGTCTACATTCTGCAACTTGTTCTCTCCACTCTCCACTCTGCAGCTTGTACTCTACACTCTGCAGTCTTCACTCTGCAGTCTACATTCTGCAAGTTGTACTCTCCACTCTTCACTCTCCACTCTCCACGCTGCAGCTTGCACTCTATACAGCTTACACTCTGCACCCTACACTCTGCAGCTTACACTCTGCACTCTCCACTCCACACTACACCCTGTACTCTACATTCTACACACTACACTACACCCTGTACTCCACACTACACGCCACACTCTGTACTTTCCACTCTCCACTAAGCACTCTGAAGTCTGAACTTTGCACTCCGAACTCTACACTCACCAATCTGCACTCCATACTCTGCACTCTACACTCCACAACCTACACTTTGTACTCTCCGCTAAACACTCTGCATTCTGCACTCTACGCTCTAGACTTTGCACTCTACTCTCTACACTACACTCTACACTACACTACACTACACTATACCACACCACACCACACCACACCACACCACACCACACCACACCACACCACACCACACCGCACCACACCGCACCGCACCGCACCGCACCGCACCGCACCGTACCGCACCGCACCGCACCGCACCGCACCGCACCGCACCGCACCGCACCGCACTGCACTGCACTGCAATACACTACACTACACTACACGCTTCACTCTGTACTCTCCACTAAGCGCTCTGCATTCTGACTCTCCATTCTACACTCCCAGTGCACTCTACACTCTCAGTGCACTCTACACTCTCAGTGCACTCTACACACTCCACTCTACACTCCCAGTGCGCTCTACACTCTCACTGCACTCTACACTCTACACTCTACACTCTACACTCCCAGTGCACACTACACTCTCAGCTCACTGCACTCTACACTCTCAGTGCACTCTACACTATCACTGCACTCTACACTCTCAGTGCACTCTACACTCTCAGTGCACTCTACACTCTAAGTGCACTCTACACGCTCCACTCTCAGTGCACTCTACACTCTCAGTGCATTCTACACTTTCAGTGCACTCTACACTCTCAGTGCGCTCTACACTCTCCATTCTACATACTACACCAAGCACTCTACATTCTAAACTCTGTACTTTGCTGTTAAGAACCTTCACAGGAATCGTTTTTGCATAAAACCTGCATATTTATATAATTGATAGTGGTCAACAGAGAGTTTATATAGTTTGTAATAAATTATTGCTTTAATTTATAGATGATTTCATTCAAGCCATTTATTAAATTGCTTTTTGTGTGGGTTTAATAGAGGGCATGTACAAAACTAGTGATCATAGTGCACGACATAAGCTAAGACCTAAGTGTTGATTTTACGATTTTGTACAATTAGGCCTAGAGTATTTTGGTATTTTAATATTATACACTCTACACTCTGCACTCTCAAACCTCCACATTCTCTGCACTTCACACTCTACACTCTGCACTCCACACTCACTGCACTCCACACTCACTGCACTCCACACACTCCACACTCTCTGCACTCCACTCTCTCTGCACTCCACTCTCTCTGCACTCCACTCTCTCTGCACTCCACACTCTCTGCACTCCACTCCACACTCTACACTATGTACTCTCCACTTTGCTACACTCTGCAGTCTGCACTCTGCTCCGCACTCTCCACTCTGCCGCTTGCACTCTGCACTTTCCACTCTGGCTCTGCAGTCTTCACTCTGCAGCTTGTACTCTCCACTCTGCAGTCTTCACTCTGTAGTCTACACTCTGCAACTTGTACTCTCCACTCTCCACTCTGCAGCTTGAAATCTGCAGCTTGCACTCTACAGCTTGCACTCTGCACTATACACTCTGCGGCTTACACTCTCCACTCTGTAGCTTGAACTCTGCAGCTTGCACCCTACAGCTTGCACTCTGCAGCTTGCACTCTACAGCTTGCACTCTGCAGCATGCAGTCTGTAGCTTGCACTCTGCAGCGTGCACTCTACAGCTTGCACTCTGCACTCTCCACTCTGCAGCTTACACTCTCCACTCTGCAGCTTGAACCCTACGGCTTGCACTCTACAGCTTGCACTCTGCAGCATGCACTCTACAGCTTGCACTCTGCAGCTTGCACTCTGCAGCTTGCACTCTACAGCTTGCACTCTGCAGCATGCACTCTGCAGCTTGCACTCTGCAGCTTGCACTCTACAGCTTGCACTCTGCACTATACACTCTGCAGCTTACACTCTCCACTCTGTAGCTTGAACTCTGCAGCTTGCACCCTACAGCTTGCACTCTGCAGCTTGCACTCTACAGCTTGCACTCTGCAGCATGCAGTCTGTAGCTTGCACTCTGCAGCTTGCACTCTACAGCTTGCACTCTGCACTCTCCACTCTCCAGCTTACACTCTCCACTCTGCAGCTTGAACTCTACAGCTTGCACTCTACAGCTTGCACTCTGCAGCATGCACTCTACAGCTTGCACTCTGCAGCTTGCACTCTGCAGCTTGCACTCTACAGCTTGCACTCTGCAGCATGCACTCTGCAGCTTGCACTCTGCAGCTTGCACTCTGCAGCTTGCACTCTGCAGCTTGCACTCTGCAGCTTGCACTCTGCAGCTAGCACTCTGCAGCTTGCACTCTGCAGCTTGCACTCTGCAGCTTACACTCTGCAGCTTGCACTTTGCACTCTGCACTCTCCACTCTTCACTCTCCACTCTCCACTCTTCACTCTCCACTCTCCACTCTGCAGCTTGAATTCTGCAGCTTGCACTCTGCAGCTTGCACTCTACAGCTTGCACTCTGCAGCTTACACTCTGCAGCTTGCACTCTACAGCTTGCACTCTGCACTATACACTCTTCACTCTCCACTCTTCACTCTCCACTCTGCAGCTTGAACTCTGCAGCTTGCACTCTGCAGCTTGCACTCTACAGCTTGCACTGTGTAGCTTGCACTCTGCAGCTTGCACTCTGCACTATACACTCTGCAGCTTACACTCTTCACGCTCCAGTCTGCAGCTTGCACTCTGCAGCTTGCACTCTGCAGCTTGCACTCTGCAGCTTGCACTCTACAGCTTGCACTCTGCACTATACACTCTGCAGCTTGCACTCTTCACTCTCCATTCTGCAGCTTACACTCTTCACTCTCCACTCTGCAGCTTGCACTCTGCAGCTTGCACTCTGCAGCTTGCACTCTACAGCTTGCACTCTGCACTATACACTCTGCAGCTTGCACTCTTCACTCTCCACTCTACATTTTGCACTCTGCAGCGTACACTCTTCACTCTCCACTCTGCAGCTTGCACTCTGCAGCTTGGACTCTACAGCTTGCACTCTGCACTATACACTCTGCTGCTTGCACTCTTCACTCTCCACTCTGCATCTTGCGCTCTATAGCTTGCACTCTGCACTATACACTCTGTAGCTTACACTCTGCACTCCACACTACACCCTGTACTCTACACTCTACACTACACCCTGTACTCTACACTACACGCCACACTCTGTACTTTCCACTCTCCACTAAGCACTCTGAAATCTGAACTCTTCTCTCTGAACTCTACACTCAGCAATCTGCACTCCATACTCTGCACTCTACACTCCACAACCTACACTTTGTACTCTCCACTAAGCACTCTCCATTCTCCACTCTCCACTCTGCACTCTCTGTTCTACACTCTGCACTCTCCATTCTACACTCCCAGTGCACTCTACACTCTCAGTGCACTCTATCTACACTCTCATTGCACTCTCCACTCTCATTGCACTCTCATTGCACTCTACACTCTACACTTTACACTCTCAGTGCACTCTACACTCTCCATTCTCCATTATACACCAAGAACTCTGCACTCTACATTCTAAACTCTGTACTCTGCATTTTTCAATCTGCATCATAGACTCTACGTACAATTCAAATTCAGTAAAATTTTGCTGTTAAGAACCTTCATAGGAATTTTTTTTGTGTAAAACCTGCATATTTATATAATTGATAGTGGTCAACAGAGAGTTTATATAGTTTGTAATACATGATTGCTTTAATTTATAGATGATTTCATTCAAGCCATTTATTAAATTGCTTTTTGTGGGTTTAATAAAGGGCATGTACAAAACTAGTGATCACTTGATATTTAGTAATGCATTTGGAATACCTGTTCTTTGACTATCTCTTGCAAATTTTAAATTGTTTGGTTGCATTATTTCTTGCCGGACCTCATTAGGGAACTCAAATAAACAAAACTTCAAAAAAAGACTAGGGAACAGAGGTCTGCAATTAAACCACATTTCTCTGTTTAAGCGAACTAGTCTTTTTGCACTGAATGAAGGAATGTTTGTGATACAAGTGATGTTTTGTATGCTTCCTGAAGCTACCAAGCAACCTTTCTTGTGAAGTTTATATTTTATAGTCTTTTTAGATCTACCAAATATAGGTTGATAGTAGTTAATTGTAAATTCAATTGGATTGGGAAAATTTAGGACGACAGCTCATGGGTTATGGCGGCGGATGTACATGCAAGGATTTAAAAGTTTAAAAAATCCGTAAAAAATTCGATTTTGACTAGATGTTTAGGACAAATATGTGTTTAGTGAACAATTTACTTTAATCGTTATATGAATTCTTACCTTATATACAACGATATTACAGCGTTGTAGTTTCTTTTTTGTGGAACTGTTTCAGTTCATACAGTATAAACTTCATGTCAGACATTACCAGAAATTTGGGACATTTTGCGGCACGTTCGTAGCCAGTGGTTACTCCCATGATAATAATATACAGTAAATATTTTGCGAAAATGCAAACGGCTGCTAAGAACAAAGATCGCCTCTGCTTTCAAAGTAAACAAACATGGCTGCAGGCTGCTCGAAAGAGAAGTATAGACCAATTTCTCTCCTTTCAATAATTAATAAAATTTTAGAAATATTAAAACACGCCTTTGACGTGTTGTATATTGACTAAACACGCATTTGGCGTGTTGTATCAAACACGCATTTGGCGTGTTTTTCATTATCAAAACAACACGCCGTTTTGTCCTCTCAGTTGACACGCCAAAAGCGTGTTGAACACGGTTTTGGCGTGTTGTCAATGTTAGTGTGTTGTAGGAACACACTAGGCGTGTTATTACTGGTTACACATCAAGAAACAACACGTCAGGCAACAACACGTCAAGAAAACAACACGTCCAGAAAACTACACGTCAAGCAACAACACGTCAAGAAACAACACATATAAAAAACAACACATCAAGAAACAACACGTCAAGAAACAACACACCAAAATAAACATCACGCCAAGAAACAACACGTCGAAATGTGTGATCTGAGAGAACAAAGTAAAACACTCGACAACACACAAATTGTTTGTTAAATTCAAAAACACATACAAAATATAACTTAAGGTTGATACATTTTATTTTTACACTTTAGTTGGTATATATATACTGTAAAGGCGCTCGAATAAATAGTCTATAATATATAATTGGTGCTGATCTCAGTGAGAATTGGCAATCTATTGATTGTCTCGCATACGTAACGTCGCCTAACCTTCGTAATTTAATAGTTCGTTTCTTGGCATTAATTTTTGTTAATCAATTAATCTGTTCTATAGCGTAAATAAAACATAAATCGTTTTAGATATCACGTTCCTTTTTTTCACTTCACGCAGTTCTGCAAACCTATAATAAAATAGTAAAAGAGTAATGTAAAAACTATAAATTAAATTTCATAAGCCCTAATACTATAATTTAAACACTTTAGTACTCTAATGTCATAATACCACATTATACAATTAGGCCTAGAGTATTTTGGTATTTTAATATTATACACTCTACACTCTCAAACCTCCACACTCTCTGCACTTCACACTCTGCACTCTACACTCTGCACTCCACACTCTCTGCACTCCACACTCTATACTATGTACTCTCCACTTTGCTACACTCTGCAGCTTGCACTCTGCATGTACTCTGTACTTTCCACTCTGGCTCTGCAGTCTTCACTCTGCAGTCTCCACTCTGCAGCTTGTACTCTCCACTCTGCAGTCTTCACTCTGTAGTCCACACTCTGCAACTTGTACTCTCCACTCTGCAGCTTGCACTCTGCAGCTTGCACTCTACAGCTTGCACTCTGCACTATACACTCTGCAGCTTGCACTCTTCACTCTCCACTCTGCAGCTTCAACTCTGCAGCTTGCACTCTACAGCTTGCACTCTTCACTCTCCACTCTGCAGCTTGAACTCTGCAGCTTGCACTCTACAGCTTGCACTCTGCACTCTCCACTCTGCAGCTTACACTCTGCACTCCACACTACACCCTGTACTCTACACTCTACACTCTACACCCTGTACTCTACACTACACGCCACACTCTGTAATCTGAACTCTGCTCTCCGAACTCTACACTCAGCAATCTGCACTCCATACTCTGCACTCTACACTCCACAACCTACACTTTGTACTCTCCACTAAGCACTCTCCATTCTCCACTCTCCACTCTCTGTTCTACACTGCACTCTCCATTCTACACTCTCAGTGCACTCTACACTCTCAGTGCACTCTATCTACACTCTCATTGTACTCTCCACTCTCAGTGCACTCTACACTCTCCATTCTATATTCTACACCAAGATCTCTGCACTCTACATTCTAAACTCTGTACTCTGCATTTTCCAATCTGCACTCTAGACTCTACGTACAATTAATTCAAATTCAGTAACATTTTGCTGTTAAGAACCTTCATAGGAATTTTTTTGCGTAAAACCTGCATATTTATTAATTGATAGTCATTCAAGCCATTTATTAAATTGCTTTTTTGTCGGTTTAATAAAGGGCATGTACAAAACTAGTGATCACTTGATATTTAGTAATGCATTTAGAATACCTGTTCTTTGACTATCTCTTGCAAATTTTAAATTGTTTGGTTGCATTATTTCTTGTCGGACCTCATTAGGGAACTCAAATAAACAAAACTTCAAAAAAAAGACTAGGGAACAGAGGTCTGCAATTAAACCACATTTCTCTGTTTAAGCGAACTAGTCTTTTTGCACTGAATGAAGGAATGTTTGTGATACAAGTGATGTTTTGTATGCTTCCTGAAGCTACCAAGCAATCTTTCTTGTGAAGTTTATATTTTATAGTCTTTTTAGATCTACCAAATATAGGTTGATAGTAGTTAATTGTAAATTCAATTGGATTGGAAAAATTTAGGACGACAGCTCATGGGTTATGGCGGCGGATGTACATGCAAGGATTTAAAAGTTTAAAAAATCCGTAAAAAATTCGATTTTGACTAGATGTTTAGGACAAATATGTGTTTAGTGAATTAATCGTTATATGAATTCTTACCTTATATACAATGATATTACAGCGTTGTAGTTTCTTTTTTGTGGAACTGTTTCAGTTCATACAGTATAAACTTCATGTCAGATAACAAACAAAAACGAAAACCCGAACCATTGTATTTCCACACTTGACTGGCCAGTTTGAGATGCTTTTTCTTTTACATTGGGTTCTCAAGAGTTGAACATAAAGATAAAAATAGAAACAATATTATATTATTCATATGATATTGATAGGTTTTTCTAATCAACGTCGTGGCGTTCATGCTGAAAAACACTGACTTTTTATAGCAACCCGTTATAAAATTTTACTTACTGTGTCCAAAGCTTGATATTCTTCGTAACATTTCTTTATTAAAAGTCCTCAGCTCTGCCTGGTAGTGGTATTTACAGTTGTAGTGAACTTTGTCTCTTCCAAGGATACTGTTATTTTCTCAAAAAAACTCTTTTTCAAACAAAAAACTTATAAAAACCTTCGCCCTGTGGCCCCGCAGAATAGAATAGAATGAACTTTATTTAAAGAAGGTATAAAAAACATCTTTACATGAGTATTCTGCCAGATGGCCTTCATTAATTGTGAAATTGATTAATGATCAAATTAACACGCTCTTGTATAATTATTGAGTACAAGTGCATGTTAATTTGTATCTACAGTTTATACATGCAAAATCCTCTAAATGGGCTACATTATAATTTTGTTCCAAATAGAAATTTTTTAATGTTTTTTTTAAAGTTAAGAATAGAAGTATTTTCAATATTTTTAAGGAAGTTGGGCAGAGAATTGAACAACATAGCCCCACTATACGAAATCTTTGTTTTCCCGATCTCACTGTGCACTTTTGGAAGTTTTAAGTCGGTTAATGACGATCTTGCATTTATACTGTGTGCATCATTAACAAACTGAAATAAATTGTAAAGATATGTCGGACCGTATTCTTTAAAACACTAAATACCAGAAGAAGTTTTCTCATCTTAATTAAATTGTGAATTGGAATCCAATCAAGTTTCTGGAATAAATCAACTGACGGACTCTCAGTGGTCGCTTCAAGTATAATACGTGCTGATTGATCTCTTTTGTAGTTTCAAGAGATAATTAAGTCTTTCGTTGGTTGCATTGCCCCAAATAGTGCAACAGTAAAGTAGATGAGGATAGATTAGAGAATTATAAAACATTATGCGAGAGGGAAACGGTAGGTTTTGTCTTATTCTTTTTAATAAAAATAACCGTTTATTAACAGTTTGGTATACGGCTTTAATTTGCTCATCCCATAAGAGTAGATCATCAAAATGGACACCTAGAAGTTTTACTGTTTTTACCTCTTCAATCGTTACATTATCTACTTTGACTTCCAAGTTATCTAAGGCATGGAATTTTCGTCTGGAAAATATTTTCATACTTTTAGTTTTCTTAGTATTTAGGCACATTAGATTAGTGTTGACCCAGTTTAGCACTTGTCTGATGCCAATGTTCAATTTGAGGTTTAGATCTATTGTTGTTTGACTTGAAGCAAGCAATGTAGAGTCGTCCGCAACTATAAAAGGAGTTGTTGTATTTTGTTGGAGCTCAAGAGGAAGATCATTAATATAAATGATGAATAAAAGCGGTCCTAAGATAGATCCTTGAGGAACACCATAATATATAGGCAGTCAATCTGAAAGAGAGGTTTTAAATTTGACTCTTTGAGAACGGTTTGATAGGTATGATTTAAACCACTTTACTGTATCCGTGTTAAAATGATATAATTCAAGTTTTTTTAACAGAATATTGTGATCAATTATGTCGAACGCTTTTGAAAAGTCAAGAAGCGTTAATCCATTTATTTCACAATTATCAATTGACGATGAAATCATGTCATGTAAAGATGTTAATAACGTTTCACATGAGTGATTCATTCTGAAGCCATGTTGATATTTAGTTAATAGTCCATGGCATTGCAGGAAATTGAACGAGTTATTATAGACATGTCTTTCCAACTGTATTTTAGAAACAATAGAAAGTATGGAGAGAGGTCTATGATTAGATCTTTCAGATGTCACTTCCTCTTTTGGTTTAGGCATCACCCTGGCTTCTTTCCATTGCTTTGGGAATTCACTGTTAGTAATGCTGATGTTGCATAGCTTAGTTATTGATTTATATATTGCCGGAGTTGCCATTCTTAGGGAAAATGCATCAATACTGTCAAGGCCAGTGGCCTTATTGACACTGAGATTAATTAAAAGTTCACGTGTATTTTCTTCAGTTATACAAGGTATGCTGAAACTGATATTGTTATGTATTTTTTATTCAATATATATTTGCAGTTTCGTATAGTCTATCTGGAGGTTGGAGGGTATTTTGTCCCTTGTTTCTTTGATAACATTGATGAAGTTGTTGTTAAAAATGTTGCTAATTGCTTGGTGATCAGTGTATTTTACATCATCAATAATTAGAAATTCTGTTGTCGCATCTTTATGTATTGATGCAGCTCTGGACTTCGGACTGAAAGAAGTGGCGTGATGTTTCGTCATCACTTTCAATATATGGCGCGTTTCACCATATAAGGTCTGGTTACGTCACCAGCTTGCAGCAACAACACGTTAAACGTGTTCTTTTAACACGCTGGCGTGTTGTTCACCGACAATCATCGGCAGCAACACGTTAATGTATGTTTTTCATTCTTCAGTAACAACACGTCGGTGTGTTCTTTTAACACGCGCCAGCGTGTTCTTCAGCAACAATTTTTGGCGATAACACGTTGATGTGTTCTTTTAACACGTCGATGTGTTCTACTCCAACAACACGTTGATGTGTTGTTTTAACACGTCGGCGTGTTTTATGGCTTTTGCAACACACTTTTGCTGTGTTGTAGCAGTTTTTTGACGTGTTGTTGACAGTTGATGGCGTGTTGTTGACAGTTGATGGCTTGTTGTTTGAATTTGGTGTGTTGTTACAACACGCTAGAACTTGTTTAGACGTGTTCTTCCAACTGCATATTGAAAAAATAGGTACGCAATGCGTACATGTGACTACCGTTGTTAAGCGCAGAAAGAGATATAGACTTAAGAAGCAATGCATGAAAATGTGTGAAAAGCACACAGACACACACCAAAAAAAAATGATAGTTCAGTATTTTAAATCATTTTATACCTGTGTTGCTAATTTGAACATGGCACATACTATACATACTTAAAAAACTCATTAATAATTCATGAGGAAAACACAAAGAAAAATCATAACCGTATCGTGGTTTTATATCTGATAAAATTTTCTCCTGATGTACATAAACTTCAGCTTTGATTTTCTCGCCTTAGACAACGTTATTTTTCAAAATTACTACGCCAACGAACTTACCAAATGGTGATCGTTTTTTAAGCCATTCAAAACGTGTTTTAAATAGTACATCTTTACTGGCTGTTTCCAAAACAGCATATATTCGCATCATAAACATGCCCCCAAGTTTTACATGAAGTGAACTTGTAAAATTCGTACAAAGCATGGATAGCTTATCTGGTGGATAAACCCTAGCTAGAAAACCACTCTAGTGGTGCTTTGAACAACCCAATTTAACTTTTATCCGCTGAACAACACTATCAGGTACATAACTATTCAGTGGATAAAATTTATATTAGATTGTTCAAAGCATGATTAGTGCCGTTCTTTAGCTAGAACTTATCAACTAGATAAGGTATCTCATCTTTGTACAACTCACCCCAGATCATATACATGTAGATTATTTTTGTGGAAACACCATGTAAACTATTTATAGCATTTCAGCGTGTTGACTCAGGCCGAAAGCTTACCAAATAAATATTCTTCATGGTGTTTCCACAAAAATAATCAATATTACATTATTGCCATGAAAACTTTCAAAGAATTAATCACTCCAGATAAATTTTTATCTTGAACTATACATCAAATGAAAGCTCATTCAACATCTAACAACATACGCACACAATATAGTTCAACGATACGTAGTTCTTAAATTACTAGTCATCTTGTTCCACTGACAATATGCCGTATTGCCGCCGTGCCACCTTGGCTACGACAAGTTTGCAACTCACCGCTTTCTCTCTTGGAACCATTCAAAAGCCGTCGATTACTTGCTGTTTAAAATGCTGTTTAGCTCTTGGCAAATTTATCCGCCAGATAATATTTAAAACCCTCGAAAAAATACTAGTTCCTTCGATCACAGAATAATAACTGGCGGCGCATGCTCTTTTCAATCGGCAACCTGTTTTTCGGTTTTTCGGCGACGGATTATCCCAGAGCCTACGTTTGCGCGTCCCGCGTGAGAAGGCTCTGGGAACGAGATTGGGCCTGACACAACTCTATTCATAGACCCGTGTTCTTCGTCCAGAATCTGGACGAAACCCTGATTGGTTGAGAGACAAAAGCCGGAAATACATCAACTGAAATTAAGTAATTAACTGATTCGAAAATCGAAATTTCTTCGTGGGAAGTGCCGAGAAGCCGCCCAGACTCCAACTAGAAAGTTTGTGTTTTCTCAAATTTACCGTTAGCGTTTTTGCCATTTTCATGGACAAGAGCGATTAAAGAAGCTGAAGAAGGAACCTCCGCGTTTTGCCCGTAATATGCGTGAAGGAAGAGCAAGAACTGTGCTATGTGTATTGAAAGCCAGCCTAGCTGTCAAAACAAAACACTGCTGCTGTCTTGTCGTCTGACTACGGGAAGAAACAATTGCGCTTGAAAGTTCATTCTGATCGGAAAAGCGAACGCAGTGTCCGTAATTTATAGTCTACTGGAACTTATACGCAAGTACTGTACGTTAAAGTCTGAATACAAACCATATCAAGGCCGCTTTGCAGCCTTTCTTGACTGAATGTATGAATCTGAACTGAAACGCGTGAGACAAATTATTATCTCGTCGCCAAGCTAAAGCAGTTGTTGAAATGGGGTGAAACATGAAAACTTTTGGTGAAAACATTTAAAATGTTGTGGCTATTCGGAAAATCGAAATTGCCGTTGTGCACTTAATTTATATATCTTGGAATATATTTGAGAATCGTTGTAATCAAATATTAAAATGTTTGGTGGTTCCCGAACCCGATCGTATAAATAATTTCCCTAATTGCAAATTGCTGGTTCATTGCAGTATACAGAACTAGATTTTACTTCGGCATTGCCACTTCCAAAGATTACTTGAAAACTGAATAAACGTGTGTTCGAAGATGTTTATGCACTGCAATGAATTTTTTGAGGTTCGATTTCGTTAATTTGTTCGGTTGAAGCTTTTTATAGACACACGCAATACAAAACAGGAAGTGATTTTTATTGGCTATGGCGCGTCACATGAATAGGGGGCGGAGGGGAAGAATCAATGATTTGTGTCAGGCTCTCTTTCAAGAGAGACTGATACTCAGGTTACTTTGAGCCTGGCTTTGAGTCTAAGCAATTAGCGTCATTTAGCGAAGGCATTATCCTCATGTCTGATGTGTCATTCAGTTCATTGCTTTATACGTTTACTAGGAGTTTATATCTTTCTAAAAAGTTATTCGAAGTAGGTTTGCTTCAAGCTTTTTTATACGATGAAGTACGTACTCGTTTATTGGATGGCGACTATTAAACCAGACAAGCGTCTTGACGCCCAGAGGAGTTTGTTCCTGACAATTCGCTATCAATGACCCAAACAAGGAACTAAGGAAAGTATGGTTTTGTTCTGAAATCCAGAAGTTAAACGACCCAAAGTAAGAATGGAAGGCTTATTTAAATCGTGTCAAGTATGCAAACGGTAAGCACAGTGAATATTGTTTAGTTAGTGTATAATAGTGCAAATTATTATTGCTTTTTAGTTAAAAGTAAATTGAAAGCTCTTAACATATTGCGTTGCTTTATAAATACAGTAAGATGTATGTATGTATATATGTCTCAGAGAGTGGTTTAATACTGTTAATCCTGATCCTACTCATAAATTTGATCTGTAAGCAACACAGTTTTCTCGGCAGCCTAAACTATTGTATTAAGTAAAACTAAATTATTAAAATTGTTCAGGATGTTGCCATGTGCTCAGCTTGATTAGGGGGGCTCACAGTAATCCCCAAATAGCAGGGGCACTTTATCAGAGCAATATATTTTGGTTTAGGCATTAATAAAAGTGTATTGCTGTCATGAATTCCAATTTATGTTCAAAAATCTACATGTATGAGAACCTTTTCACCCTTAAATAGCAATTGAAAAATAAAACCAAGAATACAATAATAAAAGTTGCCCTACAGGGCCTGGTTATACAAAGCCTGGATAGCTAATCCGGTGGATAGGTATAGTGTGCCATACATGCTTTGACCAAGTGAACTTAAATTTTATTCGCTATACAGGCTTCGTACAACTGGACCCTGCAGATCCTTATTGCTGCTGACTACTTTTTGCATAATTTTAAGCTAGATTCTAAAAAGAAAATGACACGGTGATGAAAACAAATTTCACTAAATAAATTTGCTATCCTTTTCACAACTCAAATAGAATCCATATCTTTATGTCACTGTGTTATATTATTCTTTATATATTTTGGTAAAAGGCCTTGCAATATTAACTTCTAGTAGTGTACTATTACTAGCAGTCATAAAAGTAATGAGTAGAGATGAGTGATTACAAAAATTGTCGATTACTGAAGCAGATTAATAGGCTGATTAATTGGCATATACAGTAGTGCTTATTGATATGTTGTTGGTTACCAATCCCTAGTGCACAGTTATTTTCAATGTGTCATGGGATTACAAGGAGCATACAATATTTTTGAAATAAAACAGAAATCAAGGTTTTTGCTAGCAGAGTGAAAAGAGAATGGCTCATGGTGAATACTATACACATTCATTGCATATTTTGGATTCACATTAGCTCCATGTGTGAAAGAGTTAATGTACTAATTATTATACAATAATCAGCTGATTACCAATTATTGCAAATTGGCTGATTACATGTATATGGCTTTGCAGATTAGTTTTCGATTAAATAGCTCATCTCTAGTAATGAGCTGACAATAATAAGTACAGTATAATTTATAATAATATAATTTTTTGAGCAATATTAAAATATCAGTACGTATTTAAGCCAAGAGGATGTTGATTTTGATGTTATATTTGTTTGTATCTCTTTTCCATAAAAGGTTCCCAAGTGCCACTGCAACCTTGTTCAAAGTGTCAATGGTGCAAAAGTGTAAAGATGAGAGAAATGCCATGGAGGCAAGAAAAATATAATTGGAACAGATGTAGATATTATAGGACATTTATGAGGTTAGACCCAACCTAGCATTTCAATTTTTATGGGTTTTAAAAATGACTCTGCATTTAATTCCATCATGGAGGCAAGAAAGTATAATTTCCTTATTCACTAGGAAATCAATACTCTATTTCATTTTGTTACCTATTATGCCTGAATTAAATGCAAGGGGCTCTACAAACTTTTGTGTGATTATAATAAGCACTTAAGGCTTGTAGATTAATGTTGGTTGGTTAATGCAAGTTCATGGTTTTTTAATCTTTTGAACTATATTGTACCTTATTTTTTAATAAACACTCTAAATGAAATACAGGTACATGTATTTATGCACCTATTTACATAGACTACAATATTTTAATCTTTGTACTTAAGATAAGCTTTTTTGGAATTCACCATGTCTATATTTGCATTATTTCTGGGTTTTCACACTGTTTAGTTCTGGTCCACCTTTGGATAGTTTTTTAAAAAGAAATGCTGAATTAATATGACTCGAGCTAAATGGGCCAAAAGCTCAGATCAACTAAAATACATACTGTACATGGTGAATCCCACAAATGTTTTAATTAGTTCAAATAGATTACTTCGCATCATGCAAAGCTTAGAAGATTATAGAAGTTATATGATTTTAGTGAAAAGAAAATTATAGCAGCTTTATTTTATTGATTTGTAAACATTTTGTATAATAAAATTTATTTAACTATATGCAGTTTGTTTCATTTTTATGCGGACTGCTACCTACATGCATGATGCATGTCAACATTCAGCATGTGATCACATGTGGATATTCCATTTGGAACGTGTTTTGGAACGATTGTTTTTGGAACTTGTGATCACATGTGGATATTCCACATGTGTTTTTGGAACGTGTGATCACATGTGAATATTCCACATGTGATCACATGTGAATATTCCACATGTGGATATTCCACATGTGTTTTTGGAACGTGTGATCACATGTGAATATTCCACATGTGATCACATGTGGAATATTCACATGTGGAATATTCACATGTGATCACACGTTCCAAAAACACATGTGGAATATCCACATGTGAAATCATGTGGAATTCTGGTAAGGGTATAAAGCATATAAAGCATATAAAAGCATATAAAGCATATAAAAGCATATAAAGCATATATAAAGCATATAAAGCATATAAAGCATATAAAGCAGATAAAGCATATAAAGCAGATAAAGCAGATAAAGCAGATAAAGCATATAAAGCAGATAAAGCAGATAAAGCATATAAAGCATATATAAAGTATATAAAGCATATAAAGCATATAAAGCATATAAAAGCATATATAAAGCATATAAAGCTGATAAAGCAGATAAAGCATATAAAGCAGATAAAGCATATATAAAGCATATAAAGCTGATAAAGCAGATAAAGCATATAAAGCAGATAAAGCATATAAAGCATATAAAGTATATAAAACATATAAAGCATATAAAAGCATATAAAGCAGATAAAGCATATAAAGCATATAAAGTATATAAAGCATATAAAAGCATATAAAGCAGATAAAGCAGATAAAATCATATAAAGCATATAAAGCATATAAAGCATATAAAGCATATAAAGCATATAAAGCAGATAAAGCATATAAAAGCATATAAAGCATATAAAGCATATAAAACATATAAAGCATATAAAGCATATAAAGCATATAAAGCATATAAAGCAGATAAAGTATATAAAGCATATAAAGCAGATAAAGCATATAAAGCAGATAAAGCATATAAAGCATATAAAGCAGATAAAGCATATAAAGCATATATAAAGCATATAAAGCATATAAAGCATATAAAGCATATAAAGCATATAAAGCATATAAAGCATATAAAGCATATAAAGCATATAAAAGCATATAAAGCATATATAAAGTATATAAAGCATATAAAGCATATAAAGCATATAAAGCATATAAAAGCATATAAAGCATATATAAAGCATATAAAGCAGATAAAGCAGATAAAGCATATAAAGCATATAAAGCATATATAAAGCATATAAAGCATATAAAGCATATAAAGCATATAAAAGCATATAAAGCATATAAAAGCATATAAAGCATATAAAAGCATATAAAGCATATAAAAGCATATAAAGCATATAAAGCAGATAAAGCATAGAAAGCATATAAAGCATATATAAAGCATATAAAGTATATAAAGCATATAAAGCATATAATTAAGCAGATAAAGCATATAAAGCATATAAAGCAGATAAAGCAGGTAAAGCATATAAAGCATATAAAGCAGATAAAGCAGATAAAGCAGATAAAGCATATAAAAGCATATAAAGCATATAAAAGCATATAAAGCATATATAAAGCATATAAAGCAAATAAAGCAGATAAAGCACATAAAGCATATAAAGCATATAAAGCATATAAAACATATAAAAGCAGATAAAGCAGATAAAGCATATATAAAGCATATAAAGCATATAAAAGCATATAAAGCATATAAAAGCATATAAAGCATATATAAAGCATATAAATCAAATAAAGCATATAAAGCATATAAAGCATATAAAGCATATAAAACATATAAAACATATAAAAGGATATAAAGCATATAAAGCATATAAAGCATATAAAAGCATATAAAGCATATAAAAGCATATAAAGCATATATAAAGCATATATAAAGCATATAAAGCATATAAAAGCATATAAAGCAGATAAAGCAGATAAAGCAGATAAAGCAGATAAAGCATATAAAGCATATATAAAGTATATAAAGCATATAAAGCATATAAAGCATATAAAAGCATATAAAGCATATAAAAGCATATAAAGCATATATAAAGCATATAAAGCATATAAAGCAGATGAAGCATATAAAGCATATAAAGTATATAAAACATATAAAGCATATAAAAGCATATAAAGCATATAAAGCATATAAAGCAGATAAAGCAGATAAAGCAGATAAACCATATAAAGCAGATAAAGCAGATAAAGCAGATAAAGCAGATAAAGTATATAAAGCAGATATAAAGTATATAAAGCATATAAAGCATATAAAGCATATAAAGCATATAAAGCATATAAAGCATATAAAAGCATATAAAGCATATAAAAGCATATAAAGCATATAAAGCATATAAAGCATATAAAGCATATATAAAGCATATAAAAGCATATAAAGCATATAAAGCATATAAAGCATATAAAGCATATAAAGCATATAAAGCATATAAAGCAGATAAAGCATATAAAAGCATATAAAGCATATAAAGCATATATAAAGCATATAAAAGCATATAAAGCATATAAAGTATATAATTAAAGCATATAAAAGCATATAAAAGCATATAAAGCATATAAAGCATATATAAAGCATATATAAAAGCATATAAAACATATAAAGCATATAAAGCATATAAAGCATATAAAGCATATAAAGCAGATAAAGCATATAAAGCATATAAAGTATATAAATCATATAAAAGCATATAAAAGCATATAAAGCATATAAAGCATATATAAAGCAGATAAAGCATATAAAGTATATAAAGCATATAAAAGTATATAAAGCATATAAAGCAGATAAAGCATATATAAAGCATATAAAGCTGATAAAGCAGATAAAGCATATAAAGCATATAAAGCAGATAAAGCATATAAAGCATATAAAGTATATAAAGCATATAAAGCATATAAAGCATATAAAGCATATAAAGCATATAAAACAATTAAAAGCATATAAAGCATATATAAAGCATATAAAGCATATAAAGTATATAAAGTATATAAAGCATGGAAAGAATAAGGTATAAGTATGTAACAACTATATGTAAGTATATATTAAACATATAAGAATATGTTTAACCACTATATGTCATAAGCGTATAATATTATATAATATATATAACCACTATATGTACCCTAACATGAAGTACCTACCAGCATAACTTCCATTTTGCACGACACCGGGTAGTGAGAATTCACGAGTAATCGAACAAGCATTTATATTATTTGCTTAATCTACTCAAATGTACTCAAGAATTTCTTGTTTTAAATATCTCAAGATTAAAAATTAAGTTTGTTTTGCTTATTTTCGCCACGCAGCATTCCCAATAAAATAATTTTTCGTTGTTTTTTAACAAAGCATGACAATAGTTTCTCCCACGTGACTGGGTCCGCGGCAGCTTTGAGTCTAAGCAATTAGCGTCATTTAGCGAAGGCATTATCCTCATGTTTGATGTGTCATTCAGTTCATTGCTTTATACGTTTACTAGGAGTTTATATCTTTCTAAAAAGTTATTCGAAGTAGGTTTGCTTCAAGCTTTTTTATACGATGAAGTACGTACTCGTTTATTGGATGGCGACTATTAAACCAGACAAGCGTCTTGACGCCCAGAGGAGTTTGTTCCTGACAATTCGCTGTCAATGACCCAAACAAGGAACTAAGGAAAGTATGGTTTTGTTCTGAAATCCAGAAGTTAAACGACCCCAAGTAAGAATGGAAGGCTTATTTAAATCGTGTCAAGTATGCCAACGGTAAGCACAGTGAATATTGTTAGTGTATAATAGTGCAGATTATTATTGTTTTTTAGTTAAAAGTAAATTGAAAGCTCTTAACATATTGCGTTGCTTTAATATAAATACAGTAAGATGTATGTATGTATATATGTCTCAGAGGGTGGTTTAATACTGTTAATCCTGATCCTACTCATAAATTTGATCTGTAAGCAACACAGTTTTCTCGGCAGCCTAAACTATTGTATTAAGTAAAACTCAGGATGTTGCCATGTGCTCAGCTTGATTAGGGGGGCTCACAGTAATCCCCAAATAGCAGGGGCACTTTATCAGAGCAATATATTTTGGTTTATGCATTAATAAAATTAAAGTGTATTGCTGTCATGAATTCCAATTTATGTTCAAAAATCTACATGTATGAGAACCTTTTCACCCTTAAATAACAATTAAAAAACAATTAAAAAATATAACCAAGAATACAATAATAAAAGTTGCCCTACAAGGCCTGGTTATACAAAGCCTGGATAGCTTATCCGGTGGATAGGTATAGTGTGCCATACATGCTTTGAACAAGTGAACTTACATTTTATTTGCTATACAGGCTTCGTACAACTGGACCCTGCAGATCCTTATTGCTGCTGACCACTTTTTGCATAATTTTAATCTAGATTTCTAAAAAGAAAATGACACGGTGATGAAAACAAATTTCACTAAATAAATTTGCTATGCTCTTTTGTAATTTAATATCCTTTTCACAACTCAAATATATTCATATCTTTATGTCACTATGTTATAATATTCTTTTTATATATTTTGGTAAAAGGCCTTGCAATATTAACTTCTAGTAGTGTACTATTACTAGCAGTCATAAAAGTAATGAGTAGAGATGAGTGATTACAAAAATTGTCGATTACTGAAGCAGATTAATAGGCCGAGTAATTGGCATATACAGTAGTGCTTATTGATATGTTGTTGGTTACCAATCCCTAGCGCACAGTTATTTTCAATGTGTCATGGGATTGCAAGGAGCATACAATATTTTTTAAATATAACAGAAATCAAGGTTTTTGCTAGCAGAGTGAAAAGAGAATGGCTCATGGTGAATACTATACACACTCATTGCATATTTTGGATTCACATTAGCTCCATGTGTGAAAGAGTTAATGTACTAATTATTATACAATAATCAGCTGATTACCAATTATTGCAAATTGGCTGATTACATGTATATGGCTTTGCAGATTAGTTTTCGATTAAATAGCTCATCTCTAGTAATGAGCTGACAATAATAAGTACAGTATAATTTATAATAATATAATTTTGTGAGCAATATTAAAATATCAGTATGTATTTAAGCCAAGAGGATGTTGATTTTGATATCATATTTGTTTGTATCTCTTTTCTATTTAGCTGAAGTCCATAAAAGGTTCCCAAGTGGCACTGCAACCTTGTGCGAAGTGTCAATCGTGCAAAAGTGTAAAGATGAGAGAAATGCCATGGAGGCAAGAAAAATATAATTGGAACAGATGTAGATATTATAGGACATTTATGAGGTTAGAGCCAACGTAGCATTTCAATTTTTATGGGGTGTTTTAAAAATGACTCTGCATTTAATTCCATCATGGAGGCAAGAAAGTATAATTTCCTTATTCACTAGGAGATCAATACTCTAAAATTATTTCATTTTGTTACCTATTATGCCTGAATTAAAAGGGGTTCTACACACTTTTGTGTGATTATAATAAGCACTTAAGGCTTGTAGATTAATGTTGGTTGGTTAATGCAAGTTCATGGTTTTTTAATCTTTTGAACTATATTATTGTACCTTATTTTTTAATAAACACTCTAAATGAAATACAGGTACATGTATTTATGCACCTACCGTATTTACATAGACTACAATATTTTAATCTTTATACTTAAGATAAGCTTTTTTGGAATTCACCATGTCTATATTTGCATTATTTCTGGGTTTTCACACTGTTTAGTTCAGGTCCACCTTTGGATAGTTTTTTAAAAAGAAATGCTGAATTAATATGACTCGAGCTAAATGGGCCAAAAGCTCAGATCAACTAAAATACATACTGTACATGGTGAATCCCACAAATGTTTTAATTAGTTCAAATAGATTACTTCGCATCATGCAAAGCTTAAAAGATCATAGAAGTTATATGATTTTAGTGAAAAGAAAATTATAGCAGCTTTATTTTATTGATTTGTAAAATTTTTGTATAATAAAATTTATTTAACTATATGCAGTTTGTTTCGTTTTTATGCGGAGTGCTACCTACATGCATGATGCATGTCGACATTCCGCATGTGATCACATGTGGATATTCCATTTGGAACGTGTTTTTGGAACGATTGTTTTTGGAACGTGTGATCACATGTGAAATCTTCACATGTGATCACATGTGGATATTCCACATGTGTTTTTGGAACGTGTGATCACATGTGAATATTCCACATGTGATCACATGTGAATATTCCACATGTGAATATTCCACATGTGGATATTCCACATGTGGATATTCCACATGTGGATATTCCACATGTGTTTTTGGAACGTGTGATCGCATGTGAATATTCCACATGTGAATATTCCACATGTGATCACATGTGGAATATTCACATGTGATCACACGTTCCAAAAACACATGTGGAATATCCACATGTGAAATCATGTGGAATATTTGTAAGGGATAGCTTAATTAAAATTTCTTCAAATTTGTTGAAAAGCTCAACAGGAGATTTTGGTAAGTGCTTATGTCACAAAATAAAATTTTTGACTTTTGAGTAGAGGACAAAAAGTTAGTTAATAGGTTCTTTAACATTTTTCGGTTTTCTCTTTTCATTCGCGAGATATGCGGCTCTAAACCTTGAAAAATTGGCTTTTAGCGAAAATTGTCGCGCCCGAGAAAAAACCGGAAAAGGGTCTGGGGCGACAGCCGTGTGACGTAGCTTAAGGGAGGGAAGTTAGAATTCACATGTGAAGGAGAACTAAAAAGCTATTGAGAAGACAGCAAAATGCCGGATAGATGTGTCGTTTTTGGTTGCTCAAACCTAGCAAACGCAGAGAAAGGGATCTCTCTTCATCGGATTCCATTCTGGAACGATGAGCGCCCTGAAGCAAAGCGAAGGAGGAAGATATGGGTGATCTTTGTCGCGACAAAGCGTGAGAAATGGACGCCATCAAAATTCTCCGCTGTATGTTCCGAACATTTTACTCCGGAGGATTACGAGAAGTACCTTGTTGAGATACCTGGAACAAGGGACTATATGCCTCGATTAAAGAAGGACGAAACCGGTATAGTTGTCTATCCGAGCAAATTCGCAAGAAGCAATCTTGCAAACGAAGTCTCCCCTCGTGACAAGCGTCAGGTAGGTATGTTTATCAGTTTTATATATATTTGTTTATATTTGTCATTTGATAATTTTGATCGCGTGTATTGTGTCGGTAAATGTCGGTATAAATATAAACTAGTTTGTCTAAGTTAACGTCTCTTTTATTGGTTAGGCGAGAAAGAAAGTCATTATGATTCTGGCTGAAGCATCTTCGTCGAAACTCGAGGATGATGAGTCGAAAGACGACACAGATGAGATGTCATTGTCATCTGATCGATGCTATTGATATTGAAACGACCATGTTGGAAGTCAATGATCCTAAAAATATAAGATTCCTTTCGTTCGGCCAGGTAAGGCTTTGTTTTATAAAGTGTAAACTATAAATCATGCTAGTACTTGCTAACCAAGAATCCAAGTCCTAAGATATGCAATATGATTTACAAATTACAATTATACTTTCAGAAGTTTGTTGACAGTGAAACGCAGACAGAGGGATGTGTACGATGTAAAGTTTTGTCCACAAAAAACAAAAGGCTGAGGAGCAGTTTGAAGACGGCAAAGTTTAAATTGGCAAAAGAAAGATTTGCGCAAGAGACTGATCAAGGTATTTAATAATGTCAAACTATAATTTTCTTGAGCCCAACTTTATCCTCCTAGGACCTAAATAACCTCATGTTATCGATGGAATGGTGGTTGGATAAAATGGCAAAATAACATGCTGGCAAACTCACATGCCCTCCACATCTGTTTAGACGATACCAACGATAACTGCCCAGAACCTTGCCAAGAACCACATGACGAAGTCATGCATTTATCTGACAATGATACAGACACAGATGATGACTATATGCTGGAAGAAGATGGCAGCGTGGATTTGTCTGATGACAGTGATGATGATATCGAAGAAGATGAAATAGATGAAATATTGCATTCAGTGAAAAGGTATGGTATATTTTGTGTAGATTTGTCTGTGATTTAATCAGAATTTATCTGTTGCATTGCAATTCTAATGATTCCTTAGGGACCATTCATTAATTATACATAATTTACTAGGAAAATATTTCTTGACCCACCCTAATAAATTATAACTTTTTTCATGCCCTCCCTGTTACCCTTGGATAGATTTCAACATGCCCCCCACATAGAGTTTTTCTTTTATCTAGAGAGGATATTACAGACAATATCCGCAAACAGCCGAAATTTATTGTGTTCCTCACACAAGACCTGCATCTTTTGCCATGAAAGTGAGCCTTTGCTGAAAGCGTCACAAGTCGGAACAATGATAGCAATAACTACCAGCTGCCAAAACCCAGAGTGTAGGAAAGACTTTGTCTGGAAAAGCCAGAAACTAATGCCAGGGACAAAAATTTATGCAGCAAATTTCCTGTTATCCTTTGCTATCTTGGTAGCTGGATCATCAGCAAGCAAAGTTTTGCAAGTTATGAAGCACATGGGACTTGCTTGCATTTCATTGTCTACATATTTTAGACATCAACGAGTAAGTACCATTAAAAACACTGTAATGCACAAATACATTTCTTGATACAGTAGGTGAATATATTTGAAAATATATATTATTAAAGCAGGTATAATATGCAAAGACATAATATACTTGATTGAGCACAAGGATGACAAAATAAAAAAACATTTCCAACTCAATGAATTGTCTCTTCATTCATTATTATAGAAAATCCTATTGCCTTCAATCCATTTACATTGGAAGGAATACCAAAAGAAAATTGTGAACCAGGCTAAAGAAGCTGGCGCTTTGGTTTTGGCAGGAGACGGTCGGCATGACAGTATGGGACATTGTGCAAAATATTGTGGATATACAATATTCAACTGCACCACGTCCATCATTATTCACTTTTCCCTAGTACAGGTAAATGAAAAGTACTGTAATATATCTCAATACTTTCCAGCCAGTTAATTATAGGATTGGTTGCATGAATCCATTTCATGTATATATGTGAGTAAGACTATGTGTTGGTTCTGTAGTGATCTTCTATTGCCCGATATTGAACACACCTTATTCTACTTATAGCGAAATGAAGCAGGTAGCAGCCCAGCAATGGAATATTTGGCATTCCAAAACTGTATGGGATTCTTGTCGGGATGTCAACTTGTGATGTCAACATTCATTTCTGACAGACATGGTTCCATTAGCAAACACATGAAGACAAAGTTGGCTAATGTGAAACATTACTTTGATTTGTGGCATCTGAAAAAGAGTAAGTGGTGTACCGAGATAATGAATAGAGGGTGTACAAATATGATGGGGTCAGACTAAATGAACTCAATATCTAAATATACACTCTTTTTCAGAGATAACAAAAGTAATGATCAAAGTGTCAAAGGAAGGTGGGTGCGAAGGAGTGACAGAGTGGATAAAGCCTTGTGGCAATCATTTTTATTGGAGTGCTTGTTCCACTCATGATGGCAATGGAACAGTTATTTGGGCAAAGTTCAAATCTTTCCTTAGCCACATAGTGAACAAGCATAACAGTTTAGATGACCCACTGTTTTCAAAATGTGCTCATGGGCCAGATATTTCTCCCCGTGAGTATCTATTTGAAGGTATGTATATATCTATTTGAAGGTATGCCCAATTGGACTAGCCACCTAAGTACCATAATATCTCCAATGAAGCAATACCCTCTCTCTCTCTCTAACCCCCATGTAAGCCCCCCCCCCCCCCAATTCACACAAAAACACAAGTACGGTATTGTTATCTTCCAGGCTCTGTTGCTCATGAAAAAGTATGCTATCAGCTTACAAAGGTGCGGCTTGTGAACGCAATCAAGCAGGCTTCCCCGATATCACAAACCAGCTGTCTGGAGGGTTTTCACTCTGTGCTGAATCACTTTTCCCCAAAGATGATCCACTACTCATTCCCTGGAATGTATTGCAGGTATAATGTAACTTCACTAATGGTTCGGTAGTAATACCTGGGAAGATTACTACTGCATTAGCACTGTACAGTATCTGACTCTCCCACAGGCCTTACTACTGCCTGCATATTTATATGTATGTTTGTAATGTATATTTATATGTATAATACATGTGTTTTTATAATTTACTAGACACATCCTGGCCATAATCCACTTCAATCGCAACCTTCAAAGAATGCCGAAAACCAAGAAAGATGGAACTGCACAAGTGAATGTGGTGTATCCCAAATTCAAAAATGGCCGGGTACTGTCAGAGATGTTAGGGTGAAGCCAATTTTTGGTAAGATTCAGCATGTAAAACCAAATTTTTGCTGTTGAAATGCATGTTGCATAACAAATCCATTGTCCAATTATCCTACATATATACAGTACTGTGATTCTTATTTTAGATTATGTGGATGAAATATTTGCAACAATTTGTGGCAGCATCAAAGCAAAGACTTTGAAGAAGGCTCGAGAAGAGTTGAAAACCATGACCCCACCACCAATGAACACTATGTTGGAAAAACAACCCAAGTCTGAGGCATTGAAGAAAAGGGAGGACAGAAGACAGATGCAGCTTAAAGATGTCCCTCCTTCAATACCAGGTAAATTATTATGGTATTCAATATAGGTCAAAGAAAGTTTGTATCCATGTTTGCATGACAAATAAATCTTGTTCATGAATATCACTAGTTAATAATACCATCTTGTTTCAGTGACAGAGCTTCAACCACCAACTCCAGCAGTGACTCAAACAAGGTCAAAACCCAAATGTTCCGTTTGCAAGAACCCGATGAAAGGACACAAAAACATTCTTGACTGTCCAAAAAATATGAAGTAATATTTTAAATCTACTGTATGTATATAATTATAATATTTCTGTCTGGTAAAGTTGATAAAATCCTAATATGAACATTTCACAATACTTTATCTGTTACTGTCTCTGTGCAAAATAATTGTAATGCCCTTTGGTTGTTCATGACAAGGAAAGCTGTCTTACATTAGCAGGTCTTGTACTTGTCATTGGAAATCCTCGCCCCACTCACCCCAGAGAAACATGGGGCATAGGTGGGACTGGGGAATGATGGAGGCATTTGCTTGCAATGATTGCCCCTATAACTAGAGCATTTTCTGGCATTAGTATATACAAAAGTCTAATGCCCCATATTTCCCCGGGTGAGGGGCTGGGATTTTGATGACAAGTGCATAATATACTAGGGCTGACCATAGGCATAAGTTGTAAGTTTTTGAAATGTTAAGCAGTCTCATCGTCAAAACCTTTAAATTGTTCCTTTTCATCATTGAATGTTGATCTGATTGCATTATATGCACATGCTGGTAAGGCTCTCCTTTCATCACCCAAGTATCCATGTACCATGAAGATAAACTCTCTGTAGGCAACACTGCGTAAAAACCTAAGAAATAAACGAGCTTGTTCAATCGTTCGTATTAAATAAACGTGATTACAAATAAACAAACACTGTAGCTTGAAACAAGAATACATACGTTTGCTCTGAACCAGTCTGTTTATATCTTCTTTGATCGCGTGTCTTGTATTTTCTCGCGAGGTTTCTTAGAGCCCATTTTTCCAAACAAATAGGTCTGAATCCTGGGTGTAGAGTGATACAGCACGGCGGCTGTGGCACATCTTCTAAAACCAAGTTATCCTTCAGAGCTTCCCTACAAGATTCCATCTCCTGACAGCACCAAGCTTCGTGTGTATTTTGTATATGTGTTATCACACAATGGCCGCATTTACACCTGTGAAATAAGATACAGGTGAGGGAAGTGTGGTTTGAACTCTTTGATGTGACTGATGCCGTATCAAAAATATATCAGCCAGAGATACTTATTTTACGTTAAAATAAATCTATGTTTATGCTCACCATGATTTAATATCTGCAAGGCCGTCCAATCTTTGCTGTAGCATCTCGTTTTGTTCCTTGTGTTCCGCAGATTTTTTTAGATATCGCGCGTACCATTCTTCGCCCGCAAGCGGTTCATCGGTATAAAGGCATGCATCATAATCGCCTAAAATTTCGCTATCAACTGCTTCTAGAGTTCCAATTTCATGACTGGTATCATTTGATTCTTCCTCTATAATATACCCAGGAATATAATTGTACTCTGAGTCACATTGAGAGCCATGAGTGCTTTCCGAATCCGAGCTACTGCCTGACATGCTGGAAAATATACCAAATGTATAATGCGCGTCGTAATTAAGTTCCTTGAGCTACGTCACACCACGCTCGTCCCAGACTCTTGTTGATACGCGACATTTTCACGAAAATCGTTGTTTAGAGCCGCATATCTCGCGAATGAAAAGAGAAAACCGAAAAATGTTAAATAACCTATTAACTAACTTTTTGTCCTCTACTCAAAAGTCAAAAATTTTTTTTGTGACATAAGCACTTTAAAAAACGGATCAGAATGTGGCTTTTTTATTTCAATTGTGATCATTTCGAGACTTTTGTCTTGAAGATTAGGTTTTCTTGTAAAATTGATAGAATTTCGAATAAATATACAAATCCCACCTCCGGCCTTATTGCGATCCTTACGGATGCAGGTATAACCTGGGAGGTTATTTAGAGAGTCAGGATCAAATTGGTCTAATTTAGTCTCATTAATTGCTAGAACATCAAAAAATACCATCTTTTATATATACTTGTAACTCATCAATGTGTTTTGAAAGACTATTGATGTTTAGTGATCCAATTTTAAATCCTCTAACTCTGGAAAGGTCAGTTTCATCATGTAAAACTGGACATGATGTTGAATTATGATTGGTTAAATTATCTGCATTGACAACATTACATCAATAAGTGATGTAATTTCTAAAATTACTAGCGAGGGCTTGGATACCTTTCGGATTTAGGTGTAGCCCACCTGTATTCAAGCATTGTTCCCGGATATTGTCATTACTTATATAATCTAAATTATTTTGTTCACAGTAGGTCTTAAGTAAAGCATTTACCTCCGAGATCTTTGCATTCAAGGTTGGGTTGTCATTCCTTTTGATGACAGAGGATATGGCTATATCCACACTTGGCTGTTGTGTTTTGATGCCACAAATGACCTTGACCAACTTGCTGTTTATTTGTTTTGGGCTATCATTCCTAAGATTGTTTGTCCCAGCATGAATGATCTTATCTGGTTTATGTTTGAGTGTTGGTTTGATGTAATGTTCAAGATCTTCTATAACTGCCCCAGGGAATGACTTTGATATCACCTTATGTGATTTGGAAAGCTTTCTTCCATTTATGTGTTTGGTCATTGAATCACCTATGATTGTGACCCGAGATTGGTTGGCTGTTCCATTGTGAGACGGTTTACTGTTATTTACACGCTCACCTGAGTTGTTTCTTTGCCTTTGTTTGTTGACATTGTTGATAGAAGCATCCTGTTGCTTTCCTTTGCTCTTTTTGCTGACCTTTATCCACGGACCACGGTCCATCGCCATTTGACTTGCTACTTGAATCGTTTGTTTTGGTATCGACCGAGCCACTAGTTGGACTGTTTGAGATTGTTTTCTTATCTTGAGTCAGCAGTTGAATCGCTGCTAACAAATTTTCACGTTCCGCCTCGAGATATTCGACCTTAGATCTCAATTTCTCACACGAAGGACAGTCATTGTCGTCACGTTTGTTTGAATTACAGCATTGAAATTTATTCTCAAGTGCTGTAGTTTTCATCCATAGTTCGGAGATTAATTTCGTATGTTGTTCACATCCAGAACAAGATTGATTGTTGTTCACGGCTGAAGTTTCAGGGTCGTTTACTTCAATGCATTCGTCCGAGATTTCAGCTGCATTGTTGTTGTTGGTCGTCTCAAGATGGCCGTCTTGCGTGTCTTCATCGAGCACGTGGTCAGATGTTTTTTCGGCCATTTCCATTGAGTACAGTGGCGTGGTGGCTCCAAAATTTCAGGTGGGGCCAATGTTAAAATTGGCGCCCCTCAGTCCAATGTCGATATTGGCGCCCCCCCCCCCCAGTTGCTTATACCGTATAATACTGACAAAAAATTTCGCCATTAATTTTAATATATTTCATGCATGAAAAGTAAACTGGTTCAGCTCTTTAAATGTAGTTATTTTCTAAACATAATTTGTTTCATTAGTACGATAATTGTCTATAGTCTTTACATACAAGAGTAAAACGTCAACATATTTCTAAAGTAGAGCTTTTGACAGTTCGGGAGAAATTCCTGCGTACAAATCGATGAGACGCTCTTTATCGAGTGAGAGCAAAATTTTACGCTCGATCACCATTGTAAGTAAAGATTCAAGTCTCTCCTGAATCATAGATGAACGAATGCGAGTCTTCACCCTCTTGAGTGCAGAGAATGAACGCTCCGCAGTCGACGAGCTAACTGGGATGGCCACAGCAATAGCATAAACTCGACAAAGTTTTGGGTATGCATCAACCAAACTGTAATCTGTCACTCCGTTCGCCATCTGACTGATCTGAGCCATCTCGTGTCAACTGTGTGCTGGAAACGTCGTCATCATCATTGTCATCATCTTCTACTTCCTCTGCCTCATCGAGCATGGAGATAGTTCTACAGTCGAGTTTCCTGAAAGACCGAGCGAAATTAAACAGTTCGTCAGCACATCTGAAGGCATCTAAATTGTATGTTTCGCAAAAGGTGTCGAGGCATCCTTGCAGATCTTGAGCAGTTTTGAAATTCTTCACAAGCTCTGGGAAGCGACTTGGGGCAAACAAGGAAAATGCTTTGAGCAACGGTTGGTTCTTCTCAAACCGATTCTTCATTGAGTTCAAGACCGTGTCCACAGCAACGTAAAACGTGTCACGTTTCCAATGTTCTTCTGGTGTTTTAGCAGGTTCGTCTTCTGCATTTTCACCATGCATCCTTCTTCGGCGTCTGAATCTCGTTTGTTGCCAAACGACACTTGCGGAGTCGTGTTCTTGCTCCACGCATCTGACGATTCGCTCCGCAATTCATAGGCATGTACAGTTGATCACATACGCCAAGACGAGAATTGTATTGTGTAAATCAGCCTTAAGAGAAGCACCTGATGTTGGTAACTTTAGAAAACCTATTAGTAAAATAGAATTTAATCTGGATCAAATATATCAAACTTTAGTTAGGACTTTTTACATACTGTAATATTTATATCTAACCTAAATTAAATTGTAATCAAGTTAGTCATTTTTGTATCTACTGCGAAGCAGTAGATATAATGTTGTCGTGCTGTTAAGTTAAGTTAAGTTAAGTTAAGTTAACAATAGATTGCCTTCGGAGCCAATCAAAACATAGAATTAAACGATTGACTCACGACAAACCACCGAAGCCAAAATTGTAAACGAAGTACTTCATGTAAGTCAATGCTATGGCAGCATGGAGTTTAATGGAGTTAATAGGCTCGAGAGAGATACCCAAGCTTAGTAAGTATTTTAAGTATGAATCGTTGTCAATTTTTAAATGTGATGTACTTTTGACGTTGTTGGAATGATGATAAGTTTTTGAAAGCCTCTTTAAAATAGTCTTTGGACAATTTCATATTCAGACAAGGCAATTTATATGACCAACATGTTTACATGTATTCATGCAGCAGTCTGATCGGGCTTTGTAAACTGACAAGGTTGTGCAGAAATGAAATTTTCTTCTAAGAATACAAAACTAGCTTCATGATCAAGCAACAATAGTCAGTGAATATGTCAACAATGATCAAGCAACAATATGTCAGTGAAAGGCTATGTAGAGAGTACAGGCCCAAACGGCAAAATTTATTCTACCTTTTACTGCATGCATGCAGATACAGTATATGTCTACTCGATCTTGAAGAACAATTAATGTATAGTTGCTTTCATAATTTTGATGACAATTGCTGGAGATTTTCGTTCACAACTTCATTATTTCTAAACTTTACAGCAGTCATACTTCAGATACCAAATGGATTGCATTATTATTATTTGACAAATTGTTGTAACAAAGTTATTTAAATACTTTATTAGTCAAACTTTGTGAGTTGTTATTGATGTACTGTATTAAAATTTGATTGGCCTACTAAACTTTACAATAACCATACTTTATTACCATAGGTTTTAAATAGTACCATAGCTTTAATAGTCAAGCTATGATCACACTGCCTCTCACCACGAGGACCTAAGTGAAGCCCAATTTGATTGAGTTAGTATTTGAATGGGTGACCATGCACATATCTGCATGGGCTTGGGACTCATGCTTCTGTGCCGGATATGAGTAGAGTTGTTAGTGCTCAACCTCCTGTGCTTTCCTGGCTTTACTCAGTTCCTTTCATAAGGTAAAAACACAGCATGGCTAGCATCGACAAAAATCTTGTTCAGCTCTGAATACAAGCTGGTCACTACAAGTACATACAGTAATTACAACATTGTTTTTACCATAGTAGCTATAGGCATGATTAAACGCAGTAGATACATGCATGTCTGGACATGCCTATTTTTTGTATGAGCTGTACAGTAAGTTACAGATCCTCATTTTCCCCCTCTTCACTAATGGCGCTTGAGCTTTGCTTTCACAAATTCATGCCACAAATCAAAGAGGGGAAACTTGGTCAGTAACTTATTGTACAGCCTGTCAATATCAACATTATAATAATACTATTTTATATTAATGTTATTATATTCAGAAAACAAACTATCCATCCAGAATAGATAATATAAATTTACTATAATACAAGTTTGTAAAGACAGTGCAGGAACCAACCAGATTACAGGAAAATTGTATCAAGACTACTCATGTGAAAGAGCCATTATAATTACAATAAATTAGAGTTGTGCCCGATTAATCGACTCTTTCAGCAATCGATTAATCATTAACAACAATCGAATCATTGACAAAAGTCAACAGCATGATACTAAAATGAGTTTTTCTTAAAAAGTTGTGGAAAATGTCAAACGCAACTTGTTTTGATTCTTATCTCTGACTCTAAGGAAGTAGTAAAAAGCTTAAAAAATCACCCCTTTATTATTGAAGGGACGAACAATGGCAACACGTGTTGATTTTTTAATACGATTAATAGATTATTAATTGATTGTTGTCAACGATTAATTGATTACAAATATGGACTGATGGGCACAGCTCTACAATAAATCATACTACGGGTGTTTTTAACAATTATCTAGCAGTTTTAACAATTATCGAAGTTGATGTCGGTTGAAAGTGAATAGCTGTCGGACAGCGGGTTGTGCTTTCGTCTTCGCGATTGATACGGTGAACAGATGAAATCGATGGATCTCCGCTTTCATCAACAAACGCCAACGAACGCTTGGCAGTCGCTTTTGTTTTAATCGCAGGTCCCTTTGCTCCTGCCTTATCGCGGTACTGACGCAGAAGATTGTCGTCCAGATCGTCAAGCTTCTTCTTGTGATTTCTTCTTTGCTGCAGAATCCTCAAGCACACACGACAGATATGTTGCGAGGTAGGGTGAACGACGAAGTGAAGGTCGTCAATCTCACTTTTTACTAAAAATTCTCCCTTATTTCTAACTAAATTTCGATCAGAAGCTTTCACCAACACCGAGAAACACAGAACGCACGCAGGAGACGCCATGAATAATCATAGCTAATTATAATGCATTGCGCAAATTAATTTTTTTAATCTGATTGGAAATCCACGTGACCAGAACAAGGTTTTGGCTTCCGATGCGCAGACGCTTATACGTATTAATCACCGGAAATACAAGCGTCTGCACGCAGGCTAGGTAACCACTAATTTCATTCTCGCGTCATCAGGGCTAAATCCACTTATGACGATTGCAGTTTTACTCATATCCAATAAAAACGCGCGAAAATTTAACCAATAGGAAAGCAGAACTCTTTAGTGGTTACCTGGCCCATATTCTTTGATTGGGCCAGGGTACCAGGCTAGAGAAGGAGTTGCAAGAGTTTATGATTATTAGCAGAGGATTATTACCACATGGATTAGGTAAATTTCAAACCAATTTTTTAAGATTAAGCTTAGTCACATTGATGATTTATTCAGCTTGTATTTCATGTGAAATCTAAGAAATAACCCTTACTGAAAATGTTTAATCAATGAAATGAACTACATAGACAGGTAAAAACCCTTTGTTAAAAGGCTATTATTAAAACTTTTTATATTCCTTACTTTCCATGTATCTTCAGTTACTGAACTGAGTGAGTTTAACCTAATGAGTATATTATTTGAGATCAGTGGTTTAACCTAGCTAAACTTAATGCATAGCCATATGTACGCATTGCAAACATATTTTTCATATTAGGGGGACTTTCCATTTACACGGTTAGACCGGTCAGTCCGGTTAAATGGAACACGATTCGTTTGAGGCCTGGGATGGTCTAGCCTGCTATAGCAGACACTATTTTTCTCCCGCTTTACATGGGCACTCATGTTTATATTTCATTATTTTATATGTCATTCATTTTATCAAAACCAGACATTGTTCAAAAAGAATTACTTCTAGGACAAATTACCATACTAAGCACCTGCAAAGCAGGTGTTATACATTGTAACTCCTTCCCATCAGACTTATTATTTCTGATGCAGACTTTGGTATTTTACTCTGGCTAATAATTCTTCTTGTCCAGGGGGTACCCTTGGATGAGAAGAGGTAATTAACTAATTGTTATACACCAACTCTAGAGCACTTGCTCCTTAAAATAGGTTAACCAGCAGTGGATTACCTAATTACACATACTCAAAATTTCCAGGAGTGATTCTGCTTGTAGGATAAAGTTTAAATAAATTGTATTTTAAATAAACCAATAAGGAATTTAAATAACTTAAACCATGAGCAACAAAATGTTGATCTTGACATTTGTCTACCTGTAAATTATGGCTTTTCTACAAATTGTTTGCTGGGCAATTAATTTTCATCACCAGATTATGCTGTATGCTGTCAGTGATATCTAGCCATAAAAAAAGTCTTAGATTTAGCTAAAACCTGCCAATTAAATTAACTTCAACCCATGAAAGCTACTTCCTTACCTGAAAGTAGCTGGCCACAGTGAAGTGTGATAAAAACTTAGAGATTAAAAAGATTAGAAATAGACCTATTCGTGCTGAAGCTGATTGCCAGAATAAAATAACAAAGGCTCTCTTAGTATAAAGTAGATCAGTACTGCATAGGCAGTGTTAAGAATATAGCAAAATAAAAAGGTTGTGAACTGCTGAGAATTTTGAGGAATGAAATACTTCAATACTTTCAAAAACTTAATACACCCCCGTACGAAAACGAAAGATCTAAAAAGGTCTTGAAAAGGTCTATGATAGGTCTTGGAGACCTTTGCTAGACCTTTTCTAGACAATTATAAGACTTCAATAGTCTGTCAAAGGTCTTGCAAGACCTTTGTGCCGCGATTGTCTAGAAATGTCTTGAAGAAAAGTCTTGAAAAGTCTTGAAAGGTCTTGAGTAGATCTATTGGATAGATTCGGCAAAGTATTTTGCCTTAAAGGTCTAGATATATGCCTCAAGGTCTAGCAATTGACGTCATTCACTGCATGGTTATTACTGATCAGAATATGATTTCCACTGTAGCTACTAGCTAGCGCACAAAATTTGCGCTGTGACACAAATTCGCATGAGTTTTTGTTGCCAGTTTTGCTAAAAAATTGGTATAAGCTATATATATATATATATATATATATATATATATATATATATATATATATATATATATATATATATATATTTGCGCAATGCGTCAATATATAGCTCTCGCTATAGGCTAACTAAATTCAAAAACTTAAACTTACCGTAATTTAAATTGGTGTAGGTTAAACGGTAAAGAATGAGCTTTAGTCCAAATGCTAAATTGATGCCGTTTTGGAATATCTTTTACAGTTGTCTGATCGGATTGCGTGCACATGCATTTAAACTAGAAAAAATAGCTTTGAACCTTGCCAGGAAATAGCAAAAATACTTTGTTGATGCTGAAAAGGAGATAACTTAATCACTCTTGCAATTTAATTTGCAAATACAATTATTATCATCGAATAAGGACGGCGTTGTAGACTTGTAGCAGTAGCAGTTCTCGCATCTGAGCCAAACCCAATAATACCTATAATCAGTCCTAAAACTAAATAAAATATATTATTATTATGTGCGACTATTAAACTTTTCCAAATTCCGTCAGATGCTTGCGGCTAAATTCAATCTCGGTCAAGTGTCTACTGACACCATCTTGGCGCCTGCATTTGAATCTTGTGCGTAAAGCCGTTGATTCGGAAATACATAGGATATTAAATTGCGCGTTGCTTCTTCTGATTCAGTTGAACCTGTTACGAAGGTATTAAACTAAAGAAAGAAGAAAGATGGAAAAGTGTGCTGGTACTTGCCTTTAAAGCTATTGTTTCAGGCTGCCAACATTCTCTTAAAGTGTCACTGAGACGAAATTTTTACCCCTACTTTTTTCTCTATGAGCCTAAAGTGCATGTATCGAAGACTTACCAAACGAAGTTTCATGCTGATATTCGGAAAAGTAAAGCAGATATTGACGAAAGAAATACGCAAATTCGCGGCCGCCATTAAAATGGACGTGTTTATTTGAGACTGGGTCTACAATCGGGAGCAAAATGGTTGAGACGCTTCAGAGATTTTTGCTAAAAATTTACATATCCAACAATTGACTAAAAAAAAACTTCACTTTTCTTCATAATTCCCCCCTTCCCCCCATTCAATGTTGTGCACCTATTATACATGTGTCCTGCAAATTGCATTATTTTACTTGGTCAACATTGATATGGGGGAGGGGGGTCGCCAAACTTGGAAGGTCGATTTTCCGCTAAGCGAATCAAATTAACTCCATTTGCGAAAGTTGTTTCAAGTCATTTTGCTCCCGATTGTCTGAAATTACAATCTTTAGTCCTGACTTAAACCCAATAGAAAATGTATTTCACTTGGTAAAGCGTAACCTTAAAAAGCAAGCAACGGAGAAAAAAATAACGTACGAGTCGGTCGAGCAGTATGCCCAAAGAATCGAAAATACATTTAAAGCGCTTGATAAAACCTTAATTAACAAAATAATTTCAAGTATGCCCGCACGTATAAATCACATTATTAAAAACAACGGAGGTCGCACTAGGTTCTGATCGCTAGTTCTGAGATGTAACTGAATGGAATAAATTTGTAACTGTAAATAAACAAGTGTCAAATGACTAAATAAATCTGCTTTTGTCTATATGTATGTTTATGTAAGGGGAAAGAAGAGTGGGGCATGATTGGGAAATAACTTGTTCGCCTATAATAAGTTAACCGAAAATTGTTTTACTGTATTTTTCGTGAATATGTAAATGAACTGCGACCAACGATTTACGGTTTACACCCAACATAAATTATGAATCAAATTAACACATTATTATAATCACTGGTGTAAATCGTTAACCGTACATCATATATAAACAGCAGTTGTTATATCAGTCTCGGCTTAACAATGTTAGTCTTTAGAGTTTAAAAGAAATGCTGCAAAGCATTTTCCACACACTGGAATATCGCGCTGTTCGCCTTCGTTGAATTGGTTGTTAAAATAAAACACCTTCCATCGCACCGACATCATCTCCGTTTCTTTTTCGTCAATACATCCGTTGGCTACCTGTTGAATATCGTGTCCATTTCAAGATTCTTCTTCTAACTTACAAAGTTCTGAATGGCCAGAATACCTCCTTGATCTACTGCCTGCCTGCCTTCCTTTCTTCCTTCCTTCCTTCCTTCCTTCCTTCCTTCCTTCCTTCCTTCCTTCCTTCCTCCTTCCTTCCCTCCCTCCCTCCCTCCCTCCCTCCCTCCCTCCCTCCCTCCCTCCCCTCCCTCCCTCCCTCCCCTCCCTCCTCCCTCCCTCCCTCCCTCCCGTCCCTCCCTCCCTCCCTCCCTCCCTTTCTTCCTTCCCTCCCTCCCTCCTTCCCTCCTTCCTTCCTTTCTTCCCTCCCTCCCTCCCTCCCTCCTTCCTTCCTTCCTTCCCTCCCTCCCTCCCTCCCTCCCTTCCTTCCTTTCCTTCCTTCCTTCCTTCCTTCCTTCCTTCCTTCCTTCCTTCCTTCCTTCCTTCCTTCCTTCCTTCCTTCCTTCCTTCTTTCCTTCCTTCCTTCCTTCCTTCCCTCTTCCCTCCCTCCCTCCCTCCCTCCCTCCCTCCCTCCCTCCCTCCCTCCCTTCCTTCCTTCCTTCCTTCTTTCCTTCCTTCCTTCCTTCCCTCCCTCCCTCCCTCCTTCCCTCCCTCTCTTCCTCCCTCCCTCCCTTCTTCCTTCCTTCACTCCTTAGTCCTTCCCTCACTCCTTAGTCCTTCCCTCACTCCCTCCTTCCCTCCCTCCCTCCCGACTCCCTTTCTTCCTCCCGCCTCCCTTCAATCAATCCATCCATCCACCCACCCATACAGTATAAATAATAATTTCTTTGTTTCTTCTACATAGTCCTCCACCGGATTCAATATTTATACGCAATGTCTCCGACACCGAAATGAAGCTGAAGTGAATCTCAGAAATGGAAGGGTCCCTTCAAATACATGGCATGCCTATGTTTGGAGTTCTGGCATATGATATTTTGTTGCGACGAACTCCTTATTGCTATATGCCTTCATTATTATTATTTAACGAGGCGGTCACACAGCCCTATAGCGTAACATAATCGAAACGTTATGTTGATACGGAGATTTCCATACTGCACTTATTAAGTACGTATTGCTCGTTGCTAAATCCAAACAAGACTTGTGATAGCGCCGATAATGACTTAACGACGGGAAATTGCCTCAAATTCTCCGTTCCACTTTATAAGACTTTATTTTTTTTCTCGATTTGGTCGAATGGCTTTCGAAGGCCACACGACTCAAGACTAACGTATGACCAGTCGGACTTATTTCGCTATACCTTATGCCGCTACGTGTAAACTGGCATCTCAATTTCTCTATTTTCCCCTCAAATTGATTCGTCTTGTGATCACGTTACAGATTGCTTATCCTGTTGACCTGAGTTTTTAATTAACGTTAGTGCATACAAAACTATAATAAAAATAAGCAAAAGTGAAAAGGTGGTAAACTGCTGAGAATAGTGCCGGAACCACATTTCACTCTGATGATGAAGGGTTCCGCTCGAAACGTCAGTATTTCGACCGTTTATTGACCTTTTCACTTTGCTCTATCTAAAACACTGCCTACGCAGCACTCTTAATATAACTGTACAACGTAAAATATATATAGTACTAGCTAAAGCACTACAGTATCTGCTGCTGTACGTTGTTTGTTGCTGTTGTACGTTGTTTGTCTGCTGTACGTTGTTTGTTGTTGCTGCTGCCGTTGTTGTTGTTGTTGCTGCTGCTGTTATTGTTGCTGCTGCTATTGTTGTTCCTGTTGTTGTTGTTGTTGTTGTTGTTGTTGTTGTTGTTGTTGTTGTTGTTGCTGCTGTTGCTGTTGTAATAGAAGCGTTTCAGGATTCAAGCGTTTAACCGACAGTGCTGTATAAATAAATGAAAAACTTTCAGGGCATAGCTACTCATTGTCAGCCGTTTTGACATTCACCGCGTTTCCAGACAATTTAATTCTAACAACAGGACTAAGACTAGGATCTACAAACACTGTTGCCTTTCCAAACTTTCAAAACAATGGGGGAATTTGTTGTTTTCTAACCCAAGCGAACTTTTATTACAATATTATTGTACGAGTCAGTATACTGTACATGCACGGTTAACACTACTCCTCTATCAAAATAAAAGCTCCTCTGTTGTTCTGGTATTAATATATATCTTGTCTTTTCCACGAAAAATCTGAAGGGGCTGTGTCACGCCATTTTTAGCAATTCTGGTACAAACAATATTGTCTTAAAATCACACAAAACTTCACAATAACAATTTTAAAAGATATAGAAACACAAAAGAGATGCTAGAATCCTGCACAGAACTACGGATGGTCAAAATCGAGTGAGATTGCGAGGGATTGTAAATCGACATCTTGATTTCTGTTTTACCAAACACAAATCAAGTTTAGCTGAGAAATTGTGCGAAAACTCGGTCTTAAATTTTCAGAACTCGATCTTAAATGTTCAGAAATCCTCTATAGTTGTTATAAGTAACTCACATTCCATTTTCGAGTCAATGTTTACTTTTAATTTTGAAGTTCGTAGCTCAGAATTTGAATATAAGACAATTGAGGCTGAAAATAGTGTGACACAGCCCCCTTCAAAGACCCTCTCTTATTGAGATTGCTTAAAAGTCTTTTTAAGTTTGCTTAAAACGCAAACTTTTTATCAGAGTTTTGTGCAATTATAAGGACGAACCATACAAATATGCCTTTAGTGAGCCTTATTGAGTTCTATTCCTATTTTGCTGCAGATCACTATTTTAGGCTAGAATGATCCACCCTATAATACTACTATTTTTGGCTTTTTTTGTATTTCATGCGAGCGGCAAATCACTTTCTAAAGTGTACGAGATTTTTGGATTTTTAAAAAATCCTTAAATTTTCTCATTGGATTTTTTTGACTTTTAAAAAATTGGGGGTTTCTAAAGATTTTATGAATTTTCAAAGTATTTTAAGAATTGTCCAGGGATATTAGTGATTTTCCAAGGACTTTATGGATTTTCAAGGGATTATATTGTCCAAGAATTTTATGTATTATTAAAGATTGGGATTTTTAAGGATTTTTTGTCAAAGTGTACGAGATTTCTAAAATGATTTGCCCCTCGATTTTATGAATTGTGCAATTGATAACAAAAAAATAATTTTAACATCAATGAGCGTTTTACGATTACAAAATTGATTATTTTCACGGTGTCGTGCGAGCATACCAAAAAATGTGCTGTACTTTACTCTTAATAGGGAGGAAAACCCGTAAGGCAATGTTCTATCGGTAGCAGCCGTTTTAACGATGGCATTAAAGTAAGAAAACCTGATCTTAAACGAAGCCACTTGGGTGTCAAGGTTATAGATGAAAAAAGGTGGTTTCCAAAACACACTATTAGCTTTCAAGTCAGACAAAATTCGGGATAAACGCAACACTGAATCATCTATACTGTTTTACAAAACACACAATTAGCTCAGTTTAAGTCACACAAAATTCGAGATAAACGCAACACTGAATCATTTACTGTTATATAGAAACACAACATTGTGGATGCCAGATTTGAAGACAAGTGTCTTATCAGTTGGTAGAAGGAATAGAGCTCTGACACGAATGTTGGCATAAAAGCAATAGAGCGAGAAGCGTTTTGCCTATAAATATTATTTATAGAGCACATGTTAAAAACGTTTGGATGTTTGCCAAAAAGGCTGTTGACCGCAAAAACTTGTTGCCGTTGTTTCATGAAAACGTAGACTGTTTTAATGTCTTCATTTTAACAAACAAACTTTTCCGGTTTTTTGGTATTAAATGAAAAATACTTAAAAAATGTGTCGGAATCGTCAGCTGTCCGACACATCTCCGACGATACCCGAAATCTCCGAAATCTCCGAAAGAACTTCTGGAGAAGAGAGAGAACCGGTGTCAATAATAGCCTGCGTAGCAGGCGTTACTGGATTGGGGGACTGGGGAGAGGGCTGAGAAGTAACGCCTGCAGTGGAGCTCTCAATCTTGTACCCAGAGCTTGCGATCCTTTTGGTCATTACCAAGGAACGGAGGCTCTGGGAAACTCCGATGAAAAAGACCCCAATATTGGGTTTTTGTTCCCAGTCCTCTGGTTCCCAGTTCCCTATAATTTGTTACTGTCATCGACGATCTTTAGCTTGTTCGAAGACCAAGGAAAATATTTGTTTACCGATAAAGAATGGCCCAGTATGTTTTACAAAGCTCTTGACAAAGCGCTACAATACAAATGGCCTTTCTTAGCTTTTCTCTAAATCGTCAACTGGGCGATTTAACGAGAGTGTTTTATATGTCCGCGTCGCCGTCGGCACTCGGCAGTGATCGGCTCAGCCGCTCAGGTAAGGAATTGTACTCAGTCAGGAATTTTGGCTAAACTACATCGACCTTGTATTCTCTAATATAATTTTAAAGTTCTGATACGGAACTGCGAAGAATTACGAGACGAGTCAGACGATGGACGTTTGTTTGGCGACGAAGCAGGAGAATAATAATAGTTCTAACTTGTATAAACTATATAATAGTTCTAACTTTTTGCTGTTTTTATTTATTTCATGTGTTCAATAATTATGTGTTACAAAACGTCGAGAAATCGAGTAAACAAGTTAGCAACGTGCACATTATTTGAAATTTTACTGTTTTTAAACTAACCAATCAGATGACAAGTTTCATTGGAGTTTCCCAGAGCCTCTGATCCTTGGTAATGACCAAAAGGATCGCAGGCTCTGGCTACGAGATTGTGGAGCTCTTTGGTTTTGTAAAACCCGTTCGCTGACGAACGGGATTTTAATTATTGATTACGCCGAATATGATTCGCTTAGCTGCCTTAGCACCCATAATCTGTCAATCAAGAAGGTTTAGTAAGTAAAATTAATAATTTCAATTCTAATTTTCAAACAAAGCTGAAACGATTTATATCAAAGGAAATATCTAAACAGCATCTTGCAGTGCTTTTGCGATTTGATCAAATGAAAATGCTGAGTGTCAGCCTCCTCGACTCCCATACCATTCAAGTAAGTTTTATATTTAAAACTCCATGCAAGAGTTTGGAATATATCTTAATAATAGGAAGTTCCTGAATTTGATTTTGAAAGCGAACACTGTGAGACGCTTTGCTTTCATATGTCTCTGTCAGTCATAAAATTTCTGAAAATATTTGCGAGCGAACACCGTGGGACGCCGCAGACATTTCCGTTCAATAATGGTATACCTTTCACTCAACTGTTTTATTTTGGTAAACACTCGCTGTCATTACTGTTCTCTTCATGAATATTCGTTGCCATTGATAGAAACAGGGTTACTCTACCATTCACACACCTAATTTTATAAATTTTCAGGCCACAGTTCGAGAAATATTTGTGAGCAGATACCGTCGGACGCCGCAGACATTTCCGTTAAATAATCACTACTATTTATATACCTTCACAACTGTTTTATTTCGGTAAACACTCGCTGTCATTACTGTTGTTTTCATGAATATTCGTTGCCATTGATAGAAACAGGATTACTCTACCATTCACACCTAATTTCATACATTTCCAGTCCACAGTTTTAGAAATATTTGTCAGCAGACACCCGGTCGGACACTGCAGACATATCCGTTAATATTAATTTATCCCTTCCACAGATTTGCGACCAACTCTCAGTTTTTAACTCCCTTGTACTATAATTGTTTTTTATACAAAGATAATTATTGAAATAATAATTTACGCGAAATGTTACTGAATTAAATGCCATGGATTTTGAAATATTACAATTAATACAAACAGTTAATTTAGGCTTCAGACATTGGCCGCTCGAGATCATATTTCATTTGGGGGTGTTTTGACAAAACCAAAGAGCTCCACTGCAGGTGTAGGCTCAGATTCCAGCCGTTGGGTCTCGGTGCGCCCGCGATCCCTCGCCCAACCAACGGCTGGGCGCATCGGCTTCATCATTGTTGAAATCGATCAATCATATGTCAGCCCCCCAAATTTTGGGGGGCATAAATTTCACTCGTAAATGACGAAACGTAAATAATTATAGGCTTCGATAAGTACGATTAACGAAACTTCGATATAATTTTATCACAAAATTTTGACGTTTGTTGGCAGTCGATAACTCTGGCTTTCCTTGGAAAGAAAATAGCTTTCCACAAAGAGGACACAAACTGTTATTGAATTCTGAATGCCTGTTAGTAGTTTAATACACCAATCTGATTTAAACCGCAAGATTCATGCAAGCCATGAGATATATTCATGCAGGGGAGGTTACATTAGATTACTTTACGTTTGGAATCGCATTAGAATAAGTGTAAAATCTTCCATATTCAACAGTTCACACAAAGTGATTGATTATCATACTATCAGATTATCATATAAAGCCCTCTTTATAAAATAAGGTGTCCTCTACGCACGCTCTGATTGGCTGGGCCCCGTGCATTTATAAGAGTATGAAGATCATGAATGACGTAAAATGGCGTGAAGTGGCGTAGGATGGCGTCACCTGGCGGGAAAAGCTAGTGAACCTTCAAAACTATCCCACTTTTAGTTTATTTTTCCCCCTCTTATTTTATAAAACAAATAAAACATACCGCTCCTGTGCATATGTACTCTTATAAAGGTACGTTTGACGTGATTTGAACACGAAAGAAGTGTAAAAGCACTCGGCTTTCGCCTCGTGCTTCTACTCAACTTCTTTCGTGTTCAAATGACGTCAAACGAACCTTTATAAGAGTACATATGCACGGAGCTTTATGTTTTATTTGTTAAATATACCGAGAATATTATAGGCAAAACTACTATTTAGTGTCTGGTTTTACGTTATATGCATGTAGTGATCGAAATCGTTGTCTTATTGACGTCGGTCACACATCGTTTGACAGTATGTCTTTTTGAAGTCATCGATCAATTGATATCGAGATTTCGATACATCGATATTTTCCATATACCAAAAGACACAAAACCGGTGTTTTTGATGACGAGACACTTTCATAGATATAACTTTCTAAATTCTGCTTTTCAGAACGTTGCTTCGATCATCATACAACAAAACTGCAAGAAATAATTAAATAAACTCATAATTGTCAATACTAGATATATAACATTCAAACAAGTCACATAATACTTTGCATAAAGTATTAAAGGAATGTTCAAAGTTTAAACTGTTTCAGTTAATGGTTCATTTTCAAAGAAGAAAGGGAAGTCTTGCATGCTTTCTTTTCAGCATGACGTGCCAAGACCTTGGACAGTTCACTGCTTTTCCTCATGGATCTTTGGTCCTTGTACACAGGAAGATAATGTCGTTTCAGGCCTCTTTCTTTGTCACCATTTATATAAAGGTCAGCTATACCATCAAGTGCTGCTTCGCACTGCAATACTGAAGGAAGAGACCAGTCGACTTTTGCTCTCAAAGAAAGAACATCATGACTTTGGCCACCGTCCATTTCTTGAGTTTTCATAACTCGGTAAAATGGCTCCGCAATAGCTTCTGTGCCTGCTTTTGAGTACATTATGTCGAAAATGACGCCAATCTCACGGCCAACAGATTGGTAGAACTCGGGATCATTGTACAGAGATTTGATAATGCAATCTTCCTTCAGTACGGCAGTGAATTCCTCCCCACTTGTGAGACAGACGTCGAACTTTAATATCCAGCGCGCGCTTGCTGTTCTTTTGCGTGCGCGCGCGGCGCTCCGCAGACAAAATTGCGCACGTGGATTTTCAAGTGCGCACTACAAAGTTTCCAGTCTGGCAACTGGCATTTAAACTGGCATGTGAACTGGCATTTGAATTGTAACTCCCGAGATGTGCTTCAGTGCTTGCTGCCAACTGGCTTTGGTAAATCCTTAATTTTTCAACTATTGCCTTTCGTGTACGATTTTCTGAAAGGGGAGAGTCAACGCAGATGTTCCTTAAAATGGTGGTAGTGGTACCACTTCGTATGATCTGCTGTTGAAGTCTCAAACTAATTTTTGCACATCCAGAAGTATTTGTCGACAATATGAAGGTATGCTTTTCTCATAAATGCTTGTTTTTTAATTACCATGGTAGTGTGGTTAGAGTATGTTAAAGTGGGTTACCGTAATTGTCTGGCCTATTATGCTATGTACCAGATCCAATTGTAGGTGTTGTGCATAATTGGCATTTTAAATGTGGTCCAAAGTTCAGTTCATCGTTAATTCCAGTGTGAGATACCTAATGATCAAATAATTTATTATACCCTCACAATTAATCATCCAATCAAATGTCTACATTAGCATCACGTGCCAGCCCAATATTTTACGATGTAGGACAACTACATATTGGACAGCAACCTTTAGACAGGGACACGGTATACGGTATTTACCCGAATTGCACAATTATTTGTTGGATATAATAAGATACCTATTGGATTCATCTTCACCTGATATAGAAAATATTTAAGTCTCAAATTTTAATATTAACAGGCTCGACCTGCGGTCTTGCCCAATATTGAATTTTTGACTTAAATATGTTGCCATGTTGGGCTTAGATGAATCCAATAAGTTATATTATTATTCGATTTATTTTTATCTTCCTTTTAATTGGTTGAGGAACCACTACGTCACCTGCAAATAACTGCCTACAAATAACAGTCTGCTCATGCGCATTAGCAAATAATATTCTACTCATGCGCGTTTTACACTCAATTTCGGCAAACGTAAATCGCTCGTTCAGCCAAGCTGGAAAGAAATTTAATGAATGGACAATTACAGGTAAACAATGTCAAATAAAAATAAATCGAATAATAAAACAATTATTGAACTCGGTTTTCACAAAATATCGTGATTTGTCAGTGTCTCGCAGTTCAGTTATTTGCCTCTGCCTTCGGCATCGGCAAATAACTGATCTGCTCGCCACTGACAAATCACGATATTTTGCTCAACCTCGTCCAATAATTGTTAATTATCCGTAATTTTGTCATAAATATTATAAATAAGTAATCATATGATTTTGCTTCTAATCATGATATTGGAAAATTTACCCAAATTGCACTCACCTACTGTATATGTCTCGCGCAATTTTTGTTCTATTTTCAAAAATCACTCGCAGTGTAAAATCCTTAATTGCACTCGCTAAATTCGAAAATTCAGTCATGCGAGTTCATTTTGTCTAAGACCAATTGACTCTTTCATGTATAAGTCTTGCTTTCACAACTAATTTCTCCAAAATTATGCACTTCAGTCCAAGTGTAGAACATGCAATATAGCACAAGAGCCAACACCACCACAAGCACAACAATATATAATGACTTATCTCTGTTGTGCAGTTTGATAAATGTCAACAAACAGCTGTGAGGGCTTTTGTCTGTTATATACAATTTCACTGTCTTCAGGGTTCAAAATAAATATTTTGGATTTAGATATTTTTGTAGGCTGTCTTGCATATGTACATTTATGGTACCGGCTATTTTGATATACAGGCTATTTGCCTGCTATGTGAGTCCATGAGAGGCCCACCCAGGAATTGTTTTAGTTAATAAGCTCGTATTCAAAAAAGAATCTCATTTACTGTAGACGTCGCACTAAGGCTGTGAGACGTTACACTACATTGGAAGTACGAAGTTACATGTACACTACGTTTTAAGACGTTACGCTATGTTATAACAAGTTATTAAAGCTACTGTATGTTATACAACATCACGCTGTGTTGTAAGACGTTAATAAGCTATAGTAGGGTATAAAGGACGATCCCAGGACATGTTTTGAAATACTTACCCCACCCGGTCCCAGGACATGTTTCGAAAAATTTGACCCCACCCTGGTTTTGAAAAATTTACCCCACCCGGTCCCAGGACATGTTTTGAAAAATTTACCCCACCCTGGTTTTCCAAGATGGCGGCGAAGTTTTTCGGGAGGGGGTTTTCGAATTTTTTTCGGGAGGGGGTTTTCGAATTTTTTTCGGGAGGGGGTTTTGAAAATTTTGTATTCCTTTGAATACAAAACTTTAATTTAATTTACTACTTAGTTTTCCAATGTCCAATCGCTAAGGTACTAATTTTATCATTTTGTATAACCCTTTTGTCATCTGCAGAATTTAATGCTATTTTGTTGAGATGGACGGTATTAATGGTATGGTTGGTACTTTTAAAATTGTTCATGCCTTTTATGACATCCTGATCTGTAAATATGCAGTTTTTGTAGTGTTCAAATTTTAAGTCTTTGTCGATGACAGCCTTTGCAATACCTTTACACTTTTTGAACTCCTTCTCTTCCCATAACCCAGTTAAAGGATTAAACTTTTTTGCCATTTTGACAACATATGATTTTGCCCTGTTTCCTGCGAATGCGGCTATAATATCGGCACCAGTCTCAGATTTGAACATTCCAAGAACTTTCTTATTTACACCACACTTAATTCCACTTGGATGAGTTTCTGGAAAGTTTGAAGTGTCAAACATGGTTTCAACATCATCTGAAATGTCTTTAAAAAAGTCTTCTGTTTTAATTTCGTAACATAAGCTGTCCGTGTCTGTAAACAATAACTTTGCATTGTCCCCATATTTGTTTTTAATGTAATTGTAATGAAAGTCATACATGGGGATCTTACTTTTGTCTAATATTGCAGCACCCACAGCTATGGGCTTGTCAAGTTTAACCCTGGTTTTTTTCATATGAACAGCACCCAAGTTTTCAGTAAATATTTTGATACCTTTGTATTTTGGCTTTTTTGCGAGTTTTTCAAGCTGGTAGTCAAATGATACCAATCGGACATCAATCCTGTCTCTAACATTTTCCATGGTTTTTCCAAATACTGAGTTGTTTAAAAGTTTAAAGAAATCTTTTTCAAAATCATTGGTGGCTTGTTTACGTTTTTCTGTGTTTAAATTAATGTATGGCATCATCCAAGCCTTTTCATTGAATGATATTGCTCTGTGGATTTTTGTTAACTTTAAACCATGTTTTAACATTTGTGCCAATGCTTCGTAATGAACCACATAGTTTTCTTTGTTATTAAGATTTGGTATTAATTTTTCAACCCCATTTACTTCCATTTTTTCAGCTGCAAATGGGAAGTCGTTATGGAGGTCATGGAGTTCTTTGGGATATTCAAGATCAACCTCTAAAAAACAACCTTTGCCTTCTGTTGTCAAATATTTTTGCCAGTCTTCCAGCTCTTTTTCTGGGACCCACTCGAATCCACCAGTTGGTAGCGGCTTTGTCATTGTACCACCATACAGGTTGTTCATGTCAAGGTAAACAATGAAAATACTTTCCTTGCTTGGATCGTAATTTTCCATGTACTTGTTATTGGCTTCTGAATATCTGTGGGTGATGGTTGAAATTCCACCGCGGATGTCTTTTTCAACCATTAAATATTGATCTGGTTCTGTAAGAAGTCCCAGTTTTTGACCTGTCATTTTTAATAGGCTAGCCCAAGATTGACCTGGGGTTGTGTAGGACCACATGGGGTCCAGACCATAAGTGTCTTTACACATTTTACGAAAGTTTTGTATAACATCTGATAATCCAAGAACATCAGTTTTTTGGTACAAATTCATGTAATCTTTTAAAGTCTTACAACCAAACTTTTCAAAAACTTTTTTTCCATGATTGTAAGCTTCAATGTCAACATTTTTTCCAGTCAGTCTCGAGTAAAATTCTTTGTATTCTGGATATTCCTTACAATCCAGCTTTTTCAAACTGGTTAAAAACTCGTACGGGAAAACACCTTTTTGCTTTAAAAGTTCCACATTTTCTTTGGGATGGTTTTTGAAACCATTTTCAGTGTAATGGAACTCATCATTTGGTAAGTTACTGGTAAGTGTTGCTAATGAACTTGACATAAATTTTAACGAGTCCAAAAACCGTAACTCCAATGGAACCCATTTTTTTACTGTTACACCTTTGGCATCCTTTTTGAAACCACCATCCATCCAAAATTTTTTACTAACACTGATGTACTCTTCTTCTGTTTTTGCAATACAGTCAATGGGACCATTTGATATTCCCAAATATTTTACTAGTAGATGGCTATCGTACCCACTGAAATTATGGAACAGAACTGGTATGTGTCTTGCACTGCTCATTGAATAATTACAGTCATTATGGGCAGCACCACGATATTTACCATTTAAATGATCATGATCTCTAACTTTGGACTTTGCGGTGTTTTTTCCAGCTTTCCAAAGGCTTCTTGGATCCAAAATTCTGGGTTTTTTGTATGAGAATAACCCACCACAAACATAACATGTTGTAGCCTGTTGGAACTCTTCTTCATCCTTTGCTGTCATTATTATTGGTTTTGGTTCCTTTAAATAGTTATGCCAAATCTTTTTTGCTTCTTTTTCTAAGGTCTCAACAAACATTTTACCAATATCTTGGAAGTCATACTGTTTTGTGTAAGTTACATACTTTCCTGGGAATACAGATGGGTCAGAACAGATAATGTTAAAACCGTAGCTGACTGGTATGTGTTCCTGGTATTTTTGTGTGTAACTTTTTGACTCGTCATTATTTCCAGTTTTTAAAGTTTTTAACATACACTCAAAATCAGCCACAATAATGAATGGAACATCCTGGGTTTTCTTAAAATCTTTACCACCCCCAACCCATAATGTCGTCAACACCTTTTTCAGGATATTTTTGAATTTGAGCATCATGAGTTCTGCAAATTGTTGTGTGTTCATTCAATATTGCATCTGATGGAAATGGGTTTAAACAGCGAATACACCAAAACTTTTTGTGCTGATGGTTGTCATTTTGTGCTGTTAGTAATTTACCCAAATCCTTGATATAACTGAAATGGTCGTTCCACCAAAACAGGTTAACAACAGTGTCAAAATCTGATCTACTAAATTGCAGATGACAGACTTTTTTGATCTCATCATCCCATGTCAAAACATTTACAGAAATTTCATTATTATTTTCAAACCTTGAAATTTCTTTAATTTTGACAGGGAATGTTTGACCTTTGCAGTTGTATTTTTTTGCAATTAGTTTTACAGGTACTGGAACTCGTTCAAGATGAGTTAATGATGAATCCTCATTTAAAATTTCTCCAATGGCAACTGCATACAGAAAGCAGTTTAGGTCCTTGTTTTTGGGATTTATGATTGCCTTTTTGTCGCTGATAATTTTTGGGAGTGGTTTAAAACCCTTACCATTTAAAGGTTTGTATTTTGTTATTGAAATGTGGAGGGATTCAACAGACCTTATTGACCACCCAGATCCTTTCTTTTGGTGAGCTGCTAGGTTTTCTAACATCTCTTGTTTTGACAGTTTGTACAGTTCCGTAACATCCTCTTCTGTTGTCATGGCTTTCATGTTTGATGTAAAGTAAAAAAGATCCACTTCTTCCAGTCCAGCCTCATAATCATAGTGGACAAGTTTACAAATGAGTGTTGTTTTGACCTTTTTAGAGTTTTCAATGCTGTTAATAAGTTTTTCAACTGTTGCTGTTGTTTGTTCTAAAAATACTGTTGGATCCAAAAATCCTTGACCTGAAATTTCATACAAAGCTGCCTTGCCATTTACAAAATCTTTAATCATAACAGGCTCTGTTTGACGGATCTTTTTGTGTTTTCTTAATTTTTTTCTATAAAGTCTACCAATATTATTACCAATAATTCTTCTGTTTTTAGTAAGTTTTTTGTCAGCAACAGTCCACTTTTTGTCCCACTTAATTTTGTCCTGTCTCGCCTCTTCATGTCTGATCTCTCTTGACCATTTTTGGGTTTCCTTTTTCTGAAGTTTTCTGTCAAGTTTTTCGTTAATTTTGGTTTGTTTTAGGGTTTCATGTTGTTGTTGTTTTGTTTCTTTTTTAAGTTCTTTCTCCTTTGCCTTTTCTTGAAGTTTTGCAAGTCTTCCAGGTTTAAAGGGTTTCATTTCCTTGTCCCGTTGTAGCTGCCTTTGTTTTCTAAGGCGAGCATTCTCCCTTATTTTTAATAGTTTGGGGTCTGTCGTAAACTTAGTCATTTATTATAGTATATTATGAAATTTTTTTTCTTTAAATACAAAATAATAAAAATGGAAAAATTTTGTAAGGTTGTTAGTACTTTAAATGAATTGGTTAACAGTTTACAGACATGGGTTGCATTTGTTATTGGGTTATTCATCGGAAACATCATTTGGATTGTGGTCATAATACTTACTTAAAAACTTCATTAAAAAATTACTTTCATTAATTTGAAAGAAATTTTTATTAAAAATGACCAACTTTACAAACCAAACCCTAGAAACCGAAACCTTAGAAAACAGTAATGGACTTGTTTATTAATGTGGTTTTTTTTATTTTTTACCTACTCACTAACCAAAATTTTCCCATGAACAAAACTTCCCTTTGGTTCTTTATGTAAAATGGTATGCAGCTTGGGTTTCTGATTAAACAACGAGCTGCTTTGTAAATACTTGGGAACACAATTTTGTCTCCATCATTAGCTGTAAATGTTATTTTAACTGGTGTTCTAATTACATTTCTGTGGTGTTTGTCATAAACTTCGTTTTTAACTAATGGGATGTCAAGTTTTTCGCAAAGTGTTTTTAAATTTAAACTATGAGCTCCTTTAAACCCAAGTTTACCAGCTATTGACCGAAGTTCATTTCTTGATGTTTGTTGTGGATCATTATTTCCCCTTATTTCTTGAAGTCTGTTATTCGCACTTGTTCTTAGTTGCATTCGTATTTGGAAACGCATTTTGTTGAGTTCTTTTTGAGTAATCATGTTTTCCATTGTTTTATTGTAGTGTTGTTTTAAAAAAATTCCTTATTGATTAATAAGGGATTTTGTTTTTTTAATAATAACTACCATTTCTTACATTGCAGTAAACCCATTGATCTTTTTCATTATCAACCCATTTTTTTTCAAGGATTAGGTTCCTTTGTTCCTTCCGTTGTTGTTTGATCTGTCGGTACCAGTTTAGAATTTTTGTTATCATTGTCATTTATTTTATTTTGTGTAAAAGACTCCACAGATAACGATTTTTTACAACTGGGAACCATAGTGTAATTTTTAACTGTTTTGTTTGTCCACCCCATTTGAATGTTGCCCTCCATTGTCAGATCTTCCCTGCCAAAACTTAAACCAAACTGAAAACCTTTTTTTGTAATGTGGTTTTTGTTATATTTTTCTTTTTGTGTTGACTTTGAGTTTCCCATTTTTTATTTTATGCTTACGGACCAATATTTACCATTATACCAAACAATTATTTTGTTTTTAATGTAATACCTAATACTATTAGGGTTTTTTTTCCCAACTGCAGAAGCTGCCTGACCCATGCTGGGGAACTCAATTATCTCACTTTTGAAAGGTACCACAGCTGTAAACAAAATTTTGACAGGTTTAGTTTTTTTGTTTCCCTTGCATTTAAATGGAACATAGGGAATTCCAAGTTCATAGCAAAGGGTTTTCTTGGTAAGATCCTTTGGATATTTGAATCCGTTTTTGATAGCTAATTTTAGTAACTCTGCTTTTGCAATTGTAACAAAATTAATTAATTCAAATAAAGTTGAATTTTTTTCATACAGTTGTTTCTGTAAAATTTTTATTTCATCTTCTAACTCTTTGTTGTTTGTTTTTGAAATAGAGCGGCTAACAGTCCATTTTTTTCTTTTGTACTTGATAACAGTTTTGTTTCTGATGTAGTAATCGATAGATTTGGCTTTTAGTTTTTCTTCGACAGCTCTTGCAGCATCAGACATACTTGAAAAAATTTCTGTTTCTCCATCCAAAGATGTAAATGTTATTTCTACAGGATCCATACCATCATAGTAAACTGGATTACCTAGGTTTACATGGGAATGGAATGGAATTCCAAGTTCTTTGAAAAGTGTTTCGCGTGTTAAATCTCTTAATACATATTTAATCCCTTTTTCATATGCCAAAATGGTTAACTCTGCATTTGACATATAGGATTCTGATTCTGGTTCTGGTTCTGATTCTGGTTCTGATTCTGATTCTGATTCTGGTATTCCGTACATTTTCTTTTGGTTTTTATACAGCTCTTCCTGTAAAAGTTTTATTTCATTTTCCAACTCTTTTTCATTGATATCCATTTTTATTATAACTTTTTTCCCCCTTTTTTTAATTTCAATTTTTTCCTAACCAAACAATATTAGGAAAACAGTAAAAATTTAAGTAATATCAACTCAACTGTTATTGGGATCAACAGTATCGACACCATTGACATTTTTAGAAGGATTTTCATCACTTTGTACTGTAACATTTTTATTTTGGCTTGGTTTTTTATTCCAAACATGTTTGGCAATTATGATGCTGCCAGTTAACAAACCAATCATTGGAATGTATGGAGAAATTTTCTTTACCATGGATTTGACATCATCGCAAAATAATTTGTTTGATGAAAGTTCGGCATCCAGTTGTTCGTCATTTTGTATTAATTCAAGTTGTTCCATTAGTTCTGAAAATTTTGTTACAAGGGTTTCAGTTAACAGTGTGGTTGTTTTGTCAAGTTGTATCCTTTCATAGTTAAGTTTAATTTTTTCCAGTTGGGTCATTGAAGCTTTTTTCAGATATGCTTCCGAATGTTTGATCTCCTTTGCAAAGGACAAGCGGATAAGATCTTCCCTAAGATTTAAATCTTGCGGTTCTTCATTTTTTTCTTCATTCATTGTTGCGTACTCTGTGTTCATTTATTAGTAATGTAAATATTTTTACTTTTTGTACCTTTCTTTGTACTCTGTGTAAACAAAATATGTTAAACCTATTGCAAGAACCCACAGATTTTTTGCTAACCAAGCTAAACCCTTTGCACCCCACGATAGTGCAGTTGCTAGTATGCTTAAAATTGGTGCTATTACAGGCCATGCAGCTTTTGCAAGTTTTGCCAAGGCTTTTCCAAGTGCACCGGTTGCCTTTGCAGTGGTTACAACAGCAGCTTTCCCAGCTAGCACAACAGTTGTTATGATCCCAGCAATGGAAATGGCAATAGCAGCTGAAACTCCCATGTTTTGCTTGGCCCATTCTTTAAATTTTTCAAACCTTGTTAGAATACTGGTTTTAAGCTTTTCTTTGACATATTCTGTTTGTGGAGCCATGTTTGCTTCCAATCTAAGTTGCTCGGCTCTTAGTTCGCACACAACCTCAACCTCTCTAAACTTTCTTTTTTTTAATGGATCTTCTTCTTTGTCTGCTGTATCTTTCCACCACTTTTGGTTAATTTCAGTAGCTTGCAAAATTTTTCCTTTTATAGTTCCTGAAATATTACGCATCGGGACATCACCAACATTTTCTCCATTTTCAGCTTCGATGTAGTCCATTGCCATTGTTACTTCATCATTCAAATCTTCAGCAACTGTTTCTTGAAGCAGTTCAGCGGCTTGGGGGCTTATATTTAGATCTCTTTCTATAAGTCCAACCCCAGTTTTTAAATGTTCTGCGCTTGCCTTTGCTAGCAGATCATCAAATTTTTTAATTTTGTTTTCAACTTTTGTTCCTTTCCCTTTGGAATATTCAAAGTTGCCGGTATTAGCATCTCTAACCAAAATTAATACTTTTTCAAACTTAAGTCCATCAATCTCATGTGTTTTTGGATCGCGGGTAAATGTACTTCCTTCATACAATTTTTTACTTCCTTTACCATCACCCTTAGTTACTGATTGACTTAACTCCTCATAAAAAAAGGCTTTCATTATGTTTGTAGCATTTAAACTTTCTCTTCTGGACTCCTTTCCCAAAAAGGTTTTTGTTCTTTCTGAAAATGATTCATCCGACTCATCCTTAAATTGTGTAGGTCTTTTACTAAGTCTTTCCCTCATTTCTAACATTTCTCTTTTGTTAACAGGACCAAAATCATCATCATTTTTGAAAACTTCATTATATTCATCAAAAAGCTCGTCAAGCTCTTTAAAATAGGAAGGTCCAAAAGATGTTTCAAAAGTTGTCTCGGCCTCCTGTTCTTGTTCTGCGGTTTTATTAGGATTTAAATTCTGCAGTTCAATAGTTTCAGTCATTATTTATTTATGTTTGGTCTCCAATAACTTTTACCAACTCCTCGCCATAAAATTTGCCAATGATGTCCTCCTCCTTATCCCGAATCCTATACATGACAGGAACTCCTCTAAAAACAGCTGACACAGTAAAAATTTCATTTGTAAAATTTGGATCGTAACCCTTTGCAAAGTTTTTTCTGTATTTTTGAATTCTAACATGATCCCCAACTTTAAATTTTGGGTTAACTTGGGATTCAAGTGGTGGGATTCCATACAGGGTAAAGAAAACTTTTGATTGGTTGCTATCGTTAACATCCTTTGGCTTCATTTTAATGGTGCTGTGGATTGTGTTGTTGTAACTATTTGTAAATTTATCAAGACTATTTAACCACTCCTTGTTCCCTTTGTAAGTAAAAAATTTCCACATCCTGGTTTTCAAAGTTCTGTTAAACCTTTCCACAAGTGCAGCCTTTCTGTGGGATCTGGATGAAAAATATTCTATGTCAAAAGATTTCAAAAGAGTTTTTACACCAACATTATAAAACTCCTTCCCTTCGTCAAACTGAACTGTTTCTGGATATTTACCAAATCTTTTCTTGAATTCTTCCAATAATTTTTTAACACCTGGCACCATAGCAACAGTACTTTTCCTTTTAACAGGAACAGCAAACCCAAACCTGCTTAAAATTTCAATACCAGTTAAGATCCATTTCTGGTCATTATTTTCAGAACCAAATTTTGCCATATCTACCAAGTCCATTTGCATTTGGTCTGCTAAATTTTTAACAAATGTTTTTTGATATTTTCTTGGTTTTTTGATAGGTTTGTGCAATGTAAAAACTTTTTGGCTGTGTAACCACTCCTTTACTTGTTTGCGAGTTATGGAAGGATTTTCTTTAACAGCAGCTTGGTAAAGTTTTTCCATGGATTGGTAACCGGTTACAGGATTGTAGTAAATATCCCGCAACTCAAGGTCAATGAGTAAAAGTTTATCTTCCATTTTTATCTTAAAAGAAACTGAATTCTTTGCATTTTCTATCCAACTTCAAAAAATTTCAGAAAAAGTTTTTAATAAATAATGACAGAATGGCCAAAAGAGTGGGATGTCTTTGGAACAGTTCAGAATTTTTCTAAGCAACCAAAGGCATCTGTAAACATAAATACAATTACCATATTTGCAAATGAAAGAGAAAATTTCATTGTAAATTTAAACCCAATAGATTTAACATTTCAACAGCCAATGAAAATAAGGAACCCAACATTAAATGACTTCCTTACAATCCCATATTTTACATCCCTCGCAGCTTCTTATGTCGCAAGTTATTTGTGCGGTATTTCTAACAAGCATTTTAAAAATGGTTTTGAAAAATTTAAATCTTCTTTTTTGACCAGCATTGTTCATTATCATTATGTTTTTCAGGTAAGAAGGTTTTTAAAACATCCTGACAAACTTAGAAGGTTTTTGACAGTGGATGTCATAAAAATTTTACAACACAACCCCAATGATGTTTGGGTTAAAAAGATAAGTAACTCTACACAAAATGCAAAAGAATTTACACAAGACATGAAAGACCTTGGTTATGAAGTCAGGTATGTAAATTTGACAAAAAAGAGTTATGGAAGGGTTAACGAATATGAGGAATTGGTAACAGCTAACAAAAGGCACCCTGATGATTTCAAACATTTTGTGCCTAAAGATAGTAATGGGTTAACACTATTGGGACAAAAATTATTTCAACAATCCTTAGAATCTTTTGTTTACTGTGTATTGGGAGCCCAGGCAAAAACAAGGTGGGTCATTGTTAGCGAAGGTGCTAAAAGTTTACAAACACAAGAAGTGTTTAAAAAGTTAATGGAAGATACCATAGCACAGGATGATGTTACTGTAAGTATTTCAAATATGAGGCAAGCCATTAAGTCCACCAATGTTGTTTTGAATTTTGCGGTGTCCCCAGGTTTAATTTTAATCCCATCAGACATGAGGATCCTTATTAACCCAATTAGTGGTTTTAATAATGTTCTTACACTGGCAACAAACAAAATGGCTCTTGGTATTAACAGACATTTAAATCTTGGAAGACCTTTAAAACCATTTGTAAAGCTAGATGATGAAAAACCCATTGAAAAAAAATATAAGCCAGGAATTTTTACACCTGAAATTTCAGAAAAAAGTGATAACAGATTGCCAGAAGTTTTTGGGGCTTCAATCGGTACGGTTTTCTTGGTATTTAAAGGAATATCAAAATTAATATAATAAAAAAGAGATGTCATATCAAAATTTAGATGTTTTTGGTAACCCCATTATTGAAATTAAAGAAAAAAATGAACCAAAAGAATTCAACGAAAGCCTTTTAGAGCTTGAAACATACAAAAACAGAAGTAGGTGTTGCAAGGTAGAAACCGAAGAATATTAAGGAACCATAATTTGTACAGGTTGTGGTACTGAGTTACTAAGGTACCATGGTTTTCCAGTTAACAACCACTTTGAACAACCTACACCACTTTTGAAAAATTATGCAAAAACATTTTGGAAATTATTTCCAAATGAAGAAAGAATTGTTGGTTACGAAATTATGAAATTTTTTCTTAGAACCAGCAGACTTCTTAAAGGTTCGGGTTTGGTTCTGGAAAGAAAGTATAGTATGAATTACATCATTTACATCATTGTTGGTATTTGCAAAAGAGATGATCTTTTAAAAAAAATGAAAAAACCAACTCCATCAGAACTAAGAACATTTGATGAAATAAAATATATTTTGAATTATTCTCCAAAAGACAATGCCTACATTCCATATCAAACAGGATTTAAAGTTTTTGGCAATGCACTTAGTGTTGAAAATGTTTTGAAAATTGAAGAAATGAGTGGTATCAGAAAATTTAAGGAGTACATAAAAATTTCAAAAAAATTAAATGAAGAAAAAGAAAAACTGTTGGAAAAAGAAGATCTTTGGGAATGATACCTGTGCAACTTCTAAAACTTTCTAAAACTTATAACAAAAAATGTTATAAATTTTTAATCAAATATTTAAACAACAACAGCCAACAACCAGCCAGCACCAGCACCCAAAAGTGTTACGGTGATAGTCATATATTTTTCCATCTCATCGCTTGGTTGGTAATAATCATCAAGCTGTGGTTCCACCGTTTTTTCTTGTAAAATTTCGTGGAGTTCTTGGAAGGCCTTTGAAGTGTCTTGCATGTTGTAGTTTGCATTTCGTATTTCATCTTGTAGCTCCCTGACCTTGTCCTTTCTTTTAATTTCATTTTCAAAAAACTTTTCTTTGTCTTTTTGAAGTTTTTCAGTTGCCAAATTGTGTCTTTTTGCCTCGTCAGCATAACCATGTTTGTTAAATGATTGAAACAAATAACCAGCACCAGCAAAGGCAACTGCATTAAATAATCCTCCTGCTATCATTGATGCCATTTATTTAAAAAAAGAAGTCCGGATTTGCAGTTCAAATTTTAAATTTTCTATAATTTCTTTGGATCCACATTTTTGGGGATATATCCTTTGTCCTGTGCCATTTTTACTACAAACAATCCACCTGCAACTGCAACACCAAGTTTTACAGTTTCCTTAATGCTTGCTGGCGCTGCTAAGGATTGACCCGTTAGCTTTTTAACCAGCATACTTACTCCAACAGCTGAAACTGTTATCAAAGCGGCTTCGTACAGCTCATTTAAAACCTCGTTCTTATTCATTTATTATAATATTAAGTAAAAAAATTTATAACATTTTTTTGTTATAAGTTTTAAGAAGTTGCATATGAACATATTTTATGAAGAATTTTAGAGAGTCTTATAATTCTGTGGACATAAAAAAATTTCAAGAAGAATGTCGCCAACATTGTGGTCAACTTTAAATCTAAGTTCATTGTAAACACCATTGTCTAACATAGCCTCGGAGTTGATGTTTTCAAATTTTTCCACTGATCCCTTCAATAGTTGTCTTGTTGTAATTGGAAGAACTGCAGCTGTTCTATCCCTGTTTCCTGAAAATGATGTCCTTGTTCCATCAATCATCTCGCAGGATATACAGACAAATCTCATTCCAAGATTTATGTTGACTGTTTCTGGACTGTCTTGGGTTTCCCCTTTTTTAATTATTGTTGTTTCTGGGAATCCTAGCAAAGGACCAAGTTTTAACAACAAAAGGTTTTCTGTTGGGACTATTCTAATTTTGCAACTGTGTGGAAGTAAGTATGACTTTATTTCGTTTTCCTTAAAAACCCTCATAATCATTCCAACAGTCCAATAACCATTGTCAAAAGTAATTCTTTTTGTTCCATGCATAACATGTGTTGGGCTTGTTAGGTTGTTGTAGTTCCAAAAAACTGTTGCATCCTTAACAATCATTTTGGTGTCTTTAATGATCAAAGGATCTTCAAATTTAACAGTTGTTTCCCCATTTTTAAGTAAAATTCTTAGATTCCTCATTTATTATCTTCAAAATATAACATCTTTAACTTTTGGGATGTCAGTTATAATGGAATGATCATATGGATGAATTAGGTTAATTTCCAGTTTGGAGAATTTTTGGGATTTCAATGTTTCTTTAATTTTTTTCTCTTCTTCTTTTGAAATGTCTAAATAATCATCCAAAATAACCTGCATGTCTTTTCTGTTGGGGTTGTAAAAGGTAACCAGTTTTGAAATATTTTCTCTGTATGGTTTTGCAATACTTGTCAGTTGTTGGGTAACAACTATTGTACTAATGTTCATATGTCTTGCACCAAAACCAAGTTTTACCAATTCGCTGGTTCTGTTTTTAACACTTTGTCCAGAAGCACAGTCATCCAAAATAATTAGCGAAGGTGTTCCTTTACAATAGTCAACTACATATTTTAAAAAATCTTCTGACTCATCTTGATCGCAAGGGATAACAAAAAATCTTGGATCATTAAGATGCTCCCATTCTAAATATGTTTTGTTCCATACAAAGGTAGGACATATTAAAACTATATTTTCAAATTTTTTTTTGTAATTTTCAACTAAATTTTTCAGCAAATAATGAGTCTTTCCACAACTGGTCATTCCAACAATTATCATATTAAATGGTTTTGGGTCTTTGTTTTCCATATTAAATGGTTTTGGGTCTTTGTTTTCCATTTATTTTCTTAATAGTTTACACTCTGGAATGCACCTCCCTGTACTTTTAGTAAGCCATCTGAAAGAATGAAAACATGGCACCTGAGGTCCGTTGATGTTGCTTTTTTCTTGATTTCCAGCATGATTCCAGACTGGGTGGTTAAAAGTTTTGTACCATCCCCATATACAGCATTGTCATTAATTGACCGAAGATCCACAACAAGTGCAAACTGGTTTTCTGTAAAGAATTCATCAGCTTGGATTGTTGGATAATTTGTTTGTCTGAAAAGTCGCTCAGCCTCTTCAAACAACCTCCGTTTTGGGATTCCTTGGGAGTAAATGCTATTCGGGACACCTTCAATGGTAATCTTTACCCTTTCAATATTTGGGTATACAAACTCTTCTGATCCAGCTCTTGTTGCTTTTGTAAACAACATTACAACTGCCTTCATGCTCTTTCTTGGCAGATTGATGGTCTCATTAATTAATGTTGAAGCTGCAGCCCATGGTGTGGTTTTCATTAGGGTTACATGTTCAAATGAAAGTGCACGACCCATTTGGTATGATGACTCAATTTCCTGGACTAGTGCAAAGTTTGTAATGGTTTCATACTCCAACTCAATATTTTCCAAGGAATAACCATCAACAACTTGACTGTTTTGAGCTTTCATGATGGCGGTGGCTTTTGGCAAAGTAATAATATACTGCAAGTCGTTCGCCATACTGTGGGGTGCATATAATCCATGATCCCTTAAAATTTTGTCCAACTTGATCCTCTGTTTTGTTCCATATACAGCTGCATATGTGTCAGAAGAGGCATCATCAGATTTCGAAATAAGTTTTCTTTGGTTTAATGTTGCGATACCATCTTCAATCATGTTGGCTCGTTCATGCTTATCCATCCATAAGTCCTTATATGTTCCAAGAAGGCTTTCACCTGTGTTGTCGTAAACTTTTCCGCCTGCAAACCTGACTTCCAAACGTTCCTGTAGTTGTCTTGCAAGATTGTTATTAAACCAAGATTTGGTATTTTTGTTCTTAAAGTCAAACAAAAGAAACATTTTGTCAGGGACTAAGGTTGTTCCAGGTTTAAGTTTTGGAATATGGATGTAAATTACCTCCCCTTCATTGGCAGAATTGGGATTGAAAGTAATTACATTTCTGGCTCGTTCCCCAGTTATTGAACTTCGGTGTAACCGGTTATATCCGGGTACTAATTCAACTTCTCTCTCTGTATTCATTTATTAGGGTATTAGAAAAAAAATTCTAAAAAATGGATAGTAGTTGCATAGGATTAATAGTTATTGAAATATTCATCTTCATTTTCAAAATCTTCAGGCATCAAATCATCAAAATCTGCCCACAAATGATAACAATGGTTCTCATTATAATTTCTAACATCATATTTGCTATACATTAACCAAAGTTTGTATCCTTCATAGCTTCCTTTTGAAATTAAAAAAATAAGTTTCCCAATATTAAACCAGTTTTTACTTCCGAAAACACATTCTGTAGCAAAGCTGTTAACAATCATATTTATTGAATTTCTTTCCAATTTGTGGAAAGAATTTCATTTTCTTTGTTAAGAAATTTTTTTCTAAGATTTAAAGATCATATTGGGACAAATCTTTGTAAACTGTTTTTGCCTTGGGAATTTTTTCTTTGTCTTCTTTTGGCTCCTCCTTCCATTTGGTGTAAGTAATATATGTAGTAATTATGGCCGCTGCTGTCCCAATTACTGCACAAGTTGTTGAAATACTTGTTTCATTTTTGTCTTCTTGATCTTCTACTTCTTTTTCCTTTTCCATTTTTGCTTTTTTTCTTTGTTTTGCTTCCTTACTTATTGCAGCAAGTTTTTTACCTTGTGCGACTCTTTTTGGGTTTTTAACATGGGGTGGAGGTGTTTTTGTAATAGTTTGTTCTACTTTTTTTTCTGGTTCTGGTTTTTGTTCTTGTTCCATTTATTGAATAATTTGTTGAATTTTGTTATAATTTGTTCAACAGCTAGCTAAAATTTGTTTGGTAACTAGCTGGAATTTGTTTCATGGTTGCTTTTAACCAATGTTTGTCTGGAAGGTGTGTAGTTACAGTCCATGAAAATTTTAAACTTGTGTTTTCTGGAAAAAAAGTATGGTTTATAAGTTTCTTTTCTGTAGTAAATACTTTACCACATTTACAAGCAAATTTTCCTGGCAAAGTCCATTGCACAGATTTAAAATGAGGGCTAAAAACTGGGGTTACAAGGGTTTCATACTTAACAATTGTTGTTAACATTGATGATGCCATTTTTCTTATTATGATTTTAAAATTAGTTTCTTTTTTATTTTATTCAATTTTTTTTCTTAATTAATTTTAAGCATGTTAAGTTCAACATCCCACACATTAAAAAACAAATATGTGTAGTAGTCACCAAAAGATGGGGAAACACAGTGTAAAGATACTTTGGTACCCTTTATAATGGAGGCAATGCCTTCGCAAAAAATATTGTGTGGAATGCTTTCGTTATATGTTTGACCCATGGTTGTTGTTTCAAGGTCTGCAAGTTTATTTGATCTGTTATCAACATCTCCATGGTAAATACATGTTGTCAAATCAAAGAACTTATTGTATAGACTGGCATCGTGCCAAGTGGTTTTTTTAGAATTTTGGTCAATTTTATGTCCATCTGGTTGCAGTAAAAACCAATATTTTATTAAATATTTTCCGGATTCTGTTGCTGTAAATGATACCAAAGTGCTGTTGTTCCATGAATTATCCCAAACTCCGGCTTTGTGGTTTGATTTTCCACCAGTTTTTCTGTATTTTTTTATTTGTGTAAAATTTCCAGCCTGTCCTGTGGCTCCTGTAACACCTCTTAAACCTCTAAGACCTCTTTGTCCAGTTGTTCCTTTTCCTCCTGGAAGCCCTTGGACTCCTTGGGGTCCTGGGGAACCTTGGGGTCCTGTGTTACCCTGATCGCCTTTGTCGCCTTTTGAACCTGTTGCACCAGTGTTACCAGTGTTCCCTTTGTCTCCTTTGTTACCCTTTGCACCATCATCGCCAGGATCTCCTTTGTCTCCTTTTTGTGCAGCTGCACCTGCCATTCCTTTGTCTCCTTTGTCTCCCTTATCCCCTTTGGCTCCTTTTGTACCTGTGGTTCCATGGTCTCCTTTGTCTCCTTTTGTTCCTGCTGCACCTGTTGCACCTGCCAAACCCCTATCTCCTCTATCTCCTTTTAAACCTTGTGGTCCTCTAATACCAGTATCGCCTTTGTCCCCTTTGGAACCAGTGTTACCTTGATCTCCTTTGTCTCCTTTTGACCCTGTGTTACCAGGGTCTCCTTTGTCTCCTTTTGCTGCCGTTTGCCCAGCTACTCCTTGGTCTCCTTTGTCTCCTTTGGAGCCTTGGGGTCCTGTGTTACCAGTATCTCCTTTGGTTCCTTTTGGACCTGTTGCACCTGTTAACCCTTTGTCTCCTTTTACACCTGTATTTCCTTTTGGTCCTTGTTCCCCTTGTTCTCCATCTTCTCCACCACCACCATAAGAATAATCTGCATCATCATAACCATAGTAATAACTCATGTTTATTTATACAATGTTCCCATATTCCTTCATCATGTCTTTGTTAATTTTTACAATCTCTGCTGGAGTTAATGATCCATACACAACTTTAAAACCATATATTTTTCCTTTTAGTTGATAATTTATTGCGGTTGAAATACTACCATTAAATCTTTCATTTAAAAATACAGACCCAAAAGGACTACCTATATCTGTCAAATCCGATTTAAATTCTGATCCTGAACAAAAAACACCATTTAAATATATAAGACCTCCCGTTCCTAACCAATGACATGAAATAATGTGTTTGCTAAGAATGTTGTGGGATGAAGCCATATCTACAGTTTTACCTCCCTTATTTTCGATACCACCAATAATTAATTTAGTGGAAGAGTTGGATTTAAAGGAAATAAATTTGTCGTAATCACCATTATCATTCCCAATAAGGTAACACCAATTACCAGAAACAGATGTGCCAACCGCAGTGCAAACAACAAAAACAGAAATATTTCCATACTGCATTTCTGGACAAACAAAACACATATAGTTGTCTCCCTTATTTTCAATGTAATCTGGGCTTAAACCAGTTGTATCAGAACCAAATGTTGGAGCAATGGTTTTATCATTTTGCCATAAACAATATTTTCCATTCCGTGCTTGTGTTATTCTTTTTTCAGAGTTAACAGTCTCAAAGGTTTTAGTAGTGTTTGTTAAGTTAATATTAAAAACAGTTTTGTAGTTTTTTCCCAAAGAAAGGTTTTTTAACTTCTCCTCAATTTCTGTTAACTTTTTTTCAAAACTCATGTTTATTTATATGAAACTTCCATATTCCTTCATCATGTCTTTGTTAATTTTTACAATCTCGGCTGGAGTTAATGATCCATACACAACTTTGAAACCATATATTTTTCCTTTCAGTTCATTATTGGGCGAGGGAGTTCCATTAAATCTTTCATTGTTAAATACAGACCCAAATGGACTACCTATATCTGTCAAATCTGGTTTAAATTCTGATCCCGAACAAAAAACACCATTTAAATATATCATTCCTCCAGTCCCCAACCAATGACATGAAATAATGTGTTTACTAAGAATGCTGTGCCCAACATTCATATCTATAGTTTTGTATGTTTTACCTTCAAGACCACCAACAATTAATTTGGAATAAGAGTAGGATTTAAAGGACAAATATTTGTCGTATCCACCATTATCATTTCCAATAAGATAACACCAAACATTAGAAACAGATGTATCAACCACAGTACAAACAACAAAAACAGAAACATCACCAAACTGCATTTCAGGACAAACAAAACACATGTATTTACCTCCTTTGTTCTCAATGTAATCTTTGCCTGGACCAACAGCATCAGAACCAAATGTTGGAGCATGGGTTTTATCATTTTGCCATAAACAATATTTTCCACTTCGTGCTTGGGTTAACCTTTTTACACCACTAACAGTCTCAAATGTTTTAGTAGCTTTTGTTAAGTTAATATCAAAAACAGTTCTGTAATTTTCATCAGATCCTTCAAGATTTTTTAATTCCTTTTCAATGTCTTTAACCTTTTTTTCTAAGCCAGAATTTCCCACCAATGGTTTTCTTTGTCTACCATATCCATAATAATAACTCATTATTTATTTAAAGTTTAAAAATTTTAGAAATATTATTTCCTAACAAAGGAAATAAAATTTTGTTTAAAATATAAAATCTTGGAAAAATTAGACCCTATCTTTTTCTAATCCTTTTGGTATGTTTTTTAACATGGTTATCTATCTCTTTTTCGGTTAAAAAGCTTTCAAAACATATTGCGCATTTATATTCAGATTTACCAATTGTCATTTCTTTATGTGTAACCTTTGCATGTAACCTTAGTGCTATTTTTGTTTTTGCACTAAACCCACAATGTTGACAACAAAATATGTCATCTTTTGATGGTCTTGAAACACAATTAAGTCCATATGGTTTCCTCATTATTCTTATTTTTTCTTTGGTTTTAAAAAAAAAAATACAATTTAAAAACTTTAAAAAAAAAGCTAAAAAAAAGCTGAACACTTTATAGAGAAAATTAAAAAACTGTATCATACACACCAGTTCTAACTAACATTTGAACTTCTGTTTCTCCTGGGTGGATATAAGTACAAACGGTTCTTGGGTCTGTACTTTTGTTATGGTATATTATGAATGGCTCTCCATGTAAATATTTTGTAAAACCAACCCACATACATTTTTCTTTGTACGGACATAAGTTCTTTTGTTTGGCTTGTTTGGTTTCCATTTATTAAAAAATTTTTAACATTTTTGTTAAAGATTTTTATGTTGTCAAGAAAGGTTGAAAATCAAAGTTAAAAAAATATGTCAGAAAAGAGTCGGTTACCCTTTATATTATGTTTTTATAAAATTTCCATTACCATTTGTTCTGGTAAGTATTTTTCTGTGGATTCATCATCTTCTAGGAGCATATACACACCACTTTTATAATCCCATTTGATCGCTTCAATATGAAATGTTTCTAATAAGCTGTCAATTGTGGAAAAATTCATGGTTCTTGTTCCTGGACAAACAACTGTGTAAACAAGCGATTTTTCGTACAATCCTCTCTCTTCATTCCAACAAACATCATGGCACTCAAAGTCCATGTAAAGGTTTCGTAATCTTTTGTACGAAAATATTTCTCCATCGTTATCAACCAAAAAATTTTCGGGTTTTGGTTCTGTGGAAGATGGTAATCTTTCATTTTCAAATAGGTCATCATTTTCAAAAGAGTCATTAAATTCTAAACATTCTGCCTCTTCTGTCATAAAAAAGGTCTTGAAAAGTTTTGTTAACCATTGAGTCATTTCTTATTTTTTTAAAATTTTTAAAATTATTTTGAACAATTTAATTAAAGTCTTTTATGTCAGTAAGGTAATCCCAGTATTCAAGGCAAAAAAATTCGTTAAACTCTGTACTGTATTTGCTATACATCAGCCAAAGTTTGTAGCCTTGGTTACTGCCACTTGTCAGGTTAAAAATAAGCTTACCAATGTCGAACCATGTTTTTGATCTAAAGTCGCAATTACCTGCATTAATATTTTCTTTAACTAACATTTCTTATTTTCTTAAAATTTTAAAACTTAAACTTAACAATTGTCCAACTTCAAAAATTCTTCGCCGCCATCTTTAAAAAAAATTTCAAAACCCCCACCCAAAAACCCAACCAAAACCCCCTCCCAAAAACCCAACCAAAACCCCCTCCCGAAAAACTTCGCCGCCATCTTGGAAAACCAGGGTGGGGTAAATTTTTCAAAACATGTCCTGGGACCGGGTGGGGTAAATTTTTCAAAACCAGGGTGGGGTCAAATTTTTCGAAACATGTCCTGGGACCGGGTGGGGTAAGTATTTCAAAACATGTCCTGGGATCGTCCTTTATACCCTACTAGCTATGTTTAAGGACGTTACATTACGCTACGTTATAAGACGTCACACTTTGTATAAAACGTATACACTAGCCGGCTAGCGGTGTAAAAATGCCAGCTATAGCCGGTAGCCGGCCGCTATTTTGAACCCTGGTCTTTTTCTTTTGTCAGTGGTCCATTATCTCGACACTCATGTCAGGTTGGTTGCTGGAGCATTTGGGCTCAGCTAATTTAGCTCATTTAGCCACAGCTAATAACATATTGTAGTATGACATTCGTCATTCTCGCATTATCTAAAATATGACACACAGAATGTTACCAAATTAGTGCCATTTGATGCTAGATTATTGATCACATTGTACTGAATAAAATAAGCAGTTGTTCTTATGTTTCAAAAATAGCGATTTTGAACTGAAACATGACGCGAATATGACAATTCAGGGGTAAAAGCCAGTAAAGTAATAGGGAATCAACTGTAAAATGTCACACCACAAGATTGGGGCATCTGTGGACAGATTACAAAATCCACCTCATTAGCTTAAAATAAATCTAGCCGGTAGCTTTGCGCATAAAAAAATTGAGTGCTGCGTAGGCACTGTTTGTGCCATATCAAAGCCATAGCAGTTTAGTGGGCAAGAAAACCTTACTGAAACGGCACCACAATAATTATATCTGTTTACTAGTCGTGCTGCCACACTGGCCATATGTGAACGCCTCAGGACAAAGTCAAACCAAAGCATAGTCTGTGCTTTATGCTAAAATCTTGGTGAAAGAAATTTGGCCAGTAATTGAAGATTTGGCGAATTGTAAAAACCTCGAAGCGAAGGCAGCATGGTAGTCGAACATGCGCACTTTCGAATATATGAATGATGTAATGCCGACAAACAGACGCAAAATAAAACAAATCGAGATCTTGGCCGACTATACATAGCTCGGTAAAAGGACTGGGCACGAGTTAACACAGCCAACCGCCAACTTCAAGAATAGTGTGCTGCCTCCCTGAGGGGAGGCAGCAAAAATCTTGATAAAATCGATCTTGAAATCTTCAAAACCTTAAAGGACATAGCGGGATACACAATTTTGTTTATTTTAAATTTGCATAATTAATTTTAGGATAAATTAGGACGTATGCAAATGTGTCATATTTATAACTTATCTTTTTACGGTTTTACCTACTAACTATTTTACTAAATTTTGACTTCCTCCAAAGATCCCAAAAGTTTGCAATAATTTTGAATTAAATTTGTCTATTGTGTGGGCAATGTTCAGCGCAGGCCTAAATTTAATGAGTTTAATTTAAGAAACTCCAAACACAATTCTCTTCCCGGGGTCCCAAGGTTTGCCCTTCCCGGGCTTTGAGATATAGAGATTTTGTTTTATAATAAATGTTTTTTTTATTTTTCATGATAGATAATATGCCAATATCAAACCAAAATATAAAATTGAAGTTTGCGAGTGTATACCAGGCCTTCAGATTGCGCTGTCAAAATGCTATATGTAGCACCTTTGGACTGGTAAATGACCCCAAATTCACATACGCAAGATTTTAATCAACCAATTCGCCTGAAAATTTGTGTGCATGCTAATTTCGTCAATACTAAACAATATGCAAAAGATCAGATGAAAATATAGAATTGAAGTTGGCGAATGTATACAACGCCATCAGATTGCGCTGTCAAAATGCTATATGTAGCACCTTTGGACTGGTAAATGACCCCAAATTCACATACGCAAGGTTTTAATCAACCAATTCGCCTGAAAATTTGTGTGCATGCTAATTTCGTCAATACTAAGCAATATCCAAAAGATCAGATGAAAATTTAAATTTGAAGTTTGCGAGTGTATACAACGCCATCAGATTGCGCTGTCAAAATGCTATATATAGCACCTTTGGACTGGTAAATGACCCCAAATTCACATACGCAAGATTTTAATCAACCAATTCGCCTGAAAATTGGTGTGCATGCTAATTTCGTCAATACTAAACAATTTCCAAACGATCAGACCAAAATATAAAATTGAAGTTTGCGAGTGTATACCAGGCCTTCAGATTGCGCTGTCAAAATGCTATTTCTAGTAGCTTTGGACTGGTAAAGACCCAAATTCACATACGCAAGATTTTAATCAACCAATTCGCCTGAAAATTGGTGTGCATGCTAATTTCGTCAATACTAAGCAATATCCAAAAGATCAGATGAAAATTTAAATTTGAAGTTTGCGAGTGTATACAACGCCATCAGATTGCGCTGTCAAAATGCTATATGTAGCACCTTTGGACTGGTAAATGACCCCAAATTCACATACGCAAGGTTTTAATCAACCAATTCGCCTGAAAATTGGTGTGCATGCTAATTTCGTCAATACTAAACAATATATGCAAAAGATCAGATCAAAATATAAAATTGAAGTTTGTGAGTGTATACAACGCCATCAGATTGCGCTGTCAAAATGCTATATGTAGCACCTTTGGACTGGTAAATGACCCCAAATTCACATACGCAAGATTTTAATCAACCAATTCGCCTGAAAATTTGTGTGCATGCTAATTGCGTCAATACTAAACAATATGCAAAAGATCAGATGAAAATATAGAATTGAAGTTTGCGAATGTATACAACGCCATCAGATTGCGCTGTCAAAATGCTATATGTTGTACCTTTGGACTGGTAAATGACCCCAATTGCAAATTCACATACGCAAGGTTTTAATCAACCAATTCGCCTGAAAATTGGTGTGCATGCTAATTTCGTCAATACTAAGCAATATCCAAAAGATCAGATGAAAATTTAAATTTGAAGTTTGCGAGTGTATACAACGCCATCAGATTGCGCTGTCAAAATGCTATATATAGCACCTTTGGACTGGTAAATGACCCCAAATTCACATACGCAAGATTTTAATCAACCAATTCGCCTGAAAATTGGTGTGCATGCTAATTTCGTCAATACTAAACAATTTCCAAACGATTTATTTTATTATTAAGACTTTATTTAGAACACGGAGTCCAATTCACATAATGTGCTCTTCTCTGGAGCCGTGTATAAACTAACTAACTAATACAAGATAACTAATAAAAATAATACATAACTAATTTAAAATATTATACACATTCACGTTAAGGTTAGTAATATTAAATAAATGATTTATATTCAACAATTGATTTAGCATTAATTGCCTCCACAGGTAAGCTATTCCACAGAACAGTTCCTCGATATGTAAAGCTTTTCTTGAGTGCCTCAGTTAAAGGTCTCGGAACAAATAGTTTAGAATCTGAACCTCGTAAATTATGACTATGAACCGAATTAACCGAAGTAAATTTATTAGAAAGATATTCTGGTACCATTTTATTGATTGTTTTATACATGAGCGTTCTGAATTGCTGAGACCGTCTTTCTTCTAGATTGGGCCAATTTAATTCGGTCAGAATTTCATGTGACCGAACACTATAATCAGATCCATTGATAATACGAGCGGCCCGATTTTGTAGTCGTTGGAGTTTTTGTTCCAGACCTTTACCTAAGTTACCCCAGACACTGCTACAATAGTCGAAATGTGGTTGAATTAAGGATTTATAGATTAAGATTAGGATTGGACGTGGGAGAAATGATTTTAATCTCCTTAGTACTCCAATTACTTTGGCCACTTTTGAAGTAATCTTCGAAATATGATCATCCCACATCAAACACTCATCAAGCTCCAAACCTAAACATTTATACGTCTTTACTCGTTCAATTTGATTGCCATCGATGGCAACATCAGGTTGATTTGGTAAGGTAGCTAGTTTGTGTCGAGTAGCGATGAACATACATTTTGTTTTAAGTGCGTTTAAACTGAGTTTGTTCATGTTGAGCCAGTTTTTAAGTGTATGTAAGTCATTATTCATAACGGAGAAAAGTTGATTAATGTCTTTATCCGCGTATGTCAAACTAGTATCATCAGCATATAGATGACCATCAGATATCAAATTGCAATTTGGTAAGTCATTAATGTATAGTAAGAATAATAATGGTCCTAAAATAGATCCTTGAGGAACTCCACATGTTATATCAGCGCTATCAGACGGAATATTATTTACAAAAGTTATTTGAGTACGTTCAGTTAAATAGTTACGGAAAAGTTCAATGGTCTTAATTTTGAAACCGTATCGAGATAATTTATTTAAAAGAATATCATGGTCAATGGTATCAAATGCCTTTTTTAAATCGATGAAAAGTATAGCATTGATCAATCCATTGTCCATATTGGTATACCATTTATCAGTAATATCTAGTAGTGCTGTTAAAGTGGAGTGCAAAGGCCTAAAACCGGATTGTGAATCCGAAAGAAGTTTATTTTTACTTAGAAAATCGTAGGTTTGATCAAAAATAACTTTTTCGAAGATTTTTGCAATCACTGATAGCACAGATATAGGCCTATAATTATTGGGATCCATTTTACAATCTTCTTTATGAATAGGAGTTACCCTAGCTCTTTTCCAGTCGGGTGGAATAGTGCCAGTGTGGATTACTAAATTAATAATATACGTCAGCGAGCCTATCGTGGTTGGTGCACTTGCTTTCAATAAACAAGCTGGAATGTTATCTAGACCATTGGCTTTACGCGTTGATAGTTTATCAACTAATTTTGAAACTTCTAAATTGCTCACTACCCGGAGTTCAAATTCATTATCGGGTTTATGAATATGATCATAGTTTATATTCAGATTGGCTGGAATTTTGGCCGCCAATTTTGGTCCGATACCAGTGAAGTGTTTATTGAAAGCATTGCTAACCTCCACCGGGTCATTGATTTCAATATCATCAATCAAAACCTTCTCCGTATGAGTAACGTTTTTATTCTAAGATAATATAGAATTAATACCTTTCCAGGTATTCTTGCACTGTCCAAGATTATCATTAAAAAACGAGTTGTAATATTGGATCTTGTTTTCTCTAATTTCAAAGTTAACTTGATTTTTAAGATTTTTGAAACTAAACCAAGCGGATTCCTCGTTGGTTACTACAGCAATTCGTTTCAATCGATCTCTCTCCCACATTAAGTGTTTGATCTCAGTAGTTAGCCAGGGTGCACAAGTAGTCCTAATTCGCCTTTTTTTAATCGGAGCATGTAAGTCCGCAATACGAAGAAATGTGGATTTCCAAAGATCCCAAGCCTTAATAGGATCAGTGACTGATATTATTGACTGCCAAGCAGCTAAATCAATATCACGCTTAAAATTGTCAATATTGAAATGTTTGTAATAACGATTTTGAATAATTTTGGGATTAGATCTGCATGGGCTGCAATGTTTTCTAGAAGCATAAATTAAACTATGATCACTTATTCCAATATGTTTAACTCCTGATACCGAAAATTTACTGGATTCATTTGTGAGAAAAAGGTCGATTTGTGTAGAAGAACTGCTAGTGATCCGTGTTGGTTCCTGAATAAGTTGGCTATATTGATACGATTTGCATAAATCAAGTAAGTGCTTTGTATTATTATCAATTATGTCGGCTGCAACATTACAATTGAAATCACCGATAATGTTCGATTCAATGTGTAGTGACTCAATTCTATCTATAATACCATGGAATTTTTCAAAAAGTTCAATAGGAGTATTAGGAGGCCTATACCATGTTGATATAAGGAAAGGTTTAATTTTAGGTTTATTGATTTCAATACACAGAAACTCAAGAGCATCATCATTTAGATCATCTCGAATTTTATACTCAATTGCATTTCGAATATATATTGCAACACCTCCGCCATGTCTTGTTCTATCACGACGAATAATTGTATAGTTATTAACTGCAATTTCATAATTACTGATGGTACTATCAAGTCGTGTTTCATTTAAAGCTAAGACATCTATGGTTTGCTCTTTCATATTTAGCCGCAACTGATCAATATGTTTTAATAAACTTGCAATGTTTAAGGAAGCAATTTTGAAGCCCTTGAGTTTCGATATACCAAAATCATATTGTGTTGATATATTAAAATTGGATTTGTGCTGTTCTGTGGAATAATCAAGCTTATTTGAATTACCTGTGTCCGCCAATCAATTGTTAACAATATAATGAGTAATGTTTTTTGCAACAACAATAGTTCCTTTTCGGTTTAAGTGTAAACCTCTAGCATTTAAGCAAGATGAGTCAATGGTCTTATGATCTAAATAGTCCCATTTGTTGTGTTGACAAAACGATTTAATAATTCCGTTAGTTACCTTAATTTTACTCGACAATCCGGGCTTGTCAGTTCTGGGTAAAATACCTGATAAAGTTACCTTAGTTGTTGGGGAATCTTCACTGATTTGAGTTCCAAGATTAGCAACTCCTTCAGCCACTTGTTGTGGGGTCAACTGGTTTATATCATTAGTCCCAACATGTAAAATAATTTTGCTGGGTTCCCTGCGAATAATTGGCTTTAGATAGTCCTCCATATCAGAGATAGTAGAGCCAGCGAAGCTCTTAACTACAACATGATTATTAGAATCAGATAATCGCCAACCTTGTACATTCTTCACGATGGAGTCTCCGACTACTACGGTGGTTTTCTTTTCTGATTTTTTATTCTGCAAGTCGACATCTTCATTCTGATTTGCATTTTCTTGCATGACTGGATTTTGAGGGACTGGATTTTGAGGGATTGCGTTCAGATTTGCATTTTTTTGCATAATTGATTTCTTACTTTTCTTCTTCTTCTTCTTTTTCTTTGGCTTTGATTCTGAATTTTCTTCGTCGTCGTCGTCCTCGGATGAAACTACTTCAATCATTTCAGATTGACTGGCTTGGTCTTCGGAACAACTTGTCTTCGAATGTAGCGTAGACTGCGTAATTGTAGGCTCATTACGTGTGGCAGCTATAGTATCCCCTTGACGATATTCATTATTGATAATCTTGATGGTCGTTACTAGAGATGCTTTCTCGTTTTCAAGATCTTTGATTTTTGTATTCAGATCTGACATAACATACGAGACCGTATTTAGTCTGTCTGTTAGAAGTAGATTTTGTTCTTTCAGTCTACTATTTTCTTGTTCAAGCGCATTTGTATACTGTTTGACATCCTCATTCATTAACGATTTCTTAAGATTATTCAAATCATTAGAGATGATATCAACCTTGTCAGAAAATCTAGCCTCGAGATTTCTGATTTGGTTATCAATATCACTAAATCTTTCAATGATTGAAATTTCGGCATAAGGTAGAGATGTTTCAGGATAAGTTTGTTTGTTAGCCATACCTGTATCTTCTACTTCGTCTTCTTCTTCGCGGTGTTGTTCACCACTAAGATCGTCCTCGGTTAATATGTCAATCTGCTCAGTTTCATCTATCACGGAGTTTGCCAGTTGACTAAGCTTTGTTTCAATCTCATTCGTTTGTCCCGATAGTGATATCTTCTTCTTAATCGGGCCATCCCATTTTAAGTTAATGTTCTCACCTGTAAAAAGTTTGACATGTCCACCAGGCGAAGACCATTTGCCACTAAGCTTTAGGTGGTTAGCGACAAATTGCTTTAAATCACTTAAAGAACTATTCCAGCACAAGCTTTCACCAACTGCAATCAATTTGTACGTTTCGTTTACAGCAGATGAATTACTTTCATCCATAACACTTATCTCGTTGGAAAATCAAAATCAATCGCAGATTTGAAGAAGTCGGCTGAGTCAGTCGGCTGAGTCAGTCAAAATCAATCGCAGATTTGAAGAAGTCGGCTGAGTCAGTCGGCTGCTGTTGCAAATGGAGATAGCGCAACAAAAAATCGAGATTCTAGGTCAAAAATTGACTGAAAATTTGTGTGCATGCTAATTGCGTCAATACTAAACAATATGCAAAAAGATCAGACCAAAATATAAAATTGAAGTTTGCGAGTGTATACCAGGCCTTCAGATTGCGCTGTCAAAATGCTATTTCTAGTAGCTTTGGACTGGTAATATGGTGGTTTCCAATGGTATCTCGGAAAGTCCAAGACGAGAATTACTCAATAAAAATCACTAAAAAGAAAATGCATGTCTGATGGTGTCTGTCAGATTTGTGTGTATAAATTAAATAATTCAATTTTCTAAATTCAATTAAATATATTTGTAAAGCCTGCATGGTTTCCATTTGGTTGTTCAGGTGGGTTGCTTGCAGTCGATGGGATAGAATAAATCCTTCGAGCTCACGGCTTTTCCAAACATGTAGCAATCTTTTTCTGGGCAAAATAACTCGCAACTAGGTTTCTGTCCACAAAACCATGAGAAGCTGAACTTAAGATACGTACGAATCAATCCGAAAAGCCGTGAGCTCGAAGGAGGAGGAGGAGGAGGAGAAAGAGGCGGAGGAGGAGAAAGAGGAGGAGGAGGAGAAAGAGGAGGAGGAGGAGAAGGAGGAGGGGGAGGAGAAAGAGGAGGAGGAGGAGAAAGAGGAGGAGGAGGAAGAGGAGGAGAAGAAGAGAAAGAGGAGGAGAAGGGGGTGATTGGGGTATCCCAGGGGTGATTGGGGGTACCCATGGGTGATTGGGGTATCCTGGGGGTGTTTGGGGGTATCCCGGGGGTGTTTGGGGTATCACAGGGGTGTTTGGGGTATCCCGGGGTGTTTGGGGTATCCCGGGGGTGTTTGGGGGTAACCCAGGGGTGTTTGGGGTATCCCGGGGTGTTTGGGAGTACCACGGTGGTGTTTGGGGGTATCCCTGGGGTGTTTGGAGTATCGCTGGGGTGTTTGGGGTATCCCGGGGGTGTTTGGGGTTACCCCCAGGGGTGTTTGGGGTTACCCCAGGATGTTTGGGGTACCTCGGGGGGGAGGGGGGTGGGTGTTTGGGGGTACCCCCATGGGTGATTGGGGTATCCCAGGGATGTTTGGGGGTTTCCCCATGGGTGATTGGGATATCCCATGGGGCTGGGGTATTTGGGGTACCCCAGGAGTGATTGGGGGTTCCCCAGGGGTGTTTGGGGGTACCCCAAATAATAACGATTCGCTACCATCTCAGAGTGATTCCTCATTCTATCTTCTTACGATTTCCTCGGTTATAAACGCTTTAGCTTAGCAACGATTCTGTGCTATCTTTATCTGGATATTTAGCTTCTAAGTGTTTGAATATAATCGGTGTACAATTAGCAATAACATTATTTTGGCTAACTTTGTTCCTTTCGGATTTCTTATTAGGTTTCTTATCCAGTTTTGTTACGTAAACGTGTTGAAGACATATTCTGGGTATTTGTTCAATGATGTTGTCGAATAGTACTCTATGTTCTTCTAAACAATGTTTAAGGTAATACGACAGAGTGTCTTTATCGATATCAATGTTATTTTTCTTTAATTCGTCGTAAATAATATCCATTTTGTCAAACGTTTACCGTACGCACCGTTGGGGTAAAGTGTATAAATGAAAGTTGGTTACTATTACTTATATAAGTAGAGCGCCAAAATACTCGGAGAGCTATCGGATATGACGTAGTGAATACGGGGGGGATTGATAAAATTCAGGGTTAGGGGGTTCCGGAACACTAAAGTTAGACGTTAATGCCGTAACGCGTCGCTATAAAATATTTTAATTTCTATATTACATGTACGCGTGTTGCCAATGACCTTCTCGCCTAGACTTGCCTAAGCGCTTAATCCCCTTAATGAGTTTCTCTTTTGTCTCCTGCACGTGCACTGAGGATAAATATTCAAATATCTCACTTGGTAACAGAAAGCGTAGCAACGCTTTCAAAGTGATAAATCGCTTTGCCTTTAGTTCATATTTCGACACTTAAAATCGTTCTTTTCATGACTTCTCGAAGTGATTCCTCATGTAAAATATATCTTAAGTTCTTCTTACGATTTCCTCGCTTATAAACGAAGGTTTAGAATATAAAATGATAACGTATCTTTATCGATATCAATGTTATGTTGTTTTAATTCATCAAAAATTGTATCCATAGCGTATGCGTATTGGTCTATATATAACAATATGTGTTCACACGACCAAAGTTAGAGATAAATGAATCACAAAAGAGTCAGGTATAAACATATATTTATTAGATAGATAATTAGAATACAAAATTATACATGTTCAGCAAATGTACAGTTGTACTTTTCGTAGGCTTTCTTATGATCAGTTTCATGGCTCGTGAATGTCTCTCCAGTCTTTTTGACTGTATATCTGTAAGATGGTGGCATACTAAACAGAACAGTGGAGAATGGTTCAAGGGGATCTTCTTCCGGTTTCCATTCGAAAAAGTCACAGCGGTTTTCTCTCTCGTTGGGACACGAGTAAAACAGACGACCTTGGTTGTCACCCTCTTTCTTGACTTTGCTAGTACGACAAATCAGACCATGTCGACACATTGGTTTGATACCCTCGAAAACATCAGCCCATTGCCAAAACGAACAGGGATTTCCTCGTTCGGAGCAAACGAAATAAGGTCTTCCATAACTTTCTTTCATCTTATCTTTAACCATTCGCATTTGTGTTAGTCGTCCATGGCCATAGCACCTTGGATGTATACATCCACTTTCATGGAAGGAGGCTACGGCTTTCCCAAACATGTAACAGTCTTCTTCTGGGCAGAAGAACTCGCAACTAGGTTTCTGTCCACAGAACCAAAACGTACCCTTCTGTGTAATTGTCGAAGATGCAGGTTCACGGTAAACATTCCATTGTAGTGATGTTGTACTTAACCAGAAAAAGACCAAACGAGTGTAATGCTAGCACTCAAACTCAGGTTTATATCATCAACCACGTGTATGCAAATTACTTTTCGTGCATCACACCGTGCATCACACCGTGCATCACACCGTGCGTCACACTGAATATTTAATGAGTGCTGCCTGAATATTAATGAGAACGCCGCCCTGAATACTAATGAAACGCCGCCCTGAATACTAATGAGAACGCCGCCCCTGCGCCGCCCTAAAAATACGGCTCGATCGATACCTATACTACTACTAGGGGCAAAATGGTTGGGTGGAGAGGCCCCCTTCCTAGGGGAACTGGGACATGCCCCTGGAAAATTCTTAGGGCTCTGATCAATCTCGTTCCCAGAGCCCACGTTCCCCACCCGGGAAACGAGAGATTGGGATAATCCGTTCACGCCATCACAGGATTCTTGTGATCTGGAAGAAGAGTAATCATGTTCATCAGCCAATGAAATATCGATGTGAAACGGATTATCCCAGAGTCTCCCGTTTCCCGGGTGGGGAACGTGGGCTCTGGGAATGAGATTGGTCAATGATATGAAAAGGAATTTCCTGCAAAAATTTTTAGGGTTGTCGCAATTAAAATTAAAGACTCCTTATTTAGATGAAATTTCTTACATTGTCCAAATGCAGGAAATGCCATTTCAGAGTTCTCAGAAACCAAAAAATTTCATTGGGAGGTCCCTGGTCCCCCCCCTCCTCGAGTGATGTTCAATACTGATTTTGCAGACATTTTTGCCCCACTCCGCCCAGGTGAAATTTTTCTGGAATCATCTGAAATTATTTCATTTTAATATTTGCGTCGTTTATTGAATATTAAATTTCACATGCCTCGGTTTCCTTTGTTCTTTTCCGGGAATATATTCAATAGCCCCAGCAATTAAAACAACAGATTAATATTCCCCTCTGGGATATTCCCCTCAATATTTCTTTTCTATATTGTGACTCCTGTCAACCTCGGGGATATGTGCTTATTCACATATCCCCTCGTGGCCTCAAGATAACCTATACTTTAATATTTCTGTACCGTTCAATAAACTATCAGGTATAAATTAGTGTATATATAGGGTCTATGATATAATAATATTGATATAATATTGATGTAATATAATATATTATATTGATATAATATAAAGGCGCATGCTCAAACAGTCTTTTTGCGGGCTCAGGCAGAGAGGATGATGGGAAATTATATTAAAGCTCGAAGAAGATAATGGCGTGGGTGGAATTTTAAACTGTGTGGGAAGTGTTTTTGAATCCCACAAAATCCTCATCCATCCTTCGCTTTGGTTTCTTTCTAATAGTTGGGAAACGTTACTTAGATGCTAAGCTGTGACTGGGCATCAATTTTGGACTTTTCCCCTCAGCATTTGGCGTTTTATTCTGCGCCCAAGCCAAGGTAAATGTTTGAACGTGACACATGTAAGATGTCGCATGCCTGTTTTAAAATACGTTTTAGTAAAGCAGTTTTCTACTTTAACCGCATCGAAACGTTGTCATTTTTGTCTTAATCCCCTTTCCCGTTGATGGGGTTTTCTTGTAAATATAGTTTGATGTTAAATAGCGAAAGTAAAATACAGAAGACTTAGCAGAAGACTTACAAGTCGGATGCCGCCGCCCTTATAGTCCGTTTCAGCTTCCTTTTGAAATCCGATACGTATAATTGAAATGAACATTCCGAACTTACGCGGTTCCGAACTACGTTGCGAGGTAGATACAAATTTAAGTCGGCAAATAAAACAAAGTTTTTATTGCTGTAAATATTTGTAAACTTCCAATACTTTGTGTATACGAAATGCTGACTTTTCTAGCCAAAGCACTTTACCTTTATTTCATTATGATATTTATCCGATGAAACCATTCTCATTAACACAATTTCCTGATAGGGCCCTCTATACTGACATATACCGTATTTCCTAGAATATGCGCCTGACCTAGCTTATTATTACTGTTGTTGTTGCTATTGTTGCTGTTGTTGCTGTTGTTGCTGTTGTTACTGTTGTTGTAGCCTGCTTGCAGGCTCTCGTGGATCTTGGCAACATCTTGCCAAGATCTTGCCAAGATCCAAAAAATGATTTTCTTGCCATGATCTTGGCAAGATCTTGGCAAGATCTTGCTACGATCTTGCCAAGATTTTTATATATAATTTTAATATGATCTTGCCAAGATCTTGCCAAGATCTTGCCAAGATTTTTATATATAATTTTAATATGATCTTGCCAAGATCTTGCCAAGATCCAAAAATGATGTTCTTGCCATGATCTTGCCAAGATCTTGGCAAGATCTTGGCAAGAACTTGCTACGATCTTGCCAAGATTTTTATATATAATTTTAATATGATCTTGCCAAGATCTTGCTACGATCTTGCCAAGATTTTTATATATAATTTTAATATGATCTTGCCAAGATCTTGGCAAGATCCAAAAGATGATTTTCTTGCCATGATCTTGCCAAGATCTTGCTACGATCTTGCCAAGATTTTCTTGCCAAGATCTTGTTACGATCTTGCCAAGATTTTTATATATAATTTGAATATGATCTTGCCAAGATCTTGCTACGATCGTGCCAAGATTTTTATATATAAGTTTAATAAAAATCTTGCCAAGATCTTGCCAAGATTTTATGTATATTTCTTGCCAAGATCTCTATATTATGATCTGCCAAAGTTTGTCAGGAGTTTGTAACATATTATACTATATGACCTTTCCACAATCTTGTCATGATACCTACTGCCAAGATCGTGGTAAGATTTTAAAAAGTAAAAAATCAAATAATTGGTAATAATAATTGCAATAGTTTATATATAATCATTGTTGTACATTTCACTTTTCAAATATCCTTTCGTTTATTCGTACAGACGTACAGTTATTATTTATTTTTGTTTGACGACTGATAGGATAACTATAATACTGTGTTATCACAATGCTAAATGGTTGGCTTCGGGGCAAAACAACCGGAGACACACTTGGCGCATTTGACATTTTCTTACATCCGATAAGATTTGAAGTTGTGCGATTTCCGCACTTTATTGTTTTCTAACCAATAACGTTCTTATAAAACCATCACGTGCGTTGCCAGATGCCACGAGCTTGCCAACTGCATGCCAACACCCTGCATTCTTGTTCATAACTTTATTGTCGCGCCGCGTCAAATCTGCTCAGTCACTATACAGAATCGAGAGAAACGTTTGGAATGACTTGCCGAACTATAGTAATAAGACTTCTGAAGGTAAGTTCTTTGTTTGTTTTATATTACAACAGTTAACGAATCCGTATTATGTTTAAATCATAGACATCGTGTCATTTGCTCTCGGTTACCTCCTGCGCAGCGAACTAAAAAATGAACACCTGCCGGAGCGCAATCAATTTGAAATAGTAGTTCAAAACGAAACTCTCCTTTTCTTCTGCATAATCATAATGTTAACAAATGCTTAAACGTTATTTTGTGATAATGGTGACTCTCTGCGTCGAAGAGACAAAAACCGATTGGCGGTACAATTTGTTTCTATATATTTGACACCGCAGCCTGTATACGTTAAAGCTTCCTTAGTTGGGTTTCAATATTCCGCCAAGTTGCCCGCTACAAAGACAAGTCGCACACAACGTTTGCTGTTATTACATATGAAAACATTCACTGCAATCAGATATAAGTATTTTGCTGTGACTCTATATCGTCTGTAAACTCAATCAAAGAATGGCGCTACGCCAATATTATAAAGTATATTAATGAAAACCAAGACAATTTTCCGCTTTGGCTACAGTCCACTATATTGTCGTGCGTTTACTTTATTCTTTAATCAATGTTTTCTTTCCATCGCATGTCTAATACTAATTGAACAACATGTGGCTCCAGAAAATTTATGATTCTGTTATTTTCAAAATAATGAAGAAATTTAATTTGGCAAGATGATTTTTTATATAGACTTAAATATAGTTTCTATGCCAACGGTTAATATGGATTAAAGGCTGCGAAAAGACAATCAAATAATCAATAGGTAACAAGACAAAGTTTGCGTGACGAAACGAATATTTCTCGCTAGAATACTGGTCAATAATCCCTCATAAACGTGGGTACATTTAAAAGAGTTATATAACAGTGAACTGGTTTCATCATTACGTTCTATTTCGTCTATTTCTAGTAGCTGATAATTTGGATCATTACTTGTTTTATTTGAAGGGAAGTATTCTATTGCGACAAGAAAACTTATCGCATGCAGTGACACGGAAATAGCGCTTGGCGCGTTATTAAAGGTAAAGGACAACGGCAAATTTTATATTGGATGCCTTATGAACATAGGTACGTACGGGACATAAGATGATGAATAATGTATATAATAAAATAAATAGATTTGAATCTGATCTGAAAACGTTTTAAATTTTCAATCACTAAATGTGATCTGCATCAGAGTTTTAAAAGATAAGAAGTAGGTACAATGCCAAGCTGTTAGGTAGCACTTTAATATGCGTTACTGTTTTTAGGAGTTTGAAATCAAGATCTTTAGTTCGAACTCTTAAAAACAATAACACATGCATATATATGCATATATATATATATATATATTAAAAAAATGAACGTTGCTACTCCGAGTTTTACGCGTTAGCGATCATCAGGCGACTGAAAAAAGTATCACTTTAGCTTCTGTTTTGTATTGCGTGGCACGCGTGGGATAAGTTCGAGAGATTGTTCCCGGATGCATGTACATCTCTGTTCCTAGAGCGGCGGATGTTCCTAGCATAAAATTTACGTATATATATATATGTAATATTTAAAAACCGCGCAGGAGGGCTTTATCGGATATAAAACACGAGGCGATAGCCGACTGTTTTAGAGCCGATAAAGCCCGTACTGCAAGGTTTTTAAATGACTTCTAAAAAGAATCACTTCATACGTTCATTGGCGTAGTAATTTTGAAAATTAAGCTTATCTCAGCCGTTAAAAACCAGCGAGAAACTTAGAGCGAGTCTATATCACATATATAGATCCGATACGCTCATGATTTTTCTTTGTGTTTTCCTCATGAATTATTAATGAATTTTAGAAGTGCATATATTTATTTTTTTATCAATCGTGAGCGGGCGGAATCCTAGGTAATGCTGCAATTTGATTGGCTGCGTGAGCGGGCAGTTTTTTACGATATCTGACCACGGTCACGGAATCCTAAATTTAATTTTAAAATTCATTTAAAATTGACCGATTTTCATAACTATTTCGCTTGCCACAGAAAAAATAAATTCAATAGAGAGCTACGGGGATGCAAAAGAGTTTTATTATCCAAATGGTTTTGACAACTTCATGTGTAAACAGCGAATTTTAAAAGAAACGCTGGGAAAACTGTGACAAAGCAAAATTTTCGAGTTGACATTTATAAAGAAAACAGTTTAAAACGGTAGGAAAAACATACATAAACTTGTGAACACAGTATTTTGAATCACTAAATGAAACTATATAGAAATATATATAAAAAATCATACCACGAGATTAAGATAGAAAAGCTCAGTGAAATCTTTTGACACTAAACTGTCTTTCTTCTGTTATCCGCCAACCGCTATACTCAATAACAAAACCGCTACAAGTCTTTTACCTTTTAGCCAAACATTTTCCACATGCCAACCTCATCGTCTCATGTCCTTCAATCAATCAATCAAAATTTATTAACCATATTAATAATTATTACAGCGAGATAGAGATAAGTATTAGAGATTTTGCTTTTCAAGTAGAATAGAAATAAGTATAACTTAAGATTTCATTTGACTATCAAAAATTAATTAATAACAGATTATTTTTACATGAGTTAACAATATTACATTTTTTTCCTATTAATAAAATAATTTTCCTAATTAAAGTATTTTTGAATAAATATGGAAGGAGATTGGCAGAAGAAAACTCGAGAGAGTTTGTGAAATTGCCAATCACCAAAAACTAAGTAAAATAGAAGTTAAAGTGAAAGTAAGTATATTAGACTAAAATAATGATCTAAAAATGCACTGTTTAGCTGTTCATCATTTCGTTAAATAAGAAATCTTTAAGCTTTTTCTGAAAGGATTTTAATGTTTTGGATTGAATAATAGTATCATCAAGAGAATTCCAAAATGATATCCCGCTTTGTCTAAGTGTCATTTGTCTAGTTTTGGTTCTTGCTTGAGTGACATGTATTTTTCCGGCAATTCTGGTATTATAATTGTGAATCTCATCTTGCAAACAAAGAATGTTTGAAAGACAGAAGGAAGAGTAGATGGGAAAACTAAGCATTTAAACATGAAAGATCCAGTTTGAAATTTATTTATGTCATTAACAGTCAATAATTTTAGCTTAAGAAATAAAGGCTTTGTATGGTCTCTATATCCAACATTAGCAATTATTCGGATGATGCGCTTTTGTAGTTTCAAAATCTTTTCAAGATTAGTACCCTACTATAAGTCTTTGCCCAGATTATATTGCAATATTGGATATTATTGGATATAGGGCAGAACAAGGGTACAGTATAGTGATCGCCGAGCTGTGGCAGAAATGAGTGATTTTATTTTGTTTATAACCCCAATGGATTTGGACATTTTTAATGAAATGATATTTATGTGAGGTTTCCAGTCAAGATGTTCATTAATAAGAACACCAAGAAATGTTGTGGAACTAACTTGCTCAATTATTTGATTATCAATTTTAATATCAGAGTTTTTGTTGTAGCTTTTATTTCTTGCACAGAAAATAACACATTTAGTTTTTTTAAGATTTAAGGAAAGTTTGTTGGATTTAAACCACAAGGCTATTACATTAAGCTCCTGGTTTATTAACTGTATCAGCTGATTAAGATCAGTACCTGAAGAAAAGTACCTTGAAACTTGAAATTACAAATGGCTTACTGACAAGCATTTTCGTCTTCAAACTCGAGGACCACACTTTCAATTTTCATGCAGTCAGCCAAATATTGAAAGCGACTTTCCAGGCGAACAGCCAAAAACGAGCAAGCGACGAAGAAGAACGACGAAGAATCTTTATCAACTAAACTTTAAAAACACTTGGACTGCATTTTGACTTCCCTTCGTAACTAGATCTTCGAGTTTTGAATGGTTTTTTATGACAAAAAAGGTTCCAAGCTTCCCTGTAAGACTGCATGTCGGCAGTTGTTTACTCTCGAACGATAAACTTTGGACTTTTGAATATCACGTGAACGTCATCTCGATTACGCAACTTAATGGACCCTAGCCTGGTACCCTGGCCCAATCAAAGAATATGGGCCAGGTAACCACTAAAGACTTCTGCTTTCCTATTGGTTGAAATTTCGCGCGTTTTTAGTGGCTATGAGCAAAACTGCAATCGTCATAAGTGGATTTAGCCCTGATGACGCAAGAATGAGATTAGTGGTTACCTGGCCCTTATTTCTTTTGAAATTGGGCCAGGGAACCAGGCTAAATGGACCCTTCCCCTTTTAACAAAAACCGCAATGCATCATGGTAGAGTGGTAACGCTCATCTGCCAAGCAAAATGGCGGGAGAGGAGCGGGCGTTTTGTGTGGCAGAGAACTTTTGCTTTTTAAACGAATGTCATCAAATAAAATAGCAAAAAAACTTATCTTTACGGTTAAGGAGGTTTTTACTCGGACTCTAAACTAGATATAAGGCAATCGCGGCGGTTTCTGTTGGAAATATTGACTCGGGTTGACTGGACAAACAATGGCGGTTTGAAGATAAACATTCTAGAAGAAGCGTCTTAATGTACAATTGTAGGTGAGTAGACTTGGCTATTTAATCTCATAAGAATCTTTTCTTATAGGACTAAGCGGCGACGCCCAGTTTACTTAGATCGCAAATACTTTGTGCATCGGAATGCATGTTGAGGACTTTTTCGTCTCTGCAATTTCGAGCAAGTTTGTCCTTAATTACCACCAGTCGTTCGATAAACATTTATCTAAGAGAAAGACCTTTAAATTTGTTTTGGCGCCAGTAAACCCGGTTTCCTTGTCAACGGCAAAGCTCAGGTCTTTTGCAAAAGCGTTATAACTTGAACAGAAACTGTAATTTGGTATTCTTGCTGTATTTTGTTTCTGAATTTCTTTGTAACCGTGGAAGAAGCTTCTTGACACCATTAATTGCTGTAGGTTTTAAATATAGGTTAGTTGGGGTTTTTTAAATACAAGCATTTAGCTAAAAAGTTGATTTTCCAAGCTGACAAGGCAGTTGGCACAATTTTAAATTATTATTGTTGTTTGATAATTGTTTATAAAGGCTTTTTTATAAATTTGATAAAAAGATAATTAATTTCATTTGTATTATAGAATTGTAAATAATTCAGTTAAACTATTGGCAAGATTTAGTTAGGTTAAAATTCAAATAATAATTGTGTACAAATTTATATAAATAGTTAGGATAGTTAGATATAGTGTTAAATAAGTAAATAAATAAATATTAAATAAAAAAACAGAAGCCAAACCACAAACAATGAATGAAGAAAACAACAAAGTACTGCAGCCACAGGACACAAAGTCATGGACAAGAGATTTAAAGTCACTTCCACTATTTTCACATGATCTGCTGCAAAAACATTTTATAACTGAAACCCAAGCAGATGACAGTGCAACCAGTGCTTATGAACACAAGAAATTAGGTTTACTTACCAGCTTTGCAAAGATACAGTAAGTATGTGAAACAAGTTCAAGTGAAACCAGAAGTAAAAATAGATGGTGACCAAGTACCATATGTTATTCAAAAAGAACAGTCCAAGCATCAATGAAGAGTAAAAGTTAGTTATCTATGTGCACTTAAATCAGTCAACAGGAGTGTTGTTTGTGGAAATTGTTTGTGCAAAAAGAATTGGAAAAAGTGGATGCAGCAAACATGTTGGTGAAGTCGCTGCACTATTGTTTTAATTCTTGATTATTATTACAGTTGGCATTAACAGAAGTTCCAACCTGCACAGCTTCTTTAACAATGGCATGTGCCAAGAAATTATGTAATATATGAAGCAATGCTTTTGAGGATTTAAGATTTGATAAGGCCTCCTATGAAAAGGGTGACAAAGGAAGAAAACATAAATTAGCAAACAGAAATGCAGTCAACTACAATATTCCTACCCCCAACCCACATTTTGCAAGAATAGAGGAATTGACTCATGGGTTAGGACAGGCAGGGAAAGCTAGTTACCGCAGTAAATTGTTGGTATCAAATGACTATATAAACCTATTTCATTTGAGAAACTACATAATCTTTAATCCAAGAGTAAATGCACAGAATTGCAGGACATAACCTGCCATCTACATGACACTCATATTCAGGAACAAATGTTAGAAAATTTGAAAGTAGACACTAGTAACCAAACATATAGTGTATAGATAAAAATAATATGGGATTTGTGGAAGAAAATTTAGGTACAACACATGACACAACATTGAAAATTGAAAGGAACACCAGGAGCCAATCTGATTGTAAAAAATGGTATGAGGAACAAAAGCTGAAACTGACTGCCTCAAACTTAAATCTTAAATTCTCAAAAGCATATTGCTTCATATGTTACATAATTTCTTGGCTCATGCCATTGTTAAAGAAGCTGTGCAGGTTGGATATCATCAGGAACTTCTGTTAATGCCAACTGTAATAATAATCAAGAATTAAAACAATAGTGCAGTGACATCACCAACATGTTTGCTGCATCCACTTTTTCCAATTCTTTTCACACAAACAATTTCCACAAACAACACTCCTGTAGACTGATTTAAGTGCACATAGATAACTAACTTTTACTCTTCATTGATGCATGGACTGACAGTTCTTTTTGAATAACATATGGTACTTGGTCACCATCTATTTTTACTTCTGGTTTCACTTGAACTTGTTTCACATACTTACTGTATCTTTGCAAAGCTGGTAAGTAAACCTAATTTCTTGTGTTCATAAGCACCGGTTGCACTGTCATCTGCTTGGGTTTCAGTTATAAAATGTTTTTGCTGCAGATCATGTGAAAATAGTGGAAGTGACTTTAAATCTCTTGTCCATGACTTTGTGTCCTGTAGCCACAGTACTTTGTTGTTTTCTTCATTCATTGTTTGTGGTTTGGCTTCTGTTTATTTATTTAATATTTATTTATTTACTTATTTAACACTATATCTAACTATCCTAACTATTTATATAAATTTGTACACAATTATTATTTGAATTTTAACCAAACTAAATCTTGCCAATAGTTTAACTGAATTATTTACAATTCTATAATACAAATGAAATTAATTATCTTTTTATCAAATTTATAAAAAAGCCTTTATAAACAATTATCAAACAACAATAATAATTTAAAATTGTGCCAACTGCCTTGTCAGCTTGGAAAATCAACTTTTTAGCTAAATGCTTATATTTAAAAAAACCAACTAACCTATATTTAAAACCTACAGCAATTAATGGTGTCAAGAAGCTTCTTCCACGGTTACAAAGAAATTCAGAAACAAAATACAGCAAGAATACCAAATTACAGTTTCTGTTCAAGTTATAACGCTTTTGCAAAAGACCTGAGCTTTGCCGTTGACAAGGAAACCGGGTTTACTGGCGCCAAAACAAATTTAAAGGTCTTTCTCTTAGATAAATGTTTATCGAACGACTGGTGGTAATTAAGGACAAACTTGCTCGAAATTGCAGAGACGAAAAAGTCCTCAACATGCATTCCGATGCACAAAGTATTTGCGATCTAAGTAAACTGGGCGTCGCCGCTTAGTCCTATAAGAAAAGATTCTTATGAGATTAAATAGCCAAGTCTACTCACCTACAATTGTACATTAAGACGCTTCTTCTAGAATGTTTATCTTCAAACCGCCATTGTTTGTCCAGTCAACCCGAGTCAATATTTCCAACAGAAACCGCCGCGATTGCCTTATATCTAGTTTAGAGTCCGAGTAAAAACCTCCTTAACCGTAAAGATAAGTTTTTTTGCTATTTTATTTGATGACATTCGTTTAAAAAGCAAAAGTTCTCTGCCACACAAAACGCCCGCTCCTCTCCCGCCATTTTGCTTGGCAGATGAGCGTTACCACTCTACCATGATGCATTGCGGTTTTTGTTAAAAGGAAAAGGGCCCATTAAGTTGCGTAATCGAGATGACGTTCACGTGATATTCAAAAGTCCAAAGTTTATCGTTCGAGAGTAAACAACTGCCGACATGCAGTCTTACAGGGAAGCTTGGAACCTTTTTTGTCATAAAAAAACCATTCAAAACTCGAAGATCTAGTTACGAAGGGAAGTCAAAATGCAGTCCAAGTGTTTTTAAAGTTTAGTTGATAAAGATTCTTCGTCGTTCTTCTTCGTCGCTTGCTCGTTTTTGGCTGTTCGCTTGGAAAGTCGCTTTCAATATTTGGCTGACTGCATGAAAATTGAAAGTGTGGTCCTCGAGTTTGAAGACGAAAATGCTTGTCAGTAAGCCATTTGTAATTTCAAGTTTCAAGGTACTTTTCTTCAGGTACTGATCTTAATCAGCTGATACAGTTAATAAACCAGGAGCTTAATGTAATAGCCTTGTGGTTTAAATCCAACAAACTTTCCTTAAATCTTAAAAAAACTAAATGTGTTATTTTCTGTGCAAGAAATAAAAGCTACAACAAAAACTCTGATATTAAAATTGATAATCAAATAATTGAGCAAGTTAGTTCCACAACATTTCTTGGTGTTCTTATTAATGAACATCTTGACTGGAAACCTCACATAAATATCATTTCATTAAAAATGTCCAAATCCATTGGGGTTATAAACAAAATAAAATCACTCATTTCTGCCACAGCTCGGCGATCACTATACTGTACCCTTGTTCTGCCCTATATCCAATAATATCCAATATTGCAATATAATCTGGGCAAAGACTTATAGTAGGCCTACTAATCTTGAAAAGATTTTGAAACTACAAAAGCGCATCATCCGAATAATTGCTAATGTTGGATATAGAGACCATACAAAGCCTTTATTTCTTAAGCTAAAATTATTGACTGTTAATGACATAAATAGATTTCAAACTGGATCTTTCATGTTTAAATGCTTAGTTTTCCCATCTACTCTTCCTTCTGTCTTTCAAACATTCTTTGTTTGCAAGATGAGATTCACAATTATAATACCAGAATTGCCGGAAAAATACATGTCACTCAAGCAAGAACCAAAACTAGACAAATGACACTTAGACAAAGCGGGATATCATTTTGGAATTCTCTTGATGATACTATTATCCAATCCAAAACATTAAAATCCTTTCAGAAAAAGCTTAAAGATTTCTTATTTAACGAAATGATGAACAGCTAAACAGTGCATTTTTAGATCATTATTTTAGTCTAATATACTTACTTTCACTTTAACTTCTATTTTACTTAGTTTTTGGTGATTGGCAATTTCACAAACTCTCTCGAGTTTTCTTCTGCCAATCTCCTTCCATATTTATTCAAAAATACTTTAATTAGGAAAATTATTTTATTAATAGGAAAAAAATGTAATATTGTTAACTCATGTAAAAATAATCTGTTATTAATTAATTTTTGATAGACAAATGAAATCTTAAGTTATACTTATTTCTATTCTACTTGAAAAGCAAAATCTCTAATACTTATCTCTATCTCGCTGTAATAATTATTAATATGGTTAATAAATTTTGATTGATTGATTGAAGGACATGAGACGATGAGGTTGGCATGTGGAAAATGTTTGGCTAAAAGGTAAAAGACTTGTAGCGGTTTTGTTATTGAGTATAGCGGTTGGCGGATAACAGAAGAAAGACAGTTTAGTGTCAAAATATTTCACTGAGCTTTTCTATCTTAATCTCGTGGTATGATTTTTTATATATATTTCTATATAGTTTCATTTAGTGATTCAAAATACTGTGTTCACAAGTTTATGTATGTTTTCCCTACCGTTTTAAACTGTTTTCTTTATAAATGTCAACTCGAAAATTTTGCTTTGTCACAGTTTTCCCAGCGTTTCTTTTAAAATTCGCTGTTTACACATGAAGTTGTCAAAACCATTTGGATAATAAAACTCTTTTGCATCCCCGTAGCTCTCTATTGAATTTATTTTTTCTGTGGCAAGCGAAATAGTTATGAAAATCGGTCAATTTTAAATGAATTTTAAAATTAAATTTAGGATTCCGTGACCGTGGTCAGATATCGTAAAAAACTGCCCGCTCACGCAGCCAATCAAATTGCAGCATTACCTAGGATTCCGCCCGCTCACGATTGATAAAAAAATAAATATATACACATATATATATACGTAAATTTTATGCTAGGAACATCCGCCGCTCTAGGAACAGAGATGTACATGCATCCGGGAACAATCTCTCGAACTTATCCCACGCAATGCAAAACAGAAGCTAAAGTGATACTTTTTTCAGTCGCCTGATGATCGCTAACGCGTAAAACTCGGAGTAGCAACGTTCATTTTTTTAATATATATATATATATATGCATATATATACATGTGTTATTGTTTTTAAGAGTTCGAACTAAAGATCTTGATTTCAAACTCCTAAAAACAGTAACGCATATTAAAGTGCTACCTAACAGCTTGGCATTGTACCTACTTCTTATCTTTTAAAACTCTGATGCAGATCACATTTAGTGATTGAAAATTTAAAACGTTTTCAGATCAGATTCAAATCTATTTATTTTATTATATACATTATTCATCATCTTATGTCCCGTACGTACCTATGTTCATAAGGCATCCAATATAAAATTTGCCGTTGTCCTTTACCTTTAATAACGCGCCAAGCGCTATTTCCGTGTCACTGCATGCGATAAGTTTTCTTGTCGCAATAGAATACTTCCCTTCAAATAAAACAAGTAATGATCCAAATTATCAGCTACTAGAAATAGACGAAATAGAACGTAATGATGAAACCAGTTCACTGTTATATAACTCTTTTAAATGTACCCACGTTTATGAGGGATTATTGACCAGTATTCTAGCGAGAAATATTCGTTTCGTCACGCAAACTTTGTCTTGTTACCTATTGATTATTTGATTGTCTTTTCGCAGCCTTTAATCCATATTAGCCGTTGGCATAGAAACTATATTTAAGTCTATATAAAAAATCATCTTGCCAAATTAAATTTCTTCATTATTTTGAAAATAACAGAATCATAAATTTTCTGGAGCCACATGTTGTTCAATTAGTATTAGACATGCGATGGAAAGAAAACATTGATTAAAGAATAAAGTAAACGCACGACAATATAGTGGACTGTAGCCAAAGCGGAAAATTGTCTTGGTTTTCATTAATATACTTTATAATATTGGCGTAGTGCCATTCTTTGATTGAGTTTACAGACGATATAGAGTCACAGCAAAATACTTATATCTGATTGCAGTGAATGTTTTCATATGTAATAACAGCAAACGTTGTGTGCGACTTGTCTTTGTAGCGGGCAACTTGGCGGAATATTGAAACCCAACTAAGGAAGCTTTAACGTATACAGGCTGCGGTGTCAAATATATAGAAACAAATTGTACCGCCAATCGGTTTTTGTCTCTTCGACGCAGAGAGTCACCATTATCACAAAATAACGTTTAAGCATTTGTTAACATTATGATTATGCAGAAGAAAAGGAGAGTTTCGTTTTGAACTACTATTTCAAATTGATTGCGCTCCGGCAGGTGTTCATTTTTTAGTTCGCTGCGCAGGAGGTAACCGAGAGCAAATGACACGATGTCTATGATTTAAACATAATACGGATTCGTTAACTGTTGTAATATAAAACAAACAAAGAACTTACCTTCAGAAGTCTTATTACTATAGTTCGGCAAGTCATTCCAAACGTTTCTCTCGATTCTGTATAGTGACTGAGCAGATTTGACGCGGCGCGACAATAAAGTTATGAACAAGAATGCAGGGTGTTGGCATGCAGTTGGCAAGCTCGTGGCATCTGGCAACGCACGTGATGGTTTTATAAGAACGTTATTGGTTAGAAAACAATAAAGTGCGGAAATCGCACAACTTCAAATCTTATCGGATGTAAGCCGGAAAATGTCAAATGCGCCAAGTGTGTCTCCGGTTGTTTTGCCCCGAAGCCAACCATTTAGCATTGTGATAACACAGTATTATAGTTATCCTATCAGTCGTCAAACAAAAATAAATAATAACTGTACGTCTGTACGAATAAACGAAAGGATATTTGAAAAGTGAAATGTACAACAATGATTATATATAAACTATTGCAATTATTATTACCAATTATTTGATTTTTTACTTTTTAAAATCTTACCACGATCTTGGCAGTAGGTATCATGACAAGATTGTGGAAAGGTCATATAGTATAATATGTTACAAACTCCTGACAAACTTTGGCAGATCATAATATAGAGATCTTGGCAAGAAATATACATAAAATCTTGGCAAGATCTTGGCAAGATTTTTATTAAACTTATATATAAAAATCTTGGCACGATCGTAGCAAGATCTTGGCAAGATCATATTCAAATTATATATAAAAATCTTGGCAAGATCGTAACAAGATCTTGGCAAGAAAATCTTGGCAAGATCGTAGCAAGATCTTGGCAAGATCATGGCAAGAAAATCATCTTTTGGATCTTGCCAAGATCTTGGCAAGATCATATTAAAATTATATATAAAAATCTTGGCAAGATCGTAGCAAGATCTTGGCAAGATCATATTAAAATTATATATAAAAATCTTGGCAAGATCGTAGCAAGATCTTGCCAAGATCTTGCCAAGATCTTGGCAAGATCATGGCAAGAACATCATTTTTGGATCTTGGCAAGATCTTGGCAAGATCATATTAAAATTATATATAAAAATCTTGGCAAGATCGTAGCAAGATCTTGCCAAGATCTTGCCAAGATCATGGCAAGAAAATCATTTTTTGGATCTTGGCAAGATCTTGCCAAGATCTTGCCAAGATCCACGAGAGCCTGCAAGCAGGCTACAACAACAGTAACAACAGTAACAACAGTAACAACAGCAACAACAGCAACAATAGCAACAACAACAGTAATAATAAGCTAGGTCAGGCGCATATTCTAGGAAATACGGTATATGTCAGTATAGAGGGCCCTATCAGGAAATTGTGTTAATGAGAATGGTTTCATCGGATAAATATCATAATGAAATAAAGGTAAAGTGCTTTGGCTAGAAAAGTCAGCATTTCGTATACACAAAGTATTGGAAGTTTACAAATATTTACAGCAATAAAAACTTTGTTTTATTTGCCGACTTAAATTTGTATCTACCTCGCAACGTAGTTCGGAACCGCGTAAGTTCGGAATGTTCATTTCAATTATACGTATCGGATTTCAAAAGGAAGCTGAAACGGACTATAAGGGCGGCGGCATCCGACTTGTAAGTCTTCTGCTAAGTCTTCTGTATTTTACTTTCGCTATTTAACATCAAACTATATTTACAAGAAAACCCCATCAACGGGAAAGGGGATTAAGACAAAAATGACAACGTTTCGATGCGGTTAAAGTAGAAAACTGCTTTACTAAAACGTATTTTAAAACAGGCATGCGACATCTTACATGTGTCACGTTCAAACATTTACCTTGGCTTGGGCGCAGAATAAAACGCCAAATGCTGAGTGGAAAAGTCCAAAATTGATGCCCAGTCACAGCTTAGCATCTAAGTAACGTTTCCCAACTATTAGAAAGAAACCAAAGCGAAGGATGGATGAGGATTTTGTGGGATTCAAAAACACTTCCCACACAGTTTAAAATTCCACCCACGCCATTATCTTCTTCGAGCTTTAATATAATTTCCCATCATCCTCTCTGCCTGAGCCCGCAAAAAGACTGTTTGAGCATGCGCCTTTATATTATATCAATATAATATATTATATTACATCAAATATTATATCAATATTATTATATCATAGACCCTATATATACACTAATTTATACCTGATAGTTTATTGAACGGTACAGAAATATTAAAGTATAGGTTATCTTGAGGCCACGAGGGGATATGTGAATAAGCACATATCCCCGAGGTTGACAGGAGTCACAATATATAGAAAAGAAATATTGAGGGGAATATCCCAGAGGGGAATATTAATCTGTTGTTTTAATTGCTGGGGCTATTGAATATATTCCCGGAAAAGAACAAAGGAAACCGAGGCATGTGAAATTTAATATTCAATAAACGACGCAAATATTAAAATGAAATAATTTCAGATGATTCCAGAAAAATTTTACCTGGGCGGAGTGGGGCAAAAATGTCTGCAAAATCAGTATTGAACATCACTCGAGGAGGGGGGGACCAGGGACCTCCCAATGAAATTTTTTGGTTTCTGAGAACTCTGAAATGGCATTTCCTGCATTTGGACAATGTAAGAAATTTCATCTAAATAAGGAGTCTTTAATTTTAATTGCGACAACCCTAAAAATTTTTGCAGGAAATTCCTTTTCATATCATTGACCAATCTCATTCCCAGAGCCCACGTTCCCCACCCGGGAAACGGGAGACTCTGGGATAATCCGTTTCACATCGATATTTCATTGGCTGATGAACATGATTACTCTTCTTCCAGATCACAAGAATCCTGTGATGGCGTGAACGGATTATCCCAATCTCTCGTTTCCCGGGTGGGGAACGTGGGCTCTGGGAACGAGATTGATCAGAGACCTAAGAATTTTCCAGGGGCATGTCCCAGTTCCCCTAGGAAGGGGGCCTCTCCACCCAACCATTTTGCCCCTAGTAGTAGTATAGGTATCGATCGAGCCGTATTTTTAGGGCGGCGCAGGGGCGGCGTTCTCATTAGTATTCAGGGCGGCGTTTCATTAGTATTCAGGGCGGCGTTCTCATTAATATTCAGGCAGCACTCATTAAATATTCAGTGTGACGCACGGTGTGATGCACGGTGTGATGCACGGTGTGATGCACGAAAAGTAATTTGCATACACGTGGTTGATGATATAAACCTGAGTTTGAGTGCTAGCATTACACTCGTTTGGTCTTTTTCTGGTTAAGTACAACATCACTACAATGGAATGTTTACCGTGAACCTGCATCTTCGACAATTACACAGAAGGGTACGTTTTGGTTCTGTGGACAGAAACCTAGTTGCGAGTTCTTCTGCCCAGAAGAAGACTGTTACATGTTTGGGAAAGCCGTAGCCTCCTTCCATGAAAGTGGATGTATACATCCAAGGTGCTATGGCCATGGACGACTAACACAAATGCGAATGGTTAAAGATAAGATGAAAGAAAGTTATGGAAGACCTTATTTCGTTTGCTCCGAACGAGGAAATCCCTGTTCGTTTTGGCAATGGGCTGATGTTTTCGAGGGTATCAAACCAATGTGTCGACATGGTCTGATTTGTCGTACTAGCAAAGTCAAGAAAGAGGGTGACAACCAAGGTCGTCTGTTTTACTCGTGTCCCAACGAGAGAGAAAACCGCTGTGACTTTTTCGAATGGAAACCGGAAGAAGATCCTCTTGAACCATTCTCCACTGTTCTGTTTAGTATGCCACCATCTTACAGATATACAGTCAAAAAGACTGGAGAGACATTCACGAGCCATGAAACTGATCATAAGAAAGCCTACGAAAAGTACAACTGTACATTTGCTGAACATGTATAATTTTGTATTCTAATTATCTATCTAATAAATATATGTTTATACCTGACTCTTTTGTGATTCATTTATCTCTAACTTTGGTCGTGTGAACACATATTGTTATATATAGACCAATACGCATACGCTATGGATACAATTTTTGATGAATTAAAACAACATAACATTGATATCGATAAAGATACGTTATCATTTTATATTCTAAACCTTCGTTTATAAGCGAGGAAATCGTAAGAAGAACTTAAGATATATTTTACATGAGGAATCACTTCGAGAAGTCATGAAAAGAACGATTTTAAGTGTCGAAATATGAACTAAAGGCAAAGCGATTTATCACTTTGAAAGCGTTGCTACGCTTTCTGTTACCAAGAGAGATATTTGAATATTTATCCTCAGTGCACGTGCAGGAGACAAAAGAGAAACTCATTAAGGGGATTAAGCGCTTAGGCAAGTCTAGGCGAGAAGGTCATTGGCAACACGCGTACATGTAATATAGAAATTAAAATATTTTATAGCGACGCGTTACGGCATTAACGTCTAACTTTAGTGTTCCGGAACCCCCTAACCCTGAATTTTATCAATCCCCCCGTATTCACTACGTCATATCCGATAGCTCTCCGAGTATTTTGGCGCTCTACTTATATAAGTAATAGTAACCAACTTTCATTTATACACTTTACCCCAACGGTGCGTACGGTAAACGTTTGACAAAATGGATATTATTTACGACGAATTAAAGAAAAATAACATTGATATCGATAAAGACACTCTGTCGTATTACCTTAAACATTGTTTAGAAGAACATAGAGTACTATTCGACAACATCATTGAACAAATACCCAGAATATGTCTTCAACACGTTTACGTAACAAAACTGGATAAGAAACCTAATAAGAAATCCGAAAGGAACAAAGTTAGCCAAAATAATGTTATTGCTAATTGTACACCGATTATATTCAAACACTTAGAAGCTAAATATCCAGATAAAGATAGCACAGAATCGTTGCTAAGCTAAAGCGTTTATAACCGAGGAAATCGTAAGAAGATAGAATGAGGAATCACTCTGAGATGGTAGCGAATCGTTATTATTTGGGGTACCCCCAAACACCCCTGGGGAACCCCCAATCACTCCTGGGGTACCCCAAATACCCCAGCCCCATGGGATATCCCAATCACCCATGGGGAAACCCCCAAACATCCCTGGGATACCCCAATCACCCATGGGGGTACCCCCAAACACCCACCCCCCTCCCCCCCGAGGTACCCCAAACATCCTGGGGTAACCCCAAACACCCCTGGGGGTAACCCCAAACACCCCCGGGATACCCCAAACACCCCAGGGATACTCCAAACACCCCAGGGATACCCCCAAACACCACCGTGGTACTCCCAAACACCCCGGGATACCCCAAACACCCCTGGGTTACCCCCAAACACCCCCGGGATACCCCAAACACCCCGGGATACCCCAAACACCCCTGTGATACCCCAAACACCCCCGGGATACCCCCAAACACCCCCAGGATACCCCAATCACCCATGGGTACCCCCAATCACCCCTGGGATACCCCAATCACCCCCTTCTCCTCCTCTTTCTCTTCTTCTCCTCCTCTTCCTCCTCCTCCTCTTTCTCCTCCTCCTCCTCTTTCTCCTCCCCCTCCTCCTTCTCCTCCTCCTCCTCTTTCTCCTCCTCCTCCTCTTTCTCCTCCTCCGCCTCTTTCTCCTCCTCCTCCTCCTCCTTCGAGCTCACGGCTTTTCGGATTGATTCGTACGTATCTTAAGTTCAGCTTCTCATGGTTTTGTGGACAGAAACCTAGTTGCGAGTTATTTTGCCCAGAAAAAGATTGCTACATGTTTGGAAAAGCCGTGAGCTCGAAGGATTTATTCTATCCCATCGACTGCAAGCAACCCACCTGAACAACCAAATGGAAACCATGCAGGCTTTACAAATATATTTAATTGAATTTAGAAAATTGAATTATTTAATTTATACACACAAATCTGACAGACACCATCAGACATGCATTTTCTTTTTAGTGATTTTTATTGAGTAATTCTCGTCTTGGACTTTCCGAGATACCATTGGAAACCACCATATTACCAGTCCAAAGCTACTAGAAATAGCATTTTGACAGCGCAATCTGAAGGCCTGGTATACACTCGCAAACTTCAATTTTATATTTTGGTCTGATCTTTTTGCATATTGTTTAGTATTGACGCAATTAGCATGCACACAAATTTTCAGTCAATTTTTGACCTAGAATCTCGATTTTTTGTTGCGCTATCTCCATTTGCAACAGCAGCCGACTGACTCAGCCGACTTCTTCAAATCTGCGATTGATTTTGACTGACTCAGCCGACTGACTCAGCCGACTTCTTCAAATCTGCGATTGATTTTGATTTTCCAACGAGATAAGTGTTATGGATGAAAGTAATTCATCTGCTGTAAACGAAACGTACAAATTGATTGCAGTTGGTGAAAGCTTGTGCTGGAATAGTTCTTTAAGTGATTTAAAGCAATTTGTCGCTAACCACCTAAAGCTTAGTGGCAAATGGTCTTCGCCTGGTGGACATGTCAAACTTTTTACAGGTGAGAACATTAACTTAAAATGGGATGGCCCGATTAAGAAGAAGATATGACTATCGGGACAAACGAATGAGATTGAAACAAAGCTTAGTCAACTGGCAAACTCCGTGATAGATGAAACTGAGCAGATTGACATATTAACCGAGGACGATCTTAGTGGTGAACAACACCGCGAAGAAGAAGACGAAGTAGAAGATACAGGTATGGCTAACAAACAAACTTATCCTGAAACATCTCTACCTTATGCCGAAATTTCAATCATTGAAAGATTTAGTGATATTGATAACCAAATCAGAAATCTCGAGGCTAGATTTTCTGACAAGGTTGATATCATCTCTAATGATTTGAATAATCTTAAGAAATCGTTAATGAATGAGGATGTCAAACAGTATACAAATGCGCTTGAACAAGAAAATAGTAGACTGAAAGAACAAAATCTACTTCTAACAGACAGACTAAATACGGTCTCGTATGTTATGTCAGATCTGAATACAAAAATCAAACATCTTGAAAACGAGAAAGCATCTCTAGTAACGACCATCAAGATTATCAATAATGAATATCGTCAAGGGGATACTATAGCTGCCACACGTAATGAGCCTACAATTACGCAGTCTACGCTACATTCGAAGACAAGTTGTTCCGAAGACCAAGCCAGTCAATCTGAAATGATTGAAGTAGTTTCATCCGAGGACGACGACGACGAAGAAAATTCAGAATCAAAGCCAAAGAAAAAGAAGAAGAAGAAAAGTAAGAAATCAATTATGCAAAAAAATGCAAATCTGAACGCAATCCCTCAAAATCCAGTCCCTCAAAATCCAGTCATGCAAGAAAATGCAAATCAGAATGAAGATGTCGACTTGCAGAATAAAAAATCAAAAAAGAAAACCACCGTAGTAGTCGGAGACTCCATCGTGAAGAATGTACAAGGTTGGCGATTATCTGATTCTAATAATCATGTTGTAGTTAAGAGCTTCGCTGGCTCTACTATCTCTGATATGGAGGACTATCTAAAGCCAATTATTCGCAGGGAACCCAGCAAAATTATTTTACATGTTGGGACTAATGATATAAACCAGTTGACCCCACAACAAGTGGCTGAAGGAGTTGCTAATCTTGGAACTCAAATCAGTGAAGATTCCCCAACAACTAAGGTAACTTTATCAGGTATTTTACCCAGAACTGACAAGCCCGGATTGTCGAGTAAAATTAAGGTAACTAACGGAATTATTAAATCGTTTTGTCAACACAACAAATGGGACTATTTAGATCATAAGACCATTGACTCATCTTGCTTAAATGCTAGAGGTTTACACTTAAACCGAAAAGGAACTATTGTTGTTGCAAAAAACATTACTCATTATATTGTTAACAATTGATTGGCGGACACAGGTAATTCAAATAAGCTTGATTATTCCACAGAACAGCACAAATCCAATTCTAATATATCAACACAATATGATTTTGGTATATCGAAACTCAAGGGCTTCAAAATTGCTTCCTTAAACATTGCAAGTTTATTAAAACATATTGATCAGTTGCGGCTAAATATGAAAGAGCAAACCATAGATGTCTTAGCTTTAAATGAAACACGACTTGATAGTACCATCAGTAATTATGAAATTGCAGTTAATAACTATACAATTATTCGTCGTGATAGAACAAGACATGGCATGGCGGAGGTGTTGCAATATATATTCGAAATGCAATTGAGTATAAAATTCGAGATGATCTAAATGATGATGCTCTTGAGTTTCTGTGTATTGAAATCAATAAACCTAAAATTAAACCTTTCCTTATATCAACATGGTATAGGCCTCCTAATACTCCTATTGAACTTTTTGAAAAATTCCATGGTATTATAGATAGAATTGAGTCACTACACATTGAATCGAACATTATCGGTGATTTCAATTGTAATGTTGCAGCCGACATAATTGATAATAATACAAAGCACTTACTTGATTTATGCAAATCGTATCAATATAGCCAACTTATTCAGGAACCAACACGGATCACTAGCAGTTCTTCTACACAAATCGACCTTTTTCTCACAAATGAATCCAGTAAATTTTCGGTATCAGGAGTTAAACATATTGGAATAAGTGATCATAGTTTAATTTATGCTTCTAGAAAACATTGCAGCCCATGCAGATCTAATCCCAAAATTATTCAAAATCGTTATTACAAACATTTCAATATTGACAATTTTAAGCGTGATATTGATTTAGCTGCTTGGCAGTCAATAATATCAGTCACTGATCCTATTAAGGCTTGGGATCTTTGGAAATCCACATTTCTTCGTATTGCGGACTTACATGCTCCGATTAAAAAAAGGCGAATTAGGACTACTTGTGCACCCTGGCTAACTACTGAGATCAAACACTTAATGTGGGAGAGAGATCGATTGAAACGAATTGCTGTAGTAACCAACGAGGAATCCGCTTGGTTTAGTTTCAAAAATCTTAAAAATCAAGTTAACTTTGAAATTAGAGAAAACAAGATCCAATATTACAACTCGTTTTTTAATGATAATCTTGGACAGTGCAAGAATACCTGGAAAGGTATTAATTCTATATTATCTAAGAATAAAAACGTTACTCATACGGAGAAGGTTTTGATTGATGATATTGAAATCAATGACCCGGTGGAGGTTAGCAATGCTTTCAATAAACACTTCACTGGTATCGGACCAAAATTGGCGGCCAAAATTCCAGCCAATCTGAATATAAACTATGATCATATTCATAAACCCGATAATGAATTTGAACTCCGGGTAGTGAGCAATTTAGAAGTTTCAAAATTAGTTGATAAACTATCAACGCGTAAAGCCAATGGTCTAGATAACATTCCAGCTTGTTTATTGAAAGCAAGTGCACCAACCACGATAGGCTCGCTGACGTATATTATTAATTTAGTAATCCACACTGGCACTATTCCACCCGACTGGAAAAGAGCTAGGGTAACTCCTATTCATAAAGAAGATTGTAAAATGGATCCCAATAATTATAGGCCTATATCTGTGCTATCAGTGATTGCAAAAATCTTCGAAAAAGTTATTTTTGATCAAACCTACGATTTTCTAAGTAAAAATAAACTTCTTTCGGATTCACAATCCGGTTTTAGGCCTTTGCACTCCACTTTAACAGCACTACTAGATATTACTGATAAATGGTATACCAATATGGACAATGGATTGATCAATGCTATACTTTTCATCGATTTAAAAAAGGCATTTGATACCATTGACCATGATATTCTTTTAAATAAATTATCTCGATACGGTTTCAAAATTAAGACCATTGAACTTTTCCGTAACTATTTAACTGAACGTACTCAAATAACTTTTGTAAATAATATTCCGTCTGATAGCGCTGATATAACATGTGGAGTTCCTCAAGGATCTATTTTAGGACCATTATTATTCTTACTATACATTAATGACTTACCAAATTGCAATTTGATATCTGATGGTCATCTATATGCTGATGATACTAGTTTGACATACGCGGATAAAGACATTAATCAACTTTTCTCCGTTATGAATAATGACTTACATACACTTAAAAACTGGCTCAACATGAACAAACTCAGTTTAAACGCACTTAAAACAAAATGTATGTTCATCGCTACTCGACACAAACTAGCTACCTTACCAAATCAACCTGATGTTGCCATCGATGGCAATCAAATTGAACGAGTAAAGACGTATAAATGTTTAGGTTTGGAGCTTGATGAGTGTTTGATGTGGGATGATCATATTTCGAAGATTACTTCAAAAGTGGCCAAAGTAATTGGAGTACTAAGGAGATTAAAATCATTTCTCCCACGTCCAATCCTAATCTTAATCTATAAATCCTTAATTCAACCACATTTCGACTATTGTAGCAGTGTCTGGGGTAACTTAGGTAAAGGTCTGGAACAAAAACTCCAACGACTACAAAATCGGGCCGCTCGTATTATCAATGGATCTGATTATAGTGTTCGGTCACATGAAATTCTGACCGAATTAAATTGGCCCAATCTAGAAGAAAGACGGTCTCAGCAATTCAGAACGCTCATGTATAAAACAATCAATAAAATGGTACCAGAATATCTTTCTAATAAATTTACTTCGGTTAATTCGGTTCATAGTCATAATTTACGAGGTTCAGATTCTAAACTATTTGTTCCGAGACCTTTAACTGAGGCACTCAAGAAAAGCTTTACATATCGAGGAACTGTTCTGTGGAATAGCTTACCTGTGGAGGCAATTAATGCTAAATCAATTGCTGAATATAAATAATTTATTTAATATTACTAACCTTAACGTGAATGTGTATAATATTTTAAATTAGTTATGTATTATTTTTATTAGTTATCTTGTATTAGTTAGTTAGTTTATACACGGCTCCAGAGAAGAGCACATTATGTGAATTGGACTCCGTGTTCTAAATAAAGTCTTAATAATAAAATAAATCGTTTGCAAATTGTTTAGTATTGACGAAATTAGCATGCACACCAATTTTCAGGCGATTTATCACTTTGAAAGCGTTGCTACGCTTTCTGTTACCAAGAGAGATATTTGAATATTTATCCTCAGTGCACGTGCAGGAGACAAAAGAGAAACTCATTAAGGGGATTAAGCGCTTAGGCAAGTCTAGGCGAGAAGGTCATTGGCAACACGCGTACATGTAATATAGAAATTAAAATATTTTATAGCGACGCGTTACAGCATTAACGTCTAACTTTAGTGTTCCGGAACCCCCTAACCCTGAATTTTATCAATCCCCCCCGTATTCACTACGTCATATCCGATAGCTCTCCGAGTATTTTGGCGCTCTACTTATATAAGTAATAGTAACCAACTTTCATTTATACACTTTACCCCAACGGTGCGTACGGTAAACGTTTGACAAAATGGATATTATTTACGACGAATTAAAGAAAAATAACATTGATATCGATAAAGACACTCTGTCGTATTACCTTAAACATTGTTTAGAAGAACATAGAGTACTATTCGACAACATCATTGAACAAATACCCAGAATATGTCTTCAACACGTTTACGTAACAAAACTGGATAAGAAACCTAATAAGAAATCCGAAAGGAACAAAGTTAGCCAAAATAATGTTATTGCTAATTGTACACCGATTATATTCAAACACTTAGAAGCTAAATATCCAGATAAAGATAGCACAGAATCGTTGCTAAGCTAAAGCGTTTATAACCGAGGAAATCGTAAGAAGATAGAATGAGGAATCACTCTGAGATGGTAGCGAATCGTTATTATTTGGGGTACCCCCAAACACCCCTGGGGAACCCCCAATCACTCCTGGGGTACCCCAAATACCCCAGCCCCATGGGATATCCCAATCACCCATGGGGAAACCCCCAAACATCCCTGGGATACCCCAATCACCCATGGGGGTACCCCCAAACACCCACCCCCCTCCCCCCCGAGGTACCCCAAACATCCTGGGGTAACCCCAAACACCCCTGGGGGTAACCCCAAACACCCCCGGGATACCCCAAACACCCCAGGGATACTCCAAACACCCCAGGGATACCCCCAAACACCACCGTGGTACTCCCAAACACCCCGGGATACCCCAAACACCCCTGGGTTACCCCCAAACACCCCCGGGATACCCCAAACACCCCGGGATACCCCAAACACCCCTGTGATACCCCAAACACCCCCGGGATACCCCCAAACACCCCCAGGATACCCCAATCACCCATGGGTACCCCCAATCACCCCTGGGATACCCCAATCACCCCCTTCTCCTCCTCTTTCTCTTCTTCTCCTCCTCTTCCTCCTCCTCCTCTTTCTCCTCCTCCTCCTCTTTCTCCTCCCCCTCCTCCTTCTCCTCCTCCTCCTCTTTCTCCTCCTCCTCCTCTTTCTCCTCCTCCGCCTCTTTCTCCTCCTCCTCCTCCTCCTTCGAGCTCACGGCTTTTCGGATTGATTCGTACGTATCTTAAGTTCAGCTTCTCATGGTTTTGTGGACAGAAACCTAGTTGCGAGTTATTTTGCCCAGAAAAAGATTGCTACATGTTTGGAAAAGCCGTGAGCTCGAAGGATTTATTCTATCCCATCGACTGCAAGCAACCCACCTGAACAACCAAATGGAAACAATGCAGGCTTTACAAATATATTTAATTGAATTTAGAAAATTGAATTATTTAATTTATACACACAAATCTGACAGACACCATCAGACATGCATTTTCTTTTTAGTGATTTTTATTGAGTAATTCTCGTCTTGGACTTTCCGAGATACCATTGGAAACCACCATATTACCAGTCCAAAGCTACTAGAAATAGCATTTTGACAGCGCAATCTGAAGGCCTGGTATACACTCGCAAACTTCAATTTTATATTTTGGTCTGATCTTTTTGCATATTGTTTAGTATTGACGCAATTAGCATGCACACAAATTTTCAGTCAATTTTTGACCTAGAATCTCGATTTTTTGTTGCGCTATCTCCATTTGCAACAGCAGCCGACTGACTCAGCCGACTTCTTCAAATCTGCGATTGATTTTGACTGACTCAGCCGACTGACTCAGCCGACTTCTTCAAATCTGCGATTGATTTTGATTTTCCAACGAGATAAGTGTTATGGATGAAAGTAATTCATCTGCTGTAAACGAAACGTACAAATTGATTGCAGTTGGTGAAAGCTTGTGCTGGAATAGTTCTTTAAGTGATTTAAAGCAATTTGTCGCTAACCACCTAAAGCTTAGTGGCAAATGGTCTTCGCCTGGTGGACATGTCAAACTTTTTACAGGTGAGAACATTAACTTAAAATGGGATGGCCCGATTAAGAAGAAGATATCACTATCGGGACAAACGAATGAGATTGAAACAAAGCTTAGTCAACTGGCAAACTCCGTGATAGATGAAACTGAGCAGATTGACATATTAACCGAGGACGATCTTAGTGGTGAACAACACCGCGAAGAAGAAGACGAAGTAGAAGATACAGGTATGGCTAACAAACAAACTTATCCTGAAACATCTCTACCTTATGCCGAAATTTCAATCATTGAAAGATTTAGTGATATTGATAACCAAATCAGAAATCTCGAGGCTAGATTTTCTGACAAGGTTGATATCATCTCTAATGATTTGAATAATCTTAAGAAATCGTTAATGAATGAGGATGTCAAACAGTATACAAATGCGCTTGAACAAGAAAATAGTAGACTGAAAGAACAAAATCTACTTCTAACAGACAGACTAAATACGGTCTCGTATGTTATGTCAGATCTGAATACAAAAATCAAACATCTTGAAAACGAGAAAGCATCTCTAGTAACGACCATCAAGATTATCAATAATGAATATCGTCAAGGGGATACTATAGCTGCCACACGTAATGAGCCTACAATTACGCAGTCTACGCTACATTCGAAGACAAGTTGTTCCGAAGACCAAGCCAGTCAATCTGAAATGATTGAAGTAGTTTCATCCGAGGACGACGACGACGAAGAAAATTCAGAATCAAAGCCAAAGAAAAAGAAGAAGAAGAAAAGTAAGAAATCAATTATGCAAAAAAATGCAAATCTGAACGCAATCCCTCAAAATCCAGTCCCTCAAAATCCAGTCATGCAAGAAAATGCAAATCAGAATGAAGATGTCGACTTGCAGAATAAAAAATCAAAAAAGAAAACCACCGTAGTAGTCGGAGACTCCATCGTGAAGAATGTACAAGGTTGGCGATTATCTGATTCTAATAATCATGTTGTAGTTAAGAGCTTCGCTGGCTCTACTATCTCTGATATGGAGGACTATCTAAAGCCAATTATTCGCAGGGAACCCAGCAAAATTATTTTACATGTTGGGACTAATGATATAAACCAGTTGACCCCACAACAAGTGGCTGAAGGAGTTGCTAATCTTGGAACTCAAATCAGTGAAGATTCCCCAACAACTAAGGTAACTTTATCAGGTATTTTACCCAGAACTGACAAGCCCGGATTGTCGAGTAAAATTAAGGTAACTAACGGAATTATTAAATCGTTTTGTCAACACAACAAATGGGACTATTTAGATCATAAGACCATTGACTCATCTTGCTTAAATGCTAGAGGTTTACACTTAAACCGAAAAGGAACTATTGTTGTTGCAAAAAACATTACTCATTATATTGTTAACAATTGATTGGCGGACACAGGTAATTCAAATAAGCTTGATTATTCCACAGAACAGCACAAATCCAATTCTAATATATCAACACAATATGATTTTGGTATATCGAAACTCAAGGGCTTCAAAATTGCTTCCTTAAACATTGCAAGTTTATTAAAACATATTGATCAGTTGCGGCTAAATATGAAAGAGCAAACCATAGATGTCTTAGCTTTAAATGAAACACGACTTGATAGTACCATCAGTAATTATGAAATTGCAGTTAATAACTATACAATTATTCGTCGTGATAGAACAAGACATGGCATGGCGGAGGTGTTGCAATATATATTCGAAATGCAATTGAGTATAAAATTCGAGATGATCTAAATGATGATGCTCTTGAGTTTCTGTGTATTGAAATCAATAAACCTAAAATTAAACCTTTCCTTATATCAACATGGTATAGGCCTCCTAATACTCCTATTGAACTTTTTGAAAAATTCCATGGTATTATAGATAGAATTGAGTCACTACACATTGAATCGAACATTATCGGTGATTTCAATTGTAATGTTGCAGCCGACATAATTGATAATAATACAAAGCACTTACTTGATTTATGCAAATCGTATCAATATAGCCAACTTATTCAGGAACCAACACGGATCACTAGCAGTTCTTCTACACAAATCGACCTTTTTCTCACAAATGAATCCAGTAAATTTTCGGTATCAGGAGTTAAACATATTGGAATAAGTGATCATAGTTTAATTTATGCTTCTAGAAAACATTGCAGCCCATGCAGATCTAATCCCAAAATTATTCAAAATCGTTATTACAAACATTTCAATATTGACAATTTTAAGCGTGATATTGATTTAGCTGCTTGGCAGTCAATAATATCAGTCACTGATCCTATTAAGGCTTGGGATCTTTGGAAATCCACATTTCTTCGTATTGCGGACTTACATGCTCCGATTAAAAAAAGGCGAATTAGGACTACTTGTGCACCCTGGCTAACTACTGAGATCAAACACTTAATGTGGGAGAGAGATCGATTGAAACGAATTGCTGTAGTAACCAACGAGGAATCCGCTTGGTTTAGTTTCAAAAATCTTAAAAATCAAGTTAACTTTGAAATTAGAGAAAACAAGATCCAATATTACAACTCGTTTTTTAATGATAATCTTGGACAGTGCAAGAATACCTGGAAAGGTATTAATTCTATATTATCTAAGAATAAAAACGTTACTCATACGGAGAAGGTTTTGATTGATGATATTGAAATCAATGACCCGGTGGAGGTTAGCAATGCTTTCAATAAACACTTCACTGGTATCGGACCAAAATTGGCGGCCAAAATTCCAGCCAATCTGAATATAAACTATGATCATATTCATAAACCCGATAATGAATTTGAACTCCGGGTAGTGAGCAATTTAGAAGTTTCAAAATTAGTTGATAAACTATCAACGCGTAAAGCCAATGGTCTAGATAACATTCCAGCTTGTTTATTGAAAGCAAGTGCACCAACCACGATAGGCTCGCTGACGTATATTATTAATTTAGTAATCCACACTGGCACTATTCCACCCGACTGGAAAAGAGCTAGGGTAACTCCTATTCATAAAGAAGATTGTAAAATGGATCCCAATAATTATAGGCCTATATCTGTGCTATCAGTGATTGCAAAAATCTTCGAAAAAGTTATTTTTGATCAAACCTACGATTTTCTAAGTAAAAATAAACTTCTTTCGGATTCACAATCCGGTTTTAGGCCTTTGCACTCCACTTTAACAGCACTACTAGATATTACTGATAAATGGTATACCAATATGGACAATGGATTGATCAATGCTATACTTTTCATCGATTTAAAAAAGGCATTTGATACCATTGACCATGATATTCTTTTAAATAAATTATCTCGATACGGTTTCAAAATTAAGACCATTGAACTTTTCCGTAACTATTTAACTGAACGTACTCAAATAACTTTTGTAAATAATATTCCGTCTGATAGCGCTGATATAACATGTGGAGTTCCTCAAGGATCTATTTTAGGACCATTATTATTCTTACTATACATTAATGACTTACCAAATTGCAATTTGATATCTGATGGTCATCTATATGCTGATGATACTAGTTTTACATACGCGGATAAAGACATTAATCAACTTTTCTCCGTTATGAATAATGACTTACATACACTTAAAAACTGGCTCAACATGAACAAACTCAGTTTAAACGCACTTAAAACAAAATGTATGTTCATCGCTACTCGACACAAACTAGCTACCTTACCAAATCAACCTGATGTTGCCATCGATGGCAATCAAATTGAACGAGTAAAGACGTATAAATGTTTAGGTTTGGAGCTTGATGAGTGTTTGATGTGGGATGATCATATTTCGAAGATTACTTCAAAAGTGGCCAAAGTAATTGGAGTACTAAGGAGATTAAAATCATTTCTCCCACGTCCAATCCTAATCTTAATCTATAAATCCTTAATTCAACCACATTTCGACTATTGTAGCAGTGTCTGGGGTAACTTAGGTAAAGGTCTGGAACAAAAACTCCAACGACTACAAAATCGAGCCGCTCGTATTATCAATGGATCTGATTATAGTGTTCGGTCACATGAAATTCTGACCGAATTAAATTGGCCCAATCTAGAAGAAAGACGGTCTCAGCAATTCAGAACGCTCATGTATAAAACAATCAATAAAATGGTACCAGAATATCTTTCTAATAAATTTACTTCGGTTAATTCGGTTCATAGTCATAATTTACGAGGTTCAGATTCTAAACTATTTGTTCCGAGACCTTTAACTGAGGCACTCAAGAAAAGCTTTACATATCGAGGAACTGTTCTGTGGAATAGCTTACCTGTGGAGGCAATTAATGCTAAATCAATTGCTGAATATAAATCATTTATTTAATATTACTAACCTTAACGTGAATGTGTATAATATTTTAAATTAGTTATGTATTATTTTTATTAGTTATCTTGTATTAGTTAGTTAGTTTATACACGGCTCCAGAGAAGAGCACATTATGTGAATTGGACTCCGTGTTCTAAATAAAGTCTTAATAATAAAATAAATCGTTTGCAAATTGTTTAGTATTGACGAAATTAGCATGCACACCAATTTTCAGGCGAATTGGTTGATTAAAATCTTGCGTATGTGAATTTGGGATCATTTACCAGTCCAAAGGTGCTATATATAGCATTTTGACAGCGCAATCTGATGGCGTTGTATACACTCGCAAACTTCAAATTTAAATTTTCATCTGATCTTTTGGATATTGCTTAGTATTGACGAAATTAGCATGCACACCAATTTTCAGGCGAATTGGTTGATTAAAACCTTGCGTATGTGAATTTGCAATTGGGGTCATTTACCAGTCCAAAGGTACAACATACAGCATTTTGACAGCGCAATCTGATGGCGTTGTATACATTCGCAAACTTCAATTCTATATTTTCATCTGATCTTTTGCATATTGTTTAGTATTGACGCAATTAGCATGCACACAAATTTTCAGGCGAATTGGTTGATTAAAATCTTGCGTATGTGAATTTGGGGTCATTTACCAGTCCAAAGGTGCTACATATAGCATTTTGACAGCGCAATCTGATGGCGTTGTATACACTCGCAAACTTCAAATTTAAATTTTCATCTGATCTTTTGGATATTGCTTAGTATTGACGAAATTAGCATGCACACCAATTTTCAGGCGAATTGGTTGATTAAAACCTTGCGTATGTGAATTTGCAATTGGGGTCATTTACCAGTCCAAAGGTACAACATATAGCATTTTGACAGCGCAATCTGATGGCGTTGTATACATTCGCAAACTTCAATTCTATATTTTCATCTGATCTTTTGCATATTGTTTAGTATTGACGCAATTAGCATGCACACAAATTTTCAGGCGAATTGGTTGATTAAAATCTTGCGTATGTGAATTTGGGGTCATTTACCAGTCCAAAGGTGCTACATATAGCATTTTGACAGCGCAATCTGATGGCGTTGTATACACTCACAAACTTCAATTTTATATTTTGATCTGATCTTTTGCATATATTGTTTAGTATTGACGAAATTAGCATGCACACCAATTTTCAGGCGAATTGGTTGATTAAAACCTTGCGTATGTGAATTTGGGGTCATTTACCAGTCCAAAGGTGCTACATATAGCATTTTGACAGCGCAATCTGATGGCGTTGTATACACTCGCAAACTTCAAATTTAAATTTTCATCTGATCTTTTGGATATTGCTTAGTATTGACGAAATTAGCATGCACACCAATTTTCAGGCGAATTGGTTGATTAAAATCTTGCGTATGTGAATTTGGGTCTTTACCAGTCCAAAGCTACTAGAAATAGCATTTTGACAGCGCAATCTGAAGGCCTGGTATACACTCGCAAACTTCAATTTTATATTTTGGTCTGATCGTTTGGAAATTGTTTAGTATTGACGAAATTAGCATGCACACACCAATTTTCAGGCGAATTGGTTGATTAAAATCTTGCGTATGTGAATTTGGGGTCATTTACCAGTCCAAAGGTGCTATATATAGCATTTTGACAGCGCAATCTGATGGCGTTGTATACACTCGCAAACTTCAAATTTAAATTTTCATCTGATCTTTTGGATATTGCTTAGTATTGACGAAATTAGCATGCACACAAATTTTCAGGCGAATTGGTTGATTAAAACCTTGCGTATGTGAATTTGGGGTCATTTACCAGTCCAAAGGTGCTACATATAGCATTTTGACAGCGCAATCTGATGGCGTTGTATACATTCGCCAACTTCAATTCTATATTTTCATCTGATCTTTTGCATATTGTTTAGTATTGACGAAATTAGCATGCACACAAATTTTCAGGCGAATTGGTTGATTAAAATCTTGCGTATGTGAATTTGGGGTCATTTACCAGTCCAAAGGTGCTACATATAGCATTTTGACAGCGCAATCTGAAGGCCTGGTATACACTCGCAAACTTCAATTTTATATTTTGGTTTGATATTGGCATATTATCTATCATGAAAAATAAAAAAAACATTTATTATAAAACAAAATCTCTATATCTCAAAGCCCGGGAAGGGCAAACCTTGGGACCCCGGGAAGAGAATTGTGTTTGGAGTTTCTTAAATTAAACTCATTAAATTTAGGCCTGCGCTGAACATTGCCCACACAATAGACAAATTTAATTCAAAATTATTGCAAACTTTTGGGATCTTTGGAGGAAGTCAAAATTTAGTAAAATAGTTAGTAGGTAAAACCGTAAAAAGATAAGTTATAAATATGACACATTTGCATACGTCCTAATTTATCCTAAAATTAATTATGCAAATTTAAAATAAACAAAATTGTGTATCCCGCTATGTCCTTTAAGGTTTTGAAGATTTCAAGATCGATTTTATCAAGATTTTTGCTGCCTCCCCTCAGGGAGGCAGCACACTATTCTTGAAGTTGGCGGTTGGCTGTGTTAACTCGTGCCCAGTCCTTTTACCGAGCTATGTATAGTCGGCCAAGATCTCGATTTGTTTTATTTTGCGTCTGTTTGTCGGCATTACATCATTCATATATTCGAAAGTGCGCATGTTCGACTACCATGCTGCCTTCGCTTCGAGGTTTTTACAATTCGCCAAATCTTCAATTACTGGCCAAATTTCTTTCACCAAGATTTTAGCATAAAGCACAGACTATGCTTTGGTTTGACTTTGTCCTGAGGCGTTCACATATGGCCAGTGTGGCAGCACGACTAGTAAACAGATATAATTATTGTGGTGCCGTTTCAGTAAGGTTTTCTTGCCCACTAAACTGCTATGGCTTTGATATGGCACAAACAGTGCCTACGCAGCACTCAATTTTTTTATGCGCAAAGCTACCGGCTAGATTTATTTTAAGCTAATGAGGTGGATTTTGTAATCTGTCCACAGATGCCCCAATCTTGTGGTGTGACATTTTACAGTTGATTCCCTATTACTTTACTGGCTTTTACCCCTGAATTGTCATATTCGCGTCATGTTTCAGTTCAAAATCGCTATTTTTGAAACATAAGAACAACTGCTTATTTTATTCAGTACAATGTGATCAATAATCTAGCATCAAATGGCACTAATTTGGTAACATTCTGTGTGTCATATTTTAGATAATGCGAGAATGACGAATGTCATACTACAATATGTTATTAGCTGTGGCTAAATGAGCTAAATTAGCTGAGCCCAAATGCTCCAGCAACCAACCTGACATGAGTGTCGAGATAATGGACCACTGACAAAAGAAAAAGACCAGGGTTCAAAATAGCGGCCGGCTACCGGCTATAGCTGGCATTTTTACACCGCTAGCCGGCTAGTGTATACGTTTTATACAAAGTGTGACGTCTTATAACGTAGCGTAATGTAACGTCCTTAAACATAGCTTATTAACGTCTTACAACACAGCGTGATGTTGTATAACATACAGTAGCTTTAATAACTTGTTATAACATAGCGTAACGTCTTAAAACGTAGTGTACATGTAACTTCCCAGGGTTCGAGATTAAAATTTTTGGGTGGTATCCCCAAGGGATACCAGCATCTCTGAACTTGGTATCCCAAATGAAAATTTGGTATCCAAACTTTTGATACCAGAAAATACACGGTGCTTCTTAATATCCAGATGTTATGAACTAAGAACTTACAATAAACGAAGAGCGAGCTTCCCACTTCAATAGACCTTTCCACATGAAGTGCGTGGATAACATGTTGAGAGATTTGATTGGCTCTCGCAAATGACTTCGGACATCCAAAACTTCAGACAAACATTGGACATTAGCCAATCAGATTTGTCAAAAAGAAAGATCACGTGATCCATTCATTTCATGCGGAAAGGTCTATTGAATTGATTATATCTCAGCTGTCAAATACTTTCAATAATCTCATCACCAGACTCGGGCATTGCAGTCCTTTTCGTTTGACGTGTGCGATCGCACGCGTTGGCACACGCGTGAACCCAACTGCGCGTGCTATTTATCGCACGCGTGAAGCGCCATGTTCAATTGTTCATTCACATTGCAATTGTGAAAATGTGTGAAAGTTTCAGTAATATGTCACATCTCACAACGTAACGTAAAGTCTCACAACATAACGGAAGGTGCCACAACGTAACGGAAGGTCTCACAACGTAACGTAAGGTCTCAAAACGTAACGAAAGGTGTCACAATGTAACGTAAGGTGTCACAACGTAGCGTAAGGTCGCACAACGTAACGTAAGGTCTCACAACGTAACGTAAGGTCTCAAAACGTAACGGAAGGTGTCACAATGTAATGTAAGGTGTCACAACGTAGCGTAAGGTCTCACAACGTAACGTAAGGTCTCACAACGTAACGGAAAGTGTCACAATGTAACGGAAGGTGTCAGAATGTAACGTAAGGTCTCACAACGTAACGTAAGGTCTGACAATGTAACGGAAGGTGTCACAACGTAACGGAAGGTGTTACAATGTAACGTAAGGTGTTACAATATAACGTAAGGTGTCACAATGTAACGTGGTCTCACAATGTGAAGGTGTCACAATGTAACGTAAGGTGTCACAACGTAGCGTAAGGTCGCACAACGTAACGTAAGGTCTCACAACGTAACGTAAGGTCTCAAAACGTAACGGAAGGTGTCACAATGTAATGTAAGGTGTCACAACGTAGCGTAAGGTCTCACAACGTAACGTAAGGTCTCACAACGTAACGGAAAGTGTCACAATGTAACGGAAGGTGTCAGAATGTAACGTAAGGTCTCACAACGTAACGTAAGGTCTCACAATGTAACGGAAGGTCTCACAACGTAACGGAAGGTGTCACAACGTAACGCAAGGTCTCACAGCGTAACGCAAGATCTCACAACGAAGGTCTTTGCAATGTAATGTATATCGTCTTTAAGCGTAGGTGACTGTAACAGTTTTCACAGCGAAGTACGTTTTACATTTTACAACTTATTAAATGCGTTAAAGCGAAAGATAACGTCTTACAATGAATATCAAGCAACGCAGCTTTCTTTTTCGGATGTGTAGGAAATATAAAAGTTAGGTTCATATATATTTCTGTGCCGTAATTGATAATTTTAAATGCACGTGCGATTCGCACGCGCAAAATTATTTACGCGTGTGAATTATCGCACACGTGTAATTTTGCTCCCGAAAAGGACTGGCATTGATTGGGCATTTTCTCTCCTTTGCATGGATACTGAGGTCTAACATGAAGTAGCTACGGTGCTAAGACGGGAGACCACTAGTGGGAGGAACGTGGGCAGAAGGTCAGATTTTCGCGAAATATTGCATGCAGCATGCCAGCTACGTATTAAACCGTGATTAAACTTACATTATGTTAACGAAAATGGAATAAAAACACGCTGAAATGGGTGCCAACTTCTTTCTGACTTAAAGTAATTTCTATGATATAGTTATCTTGGTTAATATGTGTATTTTAGCAAGATTTCCTTGGTATCCCAATGGGATACCAAGGTTTCAACATCTGGTATCCAAAATTAAAAACTGGTATCGTCGGGATACTGGGATACCGCAAATCTCGAACCCTGAACTTCCAATGTAGTGTAACGTCTCACAGCCTTAGTGCGACGTCTACAGTAAATGAGATTCTTTTTTGAATACGAGCTTATTAACTAAAACAATTCCTGGGTGGGCCTCTCATGGACTCACATAGCAGGCAAATAGCCTGTATATCAAAATAGCCGGTACCATAAATGTACATATGCAAGACAGCCTACAAAAATATCTAAATCCAAAATATTTATTTTGAACCCTGAAGACAGTGAAATTGTATATAACAGACAAAAGCCCTCACAGCTGTTTGTTGACATTTATCAAACTGCACAACAGAGATAAGTCATTATATATTGTTGTGCTTGTGGTGGTGTTGGCTCTTGTGCTATATTGCATGTTCTACACTTGGACTGAAGTGCATAATTTTGGAGAAATTAGTTGTGAAAGCAAGACTTATACATGAAAGAGTCAATTGGTCTTAGACAAAATGAACTCGCATGACTGAATTTTCGAATTTAGCGAGTGCAATTAAGGATTTTACACTGCGAGTGATTTTTGAAAATAGAACAAAAATTGCGCGAGACATATACAGTAGGTGAGTGCAATTTGGGTAAATTTTCCAATATCATGATTAGAAGCAAAATCATATGATTACTTATTTATAATATTTATGACAAAATTACGGATAATTAACAATTATTGGACGAGGTTGAGCAAAATATCGTGATTTGTCAGTGGCGAGCAGATCAGTTATTTGCCGATGCCGAAGGCAGAGGCAAATAACTGAACTGCGAGACACTGACAAATCACGATATTTTGTGAAAACCGAGTTCAATAATTGTTTTATTATTCGATTTATTTTTATTTGACATTGTTTACCTGTAATTGTCCATTCATTAAATTTCTTTCCAGCTTGGCTGAACGAGCGATTTACGTTTGCCGAAATTGAGTGTAAAACGCGCATGAGTAGAATATTATTTGCTAATGCGCATGAGCAGACTGTTATTTGTAGGCAGTTATTTGCAGGTGACGTAGTGGTTCCTCAACCAATTAAAAGGAAGATAAAAATAAATCGAATAATAATATAACTTATTGGATTCATCTAAGCCCAACATGGCAACATATTTAAGTCAAAAATTCAATATTGGGCAAGACCGCAGGTCGAGCCTGTTAATATTAAAATTTGAGACTTAAATATTTTCTATATCAGGTGAAGATGAATCCAATAGGTATCTTATTATATCCAACAAATAATTGTGCAATTCGGGTAAATACCGTATACCGTGTCCCTGTCTAAAGGTTGCTGTCCAATATGTAGTTGTCCTACATCGTAAAATATTGGGCTGGCACGTGATGCTAATGTAGACATTTGATTGGATGATTAATTGTGAGGGTATAATAAATTATTTGATCATTAGGTATCTCACACTGGAATTAACGATGAACTGAACTTTGGACCACATTTAAAATGCCAATTATGCACAACACCTACAATTGGATCTGGTACATAGCATAATAGGCCAGACAATTACGGTAACCCACTTTAACATACTCTAACCACACTACCATGGTAATTAAAAAACAAGCATTTATGAGAAAAGCATACCTTCATATTGTCGACAAATACTTCTGGATGTGCAAAAATTAGTTTGAGACTTCAACAGCAGATCATACGAAGTGGTACCACTACCACCATTTTAAGGAACATCTGCGTTGACTCTCCCCTTTCAGAAAATCGTACACGAAAGGCAATAGTTGAAAAATTAAGGATTTACCAAAGCCAGTTGGCAGCAAGCACTGAAGCACATCTCGGGAGTTACAATTCAAATGCCAGTTCACATGCCAGTTTAAATGCCAGTTGCCAGACTGGAAACTTTGTAGTGCGCACTTGAAAATCCACGTGCGCAATTTTGTCTGCGGAGCGCCGCGCGCGCACGCAAAAGAACAGCAAGCGCGCGCTGGATATTAAAGTTCGACGTCTGTCTCACAAGTGGGGAGGAATTCACTGCCGTACTGAAGGAAGATTGCATTATCAAATCTCTGTACAATGATCCCGAGTTCTACCAATCTGTTGGCCGTGAGATTGGCGTCATTTTCGACATAATGTACTCAAAAGCAGGCACAGAAGCTATTGCGGAGCCATTTTACCGAGTTATGAAAACTCAAGAAATGGACGGTGGCCAAAGTCATGATGTTCTTTCTTTGAGAGCAAAAGTCGACTGGTCTCTTCCTTCAGTATTGCAGTGCGAAGCAGCACTTGATGGTATAGCTGACCTTTATATAAATGGTGACAAAGAAAGAGGCCTGAAACGATATTATCTTCCTGTGTACAAAGACCAAAGATCCATGAGGAAAAGCAGTGAACTGTCCAAGGTCTTGGCACGTCATGCTGAAAAGAAAGCAAGACTTCCCTTTCTTCTTTGAAAATGAACCATTAACTGAAACAGTTTAAACTTTGAACATTCCTTTAATACTTTATGCAAAGTATTATGTGACTTGTTTGAATGTTATATATCTAGTATTGACAATTATGAGTTTATTTAATTATTTCTTGCAGTTTTGTTGTATGATGATCGAAGCAACGTTCTGAAAAGCAGAATTTAGAAAGTTATATCTATGAAAGTGTCTCGTCATCAAAAACACCGGTTTTGTGTCTTTTGGTATATGGAAAATATCGATGTATCGAAATCTCGATATCAATTGATCGATGACTTCAAAAAGACATACTGTCAAACGATGTGTGACCGACGTCAATAAGACAACGATTTCGATCACTACATGCATATAACGTAAAACCAGACACTAAATAGTAGTTTTGCCTATAATATTCTCGGTATATTTAACAAATAAAACATAAAGCTCCGTGCATATGTACTCTTATAAAGGTTCGTTTGACGTCATTTGAACACGAAAGAAGTTGAGTAGAAGCACGAGGCGAAAGCCGAGTGCTTTTACACTTCTTTCGTGTTCAAATCACGTCAAACGTACCTTTATAAGAGTACATATGCACAGGAGCGGTATGTTTTATTTGTTTTATAAAATAAGAGGGGGAAAAATAAACTAAAAGTGGGATAGTTTTGAAGGTTCACTAGCTTTTCCCGCCAGGTGACGCCATCCTACGCCACTTCACGCCATTTTACGTCATTCATGATCTTCATACTCTTATAAATGCACGGGGCCCAGCCAATCAGAGCGTGCGTAGAGGACACCTTATTTTATAAAGAGGGCTTTATATGATAATCTGATAGTATGATAATCAATCACTTTGTGTGAACTGTTGAATATGGAAGATTTTACACTTATTCTAATGCGATTCCAAACGTAAAGTAATCTAATGTAACCTCCCCTGCATGAATATATCTCATGGCTTGCATGAATCTTGCGGTTTAAATCAGATTGGTGTATTAAACTACTAACAGGCATTCAGAATTCAATAACAGTTTGTGTCCTCTTTGTGGAAAGCTATTTTCTTTCCAAGGAAAGCCAGAGTTATCGACTGCCAACAAACGTCAAAATTTTGTGATAAAATTATATCGAAGTTTCGTTAATCGTACTTATCGAAGCCTATAATTATTTACGTTTCGTCATTTACGAGTGAAATTTATGCCCCCCAAAATTTGGGGGGCTGACATATGATTGATCGATTTCAACAATGATGAAGCCGATGCGCCCAGCCGTTGGTTGGGCGAGGGATCGCGGGCGCACCGAGACCCAACGGCTGGAATCTGAGCCTACACCTGCAGTGGAGCTCTTTGGTTTTGTCAAAACACCCCCAAATGAAATATGATCTCGAGCGGCCAATGTCTGAAGCCTAAATTAACTGTTTGTATTAATTGTAATATTTCAAAATCCATGGCATTTAATTCAGTAACATTTCGCGTAAATTATTATTTCAATAATTATCTTTGTATAAAAAACAATTATAGTACAAGGGAGTTAAAAACTGAGAGTTGGTCGCAAATCTGTGGAAGGGATAAATTAATATTAACGGATATGTCTGCAGTGTCCGACCGGGTGTCTGCTGACAAATATTTCTAAAACTGTGGACTGGAAATGTATGAAATTAGGTGTGAATGGTAGAGTAATCCTGTTTCTATCAATGGCAACGAATATTCATGAAAACAACAGTAATGACAGCGAGTGTTTACCGAAATAAAACAGTTGTGAAGGTATATAAATAGTAGTGATTATTTAACGGAAATGTCTGCGGCGTCCGACGGTATCTGCTCACAAATATTTCTCGAACTGTGGCCTGAAAATTTATAAAATTAGGTGTGAATGGTAGAGTAACCCTGTTTCTATCAATGGCAACGAATATTCATGAAGAGAACAGTAATGACAGCGAGTGTTTACCAAAATAAAACAGTTGAGTGAAAGGTATACCATTATTGAACGGAAATGTCTGCGGCGTCCCACGGTGTTCGCTCGCAAATATTTTCAGAAATTTTATGACTGACAGAGACATATGAAAGCAAAGCGTCTCACAGTGTTCGCTTTCAAAATCAAATTCAGGAACTTCCTATTATTAAGATATATTCCAAACTCTTGCATGGAGTTTTAAATATAAAACTTACTTGAATGGTATGGGAGTCGAGGAGGCTGACACTCAGCATTTTCATTTGATCAAATCGCAAAAGCACTGCAAGATGCTGTTTAGATATTTCCTTTGATATAAATCGTTTCAGCTTTGTTTGAAAATTAGAATTGAAATTATTAATTTTACTTACTAAACCTTCTTGATTGACAGATTATGGGTGCTAAGGCAGCTAAGCGAATCATATTCGGCGTAATCAATAATTAAAATCCCGTTCGTCAGCGAACGGGTTTTACAAAACCAAAGAGCTCCACAATCTCGTAGCCAGAGCCTGCGATCCTTTTGGTCATTACCAAGGATCAGAGGCTCTGGGAAACTCCAATGAAACTTGTCATCTGATTGGTTAGTTTAAAAACAGTAAAATTTCAAATAATGTGCACGTTGCTAACTTGTTTACTCGATTTCTCGACGTTTTGTAACACATAATTATTGAACACATGAAATAAATAAAAACAGCAAAAAGTTAGAACTATTATATAGTTTATACAAGTTAGAACTATTATTATTCTCCTGCTTCGTCGCCAAACAAACGTCCATCGTCTGACTCGTCTCGTAATTCTTCGCAGTTCCGTATCAGAACTTTAAAATTATATTAGAGAATACAAGGTCGATGTAGTTTAGCCAAAATTCCTGACTGAGTACAATTCCTTACCTGAGCGGCTGAGCCGATCACTGCCGAGTGCCGACGGCGACGCGGACATATAAAACACTCTCGTTAAATCGCCCAGTTGACGATTTAGAGAAAAGCTAAGAAAGGCCATTTGTATTGTAGCGCTTTGTCAAGAGCTTTGTAAAACATACTGGGCCATTCTTTATCGGTAAACAAATATTTTCCTTGGTCTTCGAACAAGCTAAAGATCGTCGATGACAGTAACAAATTATAGGGAACTGGGAACCAGAGGACTGGGAACAAAAACCCAATATTGGGGTCTTTTTCATCGGAGTTTCCCAGAGCCTCCGTTCCTTGGTAATGACCAAAAGGATCGCAAGCTCTGGGTACAAGATTGAGAGCTCCACTGCAGGCGTTACTTCTCAGCCCTCTCCCCAGTCCCCCAATCCAGTAACGCCTGCTACGCAGGCTATTATTGACACCGGTTCTCTCTCTTCTCCAGAAGTTCTTTCGGAGATTTCGGAGATTTCGGGTATCGTCGGAGATGTGTCGGACAGCTGACGATTCCGACACATTTTTTAAGTATTTTTCATTTAATACCAAAAAACCGGAAAAGTTTGTTTGTTAAAATGAAGACATTAAAACAGTCTACGTTTTCATGAAACAACGGCAACAAGTTTTTGCGGTCAACAGCCTTTTTGGCAAACATCCAAACGTTTTTAACATGTGCTCTATAAATAATATTTATAGGCAAAACGCTTCTCGCTCTATTGCTTTTATGCCAACATTCGTGTCAGAGCTCTATTCCTTCTACCAACTGATAAGACACTTGTCTTCAAATCTGGCATCCACAATGTTGTGTTTCTATATAACAGTAAATGATTCAGTGTTGCGTTTATCTCGAATTTTGTGTGACTTAAACTGAGCTAATTGTGTGTTTTGTAAAACAGTATAGATGATTCAGTGTTGCGTTTATCCCGAATTTTGTCTGACTTGAAAGCTAATAGTGTGTTTTGGAAACCACCTTTTTTCATCTATAACCTTGACACCCAAGTGGCTTCGTTTAAGATCAGGTTTTCTTACTTTAATGCCATCGTTAAAACGGCTGCTACCGATAGAACATTGCCTTACGGGTTTTCCTCCCTATTAAGAGTAAAGTACAGCACATTTTTTGGTATGCTCGCACGACACCGTGAAAATAATCAATTTTGTAATCGTAAAACGCTCATTGATGTTAAAATTATTTTTTTGTTATCAATTGCACAATTCATAAAATCGAGGGGCAAATCATTTTAGAAATCTCGTACACTTTGACAAAAAATCCTTAAAAATCCCAATCTTTAATAATACATAAAATTCTTGGACAATATAATCCCTTGAAAATCCATAAAGTCCTTGGAAAATCACTAATATCCCTGGACAATTCTTAAAATACTTTGAAAATTCATAAAATCTTTAGAAACCCCCAATTTTTTAAAAGTCAAAAAAATCCAATGAGAAAATTTAAGGATTTTTTAAAAATCCAAAAATCTCGTACACTTTAGAAAGTGATTTGCCGCTCGCATGAAATACAAAAAAAGCCAAAAATAGTAGTATTATAGGGTGGATCATTCTAGCCTAAAATAGTGATCTGCAGCAAAATAGGAATAGAACTCAATAAGGCTCACTAAAGGCATATTTGTATGGTTCGTCCTTATAATTGCACAAAACTCTGATAAAAAGTTTGCGTTTTAAGCAAACTTAAAAAGACTTTTAAGCAATCTCAATAAGAGAGGGTCTTTGAAGGGGGCTGTGTCACACTATTTTCAGCCTCAATTGTCTTATATTCAAATTCTGAGCTACGAACTTCAAAATTAAAAGTAAACATTGACTCGAAAATGGAATGTGAGTTACTTATAACAACTATAGAGGATTTCTGAACATTTAAGATCGAGTTCTGAAAATTTAAGACCGAGTTTTCGCACAATTTCTCAGCTAAACTTGATTTGTGTTTGGTAAAACAGAAATCAAGATGTCGATTTACAATCCCTCGCAATCTCACTCGATTTTGACCATCCGTAGTTCTGTGCAGGATTCTAGCATCTCTTTTGTGTTTCTATATCTTTTAAAATTGTTATTGTGAAGTTTTGTGTGATTTTAAGACAATATTGTTTGTACCAGAATTGCTAAAAATGGCGTGACACAGCCCCTTCAGATTTTTCGTGGAAAAGACAAGATATATATTAATACCAGAACAACAGAGGAGCTTTTATTTTGATAGAGGAGTAGTGTTAACCGTGCATGTACAGTATACTGACTCGTACAATAATATTGTAATAAAAGTTCGCTTGGGTTAGAAAACAACAAATTCCCCCATTATTTTGAAAGTTTGGAAAGGCAACAGTGTTTGTAGATCCTAGTCTTAGTCCTGTTGTTAGAATTAAATTGTCTGGAAACGCGGTGAATGTCAAAACGGCTGACAATGAGTAGCTATGCCCTGAAAGTTTTTCATTTATTTATACAGCACTGTCGGTTAAACGCTTGAATCCTGAAACGCTTCTATTACAACAGCAACAGCAGCAACAACAACAACAACAACAACAACAACAACAACAACAACAACAACAACAACAACAACAACAACAACAACAACAACAGGAACAACAATAGCAGCAGCAACAATAACAGCAGCAGCAACAACAACAACAACGGCAGCAGCAACAACAAACAACGTACAGCAGACAAACAACGTACAACAGCAACAAACAACGTACAGCAGCAGATACTGTAGTGCTTTAGCTAGTACTATATATATTTTACGTTGTACAGTTATATTAAGAGTGCTGCGTAGGCAGTGTTTTAGATAGAGCAAAGTGAAAAGGTCAATAAACGGTCGAAATACTGACGTTTCGAGCGGAACCCTTCATCATCAGAGTGAAATGTGGTTCCGGCACTATTCTCAGCAGTTTACCACCTTTTCACTTTTGCTTATTTTTATTATAGTTTTGTATGCACTAACGTTAATTAAAAACTCAGGTCAACAGGATAAGCAATCTGTAACGTGATCACAAGACGAATCAATTTGAGGGGAAAATAGAGAAATTGAGATGCCAGTTTACACGTAGCGGCATAAGGTATAGCGAAATAAGTCCGACTGGTCATACGTTAGTCTTGAGTCGTGTGGCCTTCGAAAGCCATTCGACCAAATCGAGAAAAAAAATAAAGTCTTATAAAGTGGAACGGAGAATTTGAGGCAATTTCCCGTCGTTAAGTCATTATCGGCGCTATCACAAGTCTTGTTTGGATTTAGCAACGAGCAATACGTACTTAATAAGTGCAGTATGGAAATCTCCGTATCAACATAACGTTTCGATTATGTTACGCTATAGGGCTGTGTGACCGCCTCGTTAAATAATAATAATGAAGGCATATAGCAATAAGGAGTTCGTCGCAACAAAATATCATATGCCAGAACTCCAAACATAGGCATGCCATGTATTTGAAGGGACCCTTCCATTTCTGAGATTCACTTCAGCTTCATTTCGGTGTCGGAGACATTGCGTATAAATATTGAATCCGGTGGAGGACTATGTAGAAGAAACAAAGAAATTATTATTTATACTGTATGGGTGGGTGGATGGATGGATTGATTGAAGGGAGGCGGGAGGAAGAAAGGGAGTCGGGAGGGAGGGAGGGAAGGAGGGAGTGAGGGAAGGACTAAGGAGTGAGGGAAGGACTAAGGAGTGAAGGAAGGAAGAAGGGAGGGAGGGAGGAAGAGAGGGAGGGAAGGAGGGAGGGAGGGAGGGAAGGAAGGAAGGAAGGAAAGAAGGAAGGAAGGAAGGAAGGAAGGGAGGGAGGGAGGGAGGGAGGGAGGGAGGGAGGGAGGGAAGAGGGAAGGAAGGAAGGAAGGAAGGAAAGAAGGAAGGAAGGAAGGAAGGAAGGAAGGAAGGAAGGAAGGAAGGAAGGAAGGAAGGAAGGAAAGAAGGAAGAAGGGAGGGAGGGAGGGAAGGAAGGAAGGAAGGAGGGAGGGAGGGAGGGAGGGAAGAAAGGAAGGAAGGAGGGAAGGAGGGAGGGAGGGAAGGAAGAAAGGAGGGAGGGAGGGAGGGAGGGACGGGAGGGAGGGAGGGACGGGAGGGAGGGGAGGGAGGGAGGGAGGGGAGGGAGGGAGGGGAGGGAGGAAGGGAGGGGAGAGATGGAGGGAGGGAGGGAGGGAAGGAGGGAAGGAAGGAAGGAAGGAAGGAAGGAGGGAAGGAAGGAAGGAAGGAAGGAAGGAAGAAAGGAAGGCAGGCAGGCAGTAGATCAAGGAGGTATTCTGGCCATTCAGAACTTTGTAAGTTAGAAGAAGAATCTTGTAATGGACACGATATTCAACAGGTAGCCAACGGATGTATTGACGAAAAAGAAACGGAGATGATGTCGGTGCGATGGAAGGTGTTTTATTTTAACAACCAATTCAACGAAGGCGAACAGCGCGATATTCCAGTGTGTGGAAAATGCTTTGCAGCATTTCTTTTAAACTCTAAAGACTAACATTGTTAAGCCGAGACTGATATAACAACTGCTGTTTATATATGATGTACGGTTAACGATTTACACCAGTGATTATAATAATGTGTTAATTTGATTCATAATTTATGTTGGGTGTAAACCGTAAATCGTTGGTCGCAGTTCATTTACATATTCACGAAAAATACAGTAAAACAATTTTCGGTTAACTTATTATAGGCGAACAAGTTATTTCCCAATCATGCCCCACTCTTCTTTCCCCTTACATAAACATACATATAGACAAAAGCAGATTTATTTAGTCATTTGACACTTGTTTATTTACAGTTACAAATTTATTCCATTCAGTTACATCTCAGAACTAGCGATCAGAACCTAGTGCGACCTCCGTTGTTTTTAATAATGTGATTTATACGTGCGGGCATACTTGAAATTATTTTGTTAATTAAGGTTTTATCAAGCGCTTTAAATGTATTTTCGATTCTTTGGGCATACTGCTCGACCGACTCGTACGTTATTTTTTTCTCCGTTGCTTGCTTTTTAAGGTTACGCTTTACCAAGTGAAATACATTTTCTATTGGGTTTAAGTCAGGACTAAAGATTGTAATTTCAGACAATCGGGAGCAAAATGACTTGAAACAACTTTCGCAAATGGAGTTAATTTGATTCGCTTAGCGGAAAATCGACCTTCCAAGTTTGGCGACCCCCCTCCCCCATATCAATGTTGACCAAGTAAAATAATGCAATTTGCAGGACACATGTATAATAGGTGCACAACATTGAATGGGGGGAAGGGGGGAATTATGAAGAAAAGTGAAGTTTTTTTTTAGTCAATTGTTGGATATGTAAATTTTTAGCAAAAATCTCTGAAGCGTCTCAACCATTTTGCTCCCGATTGTAGACCCAGTCTCAAATAAACACGTCCATTTTAATGGCGGCCGCGAATTTGCGTATTTCTTTCGTCAATATCTGCTTTACTTTTCCGAATATCAGCATGAAACTTCGTTTGGTAAGTCTTCGATACATGCACTTTAGGCTCATAGAGAAAAAAGTAGGGGTAAAAATTTCGTCTCAGTGACACTTTAAGAGAATGTTGGCAGCCTGAAACAATAGCTTTAAAGGCAAGTACCAGCACACTTTTCCATCTTTCTTCTTTCTTTAGTTTAATACCTTCGTAACAGGTTCAACTGAATCAGAAGAAGCAACGCGCAATTTAATATCCTATGTATTTCCGAATCAACGGCTTTACGCACAAGATTCAAATGCAGGCGCCAAGATGGTGTCAGTAGACACTTGACCGAGATTGAATTTAGCCGCAAGCATCTGACGGAATTTGGAAAAGTTTAATAGTCGCACATAATAATAATATATTTTATTTAGTTTTAGGACTGATTATAGGTATTATTGGGTTTGGCTCAGATGCGAGAACTGCTACTGCTACAAGTCTACAACGCCGTCCTTATTCGATGATAATAATTGTATTTGCAAATTAAATTGCAAGAGTGATTAAGTTATCTCCTTTTCAGCATCAACAAAGTATTTTTGCTATTTCCTGGCAAGGTTCAAAGCTATTTTTTCTAGTTTAAATGCATGTGCACGCAATCCGATCAGACAACTGTAAAAGATATTCCAAAACGGCATCAATTTAGCATTTGGACTAAAGCTCATTCTTTACCGTTTAACCTACACCAATTTAAATTACGGTAAGTTTAAGTTTTTGAATTTAGTTAGCCTATAGCGAGAGCTATATATTGACGCATTGCGCAAAATATATATATATATATATATATAATATATATATATATATATATATATATATAATATATATATATATAGCTTATACCAATTTTTTAGCAAAACTGGCAACAAAAACTCATGCGAATTTGTGTCACAGCGCAAATTTTGTGCGCTAGCTAGTAGCTACAGTGGAAATCATATTCTGATCAGTAATAACCATGCAGTGAATGACGTCAATTGCTAGACCTTGAGGCATATATCTAGACCTTTAAGGCAAAATACTTTGCCGAATCTATCCAATAGATCTACTCAAGACCTTTCAAGACTTTTCAAGACTTTTCTTCAAGACATTTCTAGACAATCGCGGCACAAAGGTCTTGCAAGACCTTTGACAGACTATTGAAGTCTTATAATTGTCTAGAAAAGGTCTAGCAAAGGTCTCCAAGACCTATCATAGACCTTTTCAAGACCTTTTTAGATCTTTCGTTTTCGTACGGGGGTGTATTAAGTTTTTGAAAGTATTGAAGTATTTCATTCCTCAAAATTCTCAGCAGTTCACAACCTTTTTATTTTGCTATATTCTTAACACTGCCTATGCAGTACTGATCTACTTTATGAGAGCCTTTGTTATTTTATTCTGGCAATCAGCTTCAGCACGAATAGGTCTATTTCTAATCTTTTTAATCTCTAAGTTTTTATCACACTTCACTGTGGCCAGCTACTTTCAGGTAAGGAAGTAGCTTTCATGGGTTGAAGTTAATTTAATTGGCAGGTTTTAGCTAAATCTAAGACTTTTTTTATGGCTAGATATCACTGACAGCATACAGCATAATCTGGTGATGAAAATTAATTGCCCAGCAAACAATTTGTAGAAAAGCCATAATTTACAGGTAGACAAATGTCAAGATCAACATTTTGTTGCTCATGGTTTAAGTTATTTAAATTCCTTATTGGTTTATTTAAAATACAATTTATTTAAACTTTATCCTACAAGCAGAATCACTCCTGGAAATTTTGAGTATGTGTTAGGTAATCCACTGCTGGTTAACCTATTTTAAGGAGCAAGTGCTCTAGAGTTGGTGTATAACAATTAGTTAATTACCTCTTCTCATCCAAGGGTACCCCCTGGACAAGAAGAATTATTAGCCAGAGTAAAATACCAAAGTCTGCATCAGAAATAATAAGTCTGATGGGAAGGAGTTACAATGTATAACACCTGCTTTGCAGGTGCTTAGTATGGTAATTTGTCCTAGAAGTAATTCTTTTTGAACAATGTCTGGTTTTGATAAAATGAATGACATATAAAATAATGAAATATAAACATGAGTGCCCATGTAAAGCGGGAGAAAAATAGTGTCTGCTATAGCAGGCTAGACCATCCCAGGCCTCAAACGAATCGTGTTCCATTTAACCGGACTGACCGGTCTAACCGTGTAAATGGAAAGTCCCCCTAATATGAAAAATATGTTTGCAATGCGTACATATGGCTATGCATTAAGTTTAGCTAGGTTAAACCACTGATCTCAAATAATATACTCATTAGGTTAAACTCACTCAGTTCAGTAACTGAAGATACATGGAAAGTAAGGAATATAAAAAGTTTTAATAATAGCCTTTTAACAAAGGGTTTTTACCTGTCTATGTAGTTCATTTCATTGATTAAACATTTTCAGTAAGGGTTATTTCTTAGATTTCACATGAAATACAAGCTGAATAAATCATCAATGTGACTAAGCTTAATCTTAAAAAATTGGTTTGAAATTTACCTAATCCATGTGGTAATAATCCTCTGCTAATAATCATAAACTCTTGCAACTCCTTCTCTAGCCTGGTACCCTGGCCCAATCAAAGAATATGGGCCAGGTAACCACTAAAGACTTCTGCTTTCCTATTGGTTAAATTTTCGCGCGTTTTTATTGGATATGAGTAAAACTGCAATCGTCATAAGTGGATTTAGCCCTGATGACGCGAGAATGAAATTAGTGGTTACCTAGCCTGCGTGCAGACGCTTGTATTTCCGGTGATTAATACGTATAAGCGTCTGCGCATCGGAAGCCAAAACCTTGTTCTGGTCACGTGGATTTCCAATCAGATTAAAAAAATTAATTTGCGCAATGCATTATAATTAGCTATGATTATTCATGGCGTCTCCTGCGTGCGTTCTGTGTTTCTCGGTGTTGGTGAAAGCTTCTGATCGAAATTTAGTTAGAAATAAGGGAGAATTTTTAGTAAAAAGTGAGATTGACGACCTTCACTTCGTCGTTCACCCTACCTCGCAACATATCTGTCGTGTGTGCTTGAGGATTCTGCAGCAAAGAAGAAATCACAAGAAGAAGCTTGACGATCTGGACGACAATCTTCTGCGTCAGTACCGCGATAAGGCAGGAGCAAAGGGACCTGCGATTAAAACAAAAGCGACTGCCAAGCGTTCGTTGGCGTTTGTTGATGAAAGCGGAGATCCATCGATTTCATCTGTTCACCGTATCAATCGCGAAGACGAAAGCACAACCCGCTGTCCGACAGCTATTCACTTTCAACCGACATCAACTTCGATAATTGTTAAAACTGCTAGATAATTGTTAAAAACACCCGTAGTATGATTTATTGTAGAGCTGTGCCCATCAGTCCATATTTGTAATCAATTAATCGTTGACAACAATCAATTAATAATCTATTAATCGTATTAAAAAATCAACACGTGTTGCCATTGTTCGTCCCTTCAATAATAAAGGGGTGATTTTTTAAGCTTTTTACTACTTCCTTAGAGTCAGAGATAAGAATCAAAACAAGTTGCGTTTGACATTTTCCACAACTTTTTAAGAAAAACTCATTTTAGTATCATGCTGTTGACTTTTGTCAATGATTCGATTGTTGTTAATGATTAATCGATTGCTGAAAGAGTCGATTAATCGGGCACAACTCTAATTTATTGTAATTATAATGGCTCTTTCACATGAGTAGTCTTGATACAATTTTCCTGTAATCTGGTTGGTTCCTGCACTGTCTTTACAAACTTGTATTATAGTAAATTTATATTATCTATTCTGGATGGATAGTTTGTTTTCTGAATATAATAACATTAATATAAAATAGTATTATTATAATGTTGATATTGACAGGCTGTACAATAAGTTACTGACCAAGTTTCCCCTCTTTGATTTGTGGCATGAATTTGTGAAAGCAAAGCTCAAGCGCCATTAGTGAAGAGGGGGAAAATGAGGATCTGTAACTTACTGTACAGCTCATACAAAAAATAGGCATGTCCAGACATGCATGTATCTACTGCGTTTAATCATGCCTATAGCTACTATGGTAAAAACAATGTTGTAATTACTGTATGTACTTGTAGTGACCAGCTTGTATTCAGAGCTGAACAAGATTTTTGTCGATGCTAGCCATGCTGTGTTTTTACCTTATGAAAGGAACTGAGTAAAGCCAGGAAAGCACAGGAGGTTGAGCACTAACAACTCTACTCATATCCGGCACAGAAGCATGAGTCCCAAGCCCATGCAGATATGTGCATGGTCACCCATTCAAATACTAACTCAATCAAATTGGGCTTCACTTAGGTCCTCGTGGTGAGAGGCAGTGTGATCATAGCTTGACTATTAAAGCTATGGTACTATTTAAAACCTATGGTAATAAAGTATGGTTATTGTAAAGTTTAGTAGGCCAATCAAATTTTAATACAGTACATCAATAACAACTCACAAAGTTTGACTAATAAAGTATTTAAATAACTTTGTTACAACAATTTGTCAAATAATAATAATGCAATCCATTTGGTATCTGAAGTATGACTGCTGTAAAGTTTAGAAATAATGAAGTTGTGAACGAAAATCTCCAGCAATTGTCATCAAAATTATGAAAGCAACTATACATTAATTGTTCTTCAAGATCGAGTAGACATATACTGTATCTGCATGCATGCAGTAAAAGGTAGAATAAATTTTGCCGTTTGGGCCTGTACTCTCTACATAGCCTTTCACTGACATATTGTTGCTTGATCATTGTTGACATATTCACTGACTATTGTTGCTTGATCATGAAGCTAGTTTTGTATTCTTAGAAGAAAATTTCATTTCTGCACAACCTTGTCAGTTTACAAAGCCCGATCAGACTGCTGCATGAATACATGTAAACATGTTGGTCATATAAATTGCCTTGTCTGAATATGAAATTGTCCAAAGACTATTTTAAAGAGGCTTTCAAAAACTTATCATCATTCCAACAACGTCAAAAGTACATCACATTTAAAAATTGACAACGATTCATACTTAAAATACTTACTAAGCTTGGGTATCTCTCTCGAGCCTATTAACTCCATTAAACTCCATGCTGCCATAGCATTGACTTACATGAAGTACTTCGTTTACAATTTTGGCTTCGGTGGTTTGTCGTGAGTCAATCGTTTAATTCTATGTTTTGATTGGCTCCGAAGGCAATCTATTGTTAACTTAACTTAACTTAACTTAACTTAACAGCACGACAACATTATATCTACTGCTTCGCAGTAGATACAAAAATGACTAACTTGATTACAATTTAATTTAGGTTAGATATAAATATTACAGTATGTAAAAAGTCCTAACTAAAGTTTGATATATTTGATCCAGATTAAATTCTATTTTACTAATAGGTTTTCTAAAGTTACCAACATCAGGTGCTTCTCTTAAGGCTGATTTACACAATACAATTCTCGTCTTGGCGTATGTGATCAACTGTACATGCCTATGAATTGCGGAGCGAATCGTCAGATGCGTGGAGCAAGAACACGACTCCGCAAGTGTCGTTTGGCAACAAACGAGATTCAGACGCCGAAGAAGGATGCATGGTGAAAATGCAGAAGACGAACCTGCTAAAACACCAGAAGAACATTGGAAACGTGACACGTTTTACGTTGCTGTGGACACGGTCTTGAACTCAATGAAGAATCGGTTTGAGAAGAACCAACCGTTGCTCAAAGCATTTTCCTTGTTTGCCCCAAGTCGCTTCCCAGAGCTTGTGAAGAATTTCAAAACTGCTCAAGATCTGCAAGGATGCCTCGACACCTTTTGCGAAACATACAATTTAGATGCCTTCAGATGTGCTGACGAACTGTTTAATTTCGCTCGGTCTTTCAGGAAACTCGACTGTAGAACTATCTCCATGCTCGATGAGGCAGAGGAAGTAGAAGATGATGACAATGATGATGACGACGTTTCCAGCACACAGTTGACACGAGATGGCTCAGATCAGTCAGATGGCGAACGGAGTGACAGATTACAGTTTGGTTGATGCATACCCAAAACTTTGTCGAGTTTATGCTATTGCTGTGGCCATCCCAGTTAGCTCGTCGACTGCGGAGCGTTCATTCTCTGCACTCAAGAGGGTGAAGACTCGCATTCGTTCATCTATGATTCAGGAGAGACTTGAATCTTTACTTACAATGGTGATCGAGCGTAAAATTTTGCTCTCACTCGATAAAGAGCGTCTCATCGATTTGTACGCAGGAATTTCTCCCGAACTGTCAAAAGCTCTACTTTAGAAATATGTTGACGTTTTACTCTTGTATGTAAAGACTATAGACAATTATCGTACTAATGAAACAAATTATGTTTAGAAAATAACTACATTTAAAGAGCTGAACCAGTTTACTTTTCATGCATGAAATATATTAAAATTAATGGCGAAATTTTTTGTCAGTATTATACGGTATAAGCAACTGGTGGGGGGGGGGGGGGGGGGGGCGCCAAAATCGACATTGGACTGAGGGGCGCCAATTTTAACATTGGCCCCACCTGAAATTTTGGAGCCACCACGCCACTGTACTCAATGGAAATGGCCGAAAAAACATCTGACCACGTGCTCGATGAAGACACGCAAGACGGCCATCTTGAGACGACCAACAACAACAATGCAGCTGAAATCTCGGACGAATGCATTGAAGTAAACGACCCTGAAACTTCAGCCGTGAACAACAATCAATCTTGTTCTGGATGTGAACAACATACGAAATTAATCTCCGAACTATGGATGAAAACTACAGCACTTGAGAATAAATTTCAATGCTGTAATTCAAACAAACGTGACGACAATGACTGTCCTTCGTGTGAGAAATTGAGATCTAAGGTCGAATATCTCGAGGCGGAACGTGAAAATTTGTTAGCAGCGATTCAACTGCTGACTCAAGATAAGAAAACAATCTCAAACAGTCCAACTAGTGGCTCGGTCGATACCAAAACAAACGATTCAAGTAGCAAGTCAAATGGCGATGGACCGTGGTCCGTGGATAAAGGTCAGCAAAAAGAGCAAAGGAAAGCAACAGGATGCTTCTATCAACAATGTCAACAAACAAAGGCAAAGAAACAACTCAGGTGAGCGTGTAAATAACAGTAAACCGTCTCACAATGGAACAGCCAACCAATCTCGGGTCACAATCATAGGTGATTCAATGACCAAACACATAAATGGAAGAAAGCTTTCCAAATCACATAAGGTGATATCAAAGTCATTCCCTGGGGCAGTTATAGAAGATCTTGAACATTACATCAAACCAACACTCAAACATAAACCAGATAAGATCATTCATGCTGGGACAAACAATCTTAGGAATGATAGCCCAAAACAAATAAACAGCAAGTTGGTCAAGGTCATTTGTGGCATCAAAACACAACAGCCAAGTGTGGATATAGCCATATCCTCTGTCATCAAAAGGAATGACAACCCAACCTTGAATGCAAAGATCTCGGAGGTAAATGCTTTACTTAAGACCTACTGTGAACAAAATAATTTAGATTATATAAGTAATGACAATATCCGGGAACAATGCTTGAATACAGGTGGGCTACACCTAAATCCGAAAGGTATCCAAGCCCTCGCTAGTAATTTTAGAAATTACATCACTTATTGATGTAATGTTGTCAATGCAGATAATTTAACCAATCATAATTCAACATCATGTCCAGTTTTACATGATGAAACTGACCTTTCCAGAGTTAGAGGATTTAAAATTGGATCACTAAACATCAATAGTCTTTCAAAACACATTGATGAGTTACAAGTATATATAAAAGATGGTATTTTTGATGTTCTAGCAATTAATGAGACTAAATTAGACCAATTTGATCCTGACTCTCTAAATAACCTCCCAGGTTATACCTGCATCCGTAAGGATCGCAATAAGGCCGGAGGTGGGATTTGTATATTTATTCGAAATTCTATCAATTTTACAAGAAAACCTAATCTTCAAGACAAAAGTCTCGAAATGATCACAATTGAAATAAAAAAGCCACATTCTGATCCGTTTTTAAAGTGCTTATGTCACAAAAAAAATTTTTTGACTTTTGAGTAGAGGACAAAAAGTTAGTTAATAGGTTATTTAACATTTTTCGGTTTTCTCTTTTCATTCGCGAGATATGCGGCTCTAAACAACGATTTTCGTGAAAATGTCGCGTATCAACAAGAGTCTGGGACGAGCGTGGTGTGACGTAGCTCAAGGAACTTAATTACGACGCGCATTATACATTTGGTATATTTTCCAGCATGTCAGGCAGTAGCTCGGATTCGGAAAGCACTCATGGCTCTCAATGTGACTCAGAGTACAATTATATTCCTGGGTATATTATAGAGGAAGAATCAAATGATACCAGTCATGAAATTGGAACTCTAGAAGCAGTTGATAGCGAAATTTTAGGCGATTATGATGCATGCCTTTATACCGATGAACCGCTTGCGGGCGAAGAATGGTACGCGCGATATCTAAAAAAATCTGCGGAACACAAGGAACAAAACGAGATGCTACAGCAAAGATTGGACGGCCTTGCAGATATTAAATCATGGTGAGCATAAACATAGATTTATTTTAACGTAAAATAAGTATCTCTGGCTGATATATTTTTGATACGGCATCAGTCACATCAAAGAGTTCAAACCACACTTCCCTCACCTGTATCTTATTTCACAGGTGTAAATGCGGCCATTGTGTGATAACACATATACAAAATACACACGAAGCTTGGTGCTGTCAGGAGATGGAATCTTGTAGGGAAGCTCTGAAGGATAACTTGGTTTTAGAAGATGTGCCACAGCCGCCGTGCTGTATCACTCTACACCCAGGATTCAGACCTATTTGTTTGGAAAAATGGGCTCTAAGAAACCTCGCGAGAAAATACAAGACACGCGATCAAAGAAGATATAAACAGACTGGTTCAGAGCAAACGTATGTATTCTTGTTTCAAGCTACAGTGTTTGTTTATTTGTAATCACGTTTATTTAATACGAACGATTGAACAAGCTCGTTTATTTCTTAGGTTTTTACGCAGTGTTGCCTACAGAGAGTTTATCTTCATGGTACATGGATACTTGGGTGATGAAAGGAGAGCCTTACCAGCATGTGCATATAATGCAATCAGATCAACATTCAATGATGAAAAGGAACAATTTAAAGGTTTTGACGATGAGACTGCTTAACATTTCAAAAACTTACAACTTATGCCTATGGTCAGCCCTAGTATATTATGCACTTGTCATCAAAATCCCAGCCCCTCACCCGGGGAAATATGGGGCATTAGACTTTTGTATATACTAATGCCAGAAAATGCTCTAGTTATAGGGGCAATCATTGCAAGCAAATGCCTCCATCATTCCCCAGTCCCACCTATGCCCCATGTTTCTCTGGGGTGAGTGGGGCGAGGGTTTCCAATGACAAGTACAAGACCTGCTAATGTAAGACAGCTTTCCTTGTCATGAACAACCAAAGGGCATTACAATTATTTTGCACAGAGACAGTAACAGATAAAGTATTGTGAAATGTTCATATTAGGATTTTATCAACTTTACCAGACAGAAATATTATAATTATATACATACAGTAGATTTAAAATATTACTTCATATTTTTTGGACAGTCAAGAATGTTTTTGTGTCCTTTCATCGGGTTCTTGCAAACGGAACATTTGGGTTTTGACCTTGTTTGAGTCACTGCTGGAGTTGGTGGTTGAAGCTCTGTCACTGAAACAAGATGGTATTATTAACTAGTGATATTCATGAACAAGATTTATTTGTCATGCATACAAACTTTGGATACAAACTTTCTTTGACCTATATTGAATACCATAATAATTTACCTGGTATTGAAGGAGGGACATCTTTAAGCTGCATCTGTCTTCTGTCCTCCCTTTTCTTCAATGCCTCAGACTTGGGTTGTTTTTCCAACATAGTGTTCATTGGTGGTGGGGTCATGGTTTTCAACTCTTCTCGAGCCTTCTTCAAAGTCTTTGCTTTGATGCTGCCACAAATTGTTGCAAATATTTCATCCACATAATCTAAAATAAGAATCACAGTACTGTATATATGTAGGATAATTGGACAATGGATTTGTTATGCAACATGCATTTCAACAGCAAAAATTTGGTTTTACATGCTGAATCTTACCAAAAATTGGCTTCACCCTAACATCTCTGACAGTACCCGGCCATTTTTGAATTTGGGATACACCACATTCACTTGTGCAGTTCCATCTTTCTTGGTTTTCGGCATTCTTTGAAGGTTGCGATTGAAGTGGATTATGGCCAGGATGTGTCTAGTAAATTATAAAAACACATGTATTATACATATAAATATACATTACAAACATACATATAAATATGCAGGCAGTAGTAAGGCCTGTGGGAGAGTCAGATACTGTACAGTGCTAATGCAGTAGTAATCTTCCCAGGTATTACTACCGAACCATTAGTGAAGTTACATTATACCTGCAATACATTCCAGGGAATGAGTAGTGGATCATCTTTGGGGAAAAGTGATTCAGCACAGAGTGAAAACCCTCCAGACAGCTGGTTTGTGATATCGGGGAAGCCTGCTTGATTGCGTTCACAAGCCGCACCTTTGTAAGCTGATAGCATACTTTTTCATGAGCAACAGAGCCTGGAAGATAACAATACCGTACTTGTGTTTTTGTGTGAATTGGGGGGGGGGGGGCTTACATGGGGGTTAGAGAGAGAGAGAGGGTATTGCTTCATTGGAGATATTATGGTACTTAGGTGGCTAGTCCAATTGGGCATACCTTCAAATAGATATATACATACCTTCAAATAGATACTCACGGGGAGAAATATCTGGCCCATGAGCACATTTTGAAAACAGTGGGTCATCTAAACTGTTATGCTTGTTCACTATGTGGCTAAGGAAAGATTTGAACTTTGCCCAAATAACTGTTCCATTGCCATCATGAGTGGAACAAGCACTCCAATAAAAATGATTGCCACAAGGCTTTATCCACTCTGTCACTCCTTCGCACCCACCTTCCTTTGACACTTTGATCATTACTTTTGTTATCTCTGAAAAAGAGTGTATATTTAGATATTGAGTTCATTTAGTCTGACCCCATCATATTTGTACACCCTCTATTCATTATCTCGGTACACCACTTACTCTTTTTCAGATGCCACAAATCAAAGTAATGTTTCACATTAGCCAACTTTGTCTTCATGTGTTTGCTAATGGAACCATGTCTGTCAGAAATGAATGTTGACATCACAAGTTGACATCCCGACAAGAATCCCATACAGTTTTGGAATGCCAAATATTCCATTGCTGGGCTGCTACCTGCTTCATTTCGCTATAAGTAGAATAAGGTGTGTTCAATATCGGGCAATAGAAGATCACTACAGAACCAACACATAGTCTTACTCACATATATACATGAAATGGATTCATGCAACCAATCCTATAATTAACTGGCTGGAAAGTATTGAGATATATTACAGTACTTTTCATTTACCTGTACTAGGGAAAAGTGAATAATGATGGACGTGGTGCAGTTGAATATTGTATATCCACAATATTTTGCACAATGTCCCATACTGTCATGCCGACCGTCTCCTGCCAAAACCAAAGCGCCAGCTTCTTTAGCCTGGTTCACAATTTTCTTTTGGTATTCCTTCCAATGTAAATGGATTGAAGGCAATAGGATTTTCTATAATAATGAATGAAGAGACAATTCATTGAGTTGGAAATGTTTTTTTATTTTGTCATCCTTGTGCTCAATCAAGTATATTATGTCTTTGCATATTATACCTGCTTTAATAATATATATTTTCAAATATATTCACCTACTGTATCAAGAAATGTATTTGTGCATTACAGTGTTTTTAATGGTACTTACTCGTTGATGTCTAAAATATGTAGACAATGAAATGCAAGCAAGTCCCATGTGCTTCATAACTTGCAAAACTTTGCTTGCTGATGATCCAGCTACCAAGATAGCAAAGGATAACAGGAAATTTGCTGCATAAATTTTTGTCCCTGGCATTAGTTTCTGGCTTTTCCAGACAAAGTCTTTCCTACACTCTGGGTTTTGGCAGCTGGTAGTTATTGCTATCATTGTTCCGACTTGTGACGCTTTCAGCAAAGGCTCACTTTCATGGCAAAAGATGCAGGTCTTGTGTGAGGAACACAATAAATTTCGGCTGTTTGCGGATATTGTCTGTAATATCCTCTCTAGATAAAAGAAAAACTCTATGTGGGGGGCATGTTGAAATCTATCCAAGGGTAACAGGGAGGGCATGAAAAAAGTTATAATTTATTAGGGTGGGTCAAGAAATATTTTCCTAGTAAATTATGTATAATTAATGAATGGTCCCTAAGGAATCATTAGAATTGCAATGCAACAGATAAATTCTGATTAAATCACAGACAAATCTACACAAAATATACCATACCTTTTCACTGAATGCAATATTTCATCTATTTCATCTTCTTCGATATCATCATCACTGTCATCAGACAAATCCACGCTGCCATCTTCTTCCAGCATATAGTCATCATCTGTGTCTGTATCATTGTCAGATAAATGCATGACTTCGTCATGTGGTTCTTGGCAAGGTTCTGGGCAGTTATCGTTGGTATCGTCTAAACAGATGTGGAGGGCATGTGAGTTTGCCAGCATGTTATTTTGCCATTTTATCCAACCACCATTCCATCGATAACATGAGGTTATTTAGGTCCTAGGAGGATAAAGTTGGGCTCAAGAAAATTATAGTTTGACATTATTAAATACCTTGATCAGTCTCTTGCGCAAATCTTTCTTTTGCCAATTTAAACTTTGCCGTCTTCAAACTGCTCCTCAGCCTTTTGTTTTTTGTGGACAAAACTTTACATCGTACACATCCCTCTGTCTGCGTTTCACTGTCAACAAACTTCTGAAAGTATAATTGTAATTTGTAAATCATATTGCATATCTTAGGACTTGGATTCTTGGTTAGCAAGTACTAGCATGATTTATAGTTTACACTTTATAAAACAAAGCCTTACCTGGCCGAACGAAAGGAATCTTATATTTTTAGGATCATTGACTTCCAACATGGTCGTTTCAATATCAATAGCATCGATCAGATGACAATGACATCTCATCTGTGTCGTCTTTCGACTCATCATCCTCGAGTTTCGACGAAGATGCTTCAGCCAGAATCATAATGACTTTCTTTCTCGCCTAACCAATAAAAGAGACGTTAACTTAGACAAACTAGTTTATATTTATACCGACATTTACCGACACAATACACGCGATCAAAATTATCAAATGACAAATATAAACAAATATATATAAAACTGATAAACATACCTACCTGACGCTTGTCACGAGGGGAGACTTCGTTTGCAAGATTGCTTCTTGCGAATTTGCTCGGATAGACAACTATACCGGTTTCGTCCTTCTTTAATCGAGGCATATAGTCCCTTGTTCCAGGTATCTCAACAAGGTACTTCTCGTAATCCTCCGGAGTAAAATGTTCGGAACATACAGCGGAGAATTTTGATGGCGTCCATTTCTCACGCTTTGTCGCGACAAAGATCACCCATATCTTCCTCCTTCGCTTTGCTTCAGGGCGCTCATCGTTCCAGAATGGAATCCGATGAAGAGAGATCCCTTTCTCTGCGTTTGCTAGGTTTGAGCAACCAAAAACGACACATCTATCCGGCATTTTGCTGTCTTCTCAATAGCTTTTTAGTTCTCCTTCACATGTGAATTCTAACTTCCCTCCCTTAAGCTACGTCACACGGCTGTCGCCCCAGACCCTTTTCCGGTTTTTTCTCGGGCGCGACAATTTTCGCTAAAAGCCAATTTTTCAAGGTTTAGAGCCGCATATCTCGCGAATGAAAAGAGAAAACCGAAAAATGTTAAAGAACCTATTAACTAACTTTTTGTCCTCTACTCAAAAGTCAAAAATTTTTTTTTGTGACATAAGCACTTACCAAAATCTCCTGTTGAGCTTTTCAACAAATTTGAAGAAATTTTAATTAAGCTATCCCTTACAAATATTCCACATGATTTCACATGTGGATATTCCACATGTGTTTTTGGAACGTGTGATCACATGTGAATATTCCACATGTGATCACATGTGGAATATTCACATGTGGAATATTCACATGCGATCACACGTTCCAAAAACACATGTGGAATATCCACATGTGGAATATCCACATGTGGAATATCCACATGTGGAATATTCACATGTGGAATATTCACATGTGATCACATGTGGAATATTCACATGTGATCACACGTTCCAAAAACACATGTGGAATATCCACATGTGATCACATGTGAAGATTTCACATGTGATCACACGTTCCAAAAACAATCGTTCCAAAAACACGTTCCAAATGGAATATCCACATGTGATCACATGCGGAATGTCGACATGCATCATGCATGTAGGTAGCACTCCGCATAAAAACGAAACAAACTGCATATAGTTAAATAAATTTTATTATACAAAAATTTTACAAATCAATAAAATAAAGCTGCTATAATTTTCTTTTCACTAAAATCATATAACTTCTATGATCTTTTAAGCTTTGCATGATGCGAAGTAATCTATTTGAACTAATTAAACATTTGTGGGATTCACCATGTACAGTATGTATTTTAGTTGATCTGAGCTTTTGGCCCATTTAGCTCGAGTCATATTAATTCAGCATTTCTTTTTAAAAAACTATCCAAAGGTGGACCTGAACTAAACAGTGTGAAAACCCAGAAATAATGCAAATATAGACATGGTGAATTCCAAAAAAGCTTATCTTAAGTATAAAGATTAAAATATTGTAGTCTATGTAAATACGGTAGGTGCATAAATACATGTACCTGTATTTCATTTAGAGTGTTTATTAAAAAATAAGGTACAATAATATAGTTCAAAAGATTAAAAAACCATGAACTTGCATTAACCAACCAACATTAATCTACAAGCCTTAAGTGCTTATTATAATCACACAAAAGTGTGTAGAACCCCTTTTAATTCAGGCATAATAGGTAACAAAATGAAATAATTTTAGAGTATTGATCTCCTAGTGAATAAGGAAATTATACTTTCTTGCCTCCATGATGGAATTAAATGCAGAGTCATTTTTAAAAACACCCCATAAAAATTGAAATGCTACGTTGGCTCTAACCTCATAAATGTCCTATAATATCTACATCTGTTCCAATTATATTTTTCTTGCCTCCATGGCATTTCTCTCATCTTTACACTTTTGCACGATTGACACTTCGCACAAGGTTGCAGTGCCACTTGGGAACCTTTTATGGACTTCAGCTAAATAGAAAAGAGATACAAACAAATATGATATCAAAATCAACATCCTCTTGGCTTAAATACATACTGATATTTTAATATTGCTCACAAAATTATATTATTATAAATTATACTGTACTTATTATTGTCAGCTCATTACTAGAGATGAGCTATTTAATCGAAAACTAATCTGCAAAGCCATATACATGTAATCAGCCAATTTGCAATAATTGGTAATCAGCTGATTATTGTATAATAATTAGTACATTAACTCTTTCACACATGGAGCTAATGTGAATCCAAAATATGCAATGAGTGTGTATAGTATTCACCATGAGCCATTCTCTTTTCACTCTGCTAGCAAAAACCTTGATTTCTGTTATATTTAAAAAATATTGTATGCTCCTTGCAATCCCATGACACATTGAAAATAACTGTGCGCTAGGGATTGGTAACCAACAACATATCAATAAGCACTACTGTATATGCCAATTACTCGGCCTATTAATCTGCTTCAGTAATCGACAATTTTTGTAATCACTCATCTCTACTCATTACTTTTATGACTGCTAGTAATAGTACACTACTAGAAGTTAATATTGCAAGGCCTTTTACCAAAATATATAAAAAGAATATTATAACATAGTGACATAAAGATATGAATATATTTGAGTTGTGAAAAGGATATTAAATTACAAAAGAGCATAGCAAATTTATTTAGTGAAATTTGTTTTCATCACCGTGTCATTTTCTTTTTAGAAATCTAGATTAAAATTATGCAAAAAGTGGTCAGCAGCAATAAGGATCTGCAGGGTCCAGTTGTACGAAGCCTGTATAGCAAATAAAATGTAAGTTCACTTGTTCAAAGCATGTATGGCACACTATACCTATCCACCGGATAAGCTATCCAGGCTTTGTATAACCAGGCCTTGTAGGGCAACTTTTATTATTGTATTCTTGGTTATATTTTTTAATTGTTTTTTAATTGTTATTTAAGGGTGAAAAGGTTCTCATACATGTAGATTTTTGAACATAAATTGGAATTCATGACAGCAATACACTTTAATTTTATTAATGCCTAAACCAAAATATATTGCTCTGATAAAGTGCCCCTGCTATTTGGGGATTACTGTGAGCCCCCCTAATCAAGCTGAGCACATGGCAACATCCTGAGTTTTACTTAATACAATAGTTTAGGCTGCCGAGAAAACTGTGTTGCTTACAGATCAAATTTATGAGTAGGATCAGGATTAACAGTATTAAACCACCCTCTGAGACATATATACATACATACATCTTACTGTATTTATATTAAAGCAACGCAATATGTTAAGAGCTTTCAATTTACTTTTAACTAAAAACAATAATAATCTGCACTATTATACACTAACAATATTCACTGTGCTTACCGTTGGCATACTTGACACGATTTAAATAAGCCTTCCATTCTTACTTGGGGTCGTTTAACTTCTGGATTTCAGAACAAAACCATACTTTCCTTAGTTCCTTGTTTGGGTCATTGACAGCGAATTGTCAGGAACAAACTCCTCTGGGCGTCAAGACGCTTGTCTGGTTTAATAGTCGCCATCCAATAAACGAGTACGTACTTCATCGTATAAAAAAGCTTGAAGCAAACCTACTTCGAATAACTTTTTAGAAAGATATAAACTCCTAGTAAACGTATAAAGCAATGAACTGAATGACACATCAAACATGAGGATAATGCCTTCGCTAAATGACGCTAATTGCTTAGACTCAAAGCTGCCGCGGACCCAGTCACGTGGGAGAAACTATTGTCATGCTTTGTTAAAAAACAACGAAAAATTATTTTATTGGGAATGCTGCGTGGCGAAAATAAGCAAAACAAACTTAATTTTTAATCTTGAGATATTTAAAACAAGAAATTCTTGAGTACATTTGAGTAGATTAAGCAAATAATATAAATGCTTGTTCGATTACTCGTGAATTCTCACTACCCGGTGTCGTGCAAAATGGAAGTTATGCTGGTAAGTACTTCATGTTAGGGTACATATAGTGGTTATATATATTATATAATATTATACGCTTATGACACATAGTGGTTAAACATATTCTTATATGTTTAATATATACTTACATATAGTTGTTACATACTTATACCTTATTCTTTCCATGCTTTATATACTTTATATACTTTATATGCTTTATATGCTTTATATATGCTTTATATGCTTTTATATGTTTTATATGCTTTATATGCTTTATATGCTTTATATGCTTTATATGCTTTATATACTTTATATGCTTTATATGCTTTATCTGCTTTATATGCTTTATATGCTTTATCTGCTTTATCAGCTTTATTTGCTTTATATATGCTTTATCTGCTTTATATGCTTTATATACTTTTATATGCTTTATATACTTTATATGCTTTATCTGCTTTATATGCTTTATATGGTTTATCTGCTTTATATATGCTTTATATGCTTTATATGCTTTTATATGCTTTTATATGATTTATATACTTTATATGCTTTATATGCTTTATCTGCTTTATATGCTTTATATGCTTTATATGCTTTATATGCTTTATATGTTTTATATGCTTTTATATATGCTTTATATATGCTTTATATGCTTTATATGCTTTTATATGCTTTTATATGCTTTAATTATATACTTTATATGCTTTATATGCTTTTATATGCTTTATATATGCTTTATATGCTTTATATGCTTTTATATGCTTTATCTGCTTTATATGCTTTATATGCTTTATATGCTTTATATGCTTTATATGCTTTATATGCTTTTATATGCTTTATATATGCTTTATATGCTTTATATGCTTTATATGCTTTATATGCTTTTATATGCTTTATATGCTTTTATATGCTTTATATGCTTTATATGCTTTATATGCTTTATATGCTTTATATGCTTTATATACTTTATATCTGCTTTATATACTTTATCTGCTTTATCTGCTTTATCTGCTTTATCTGCTTTATATGGTTTATCTGCTTTATCTGCTTTATCTGCTTTATATGCTTTATATGCTTTATATGCTTTTATATGCTTTATATGTTTTATATACTTTATATGCTTTATATGCTTTATCTGCTTTATATGCTTTATATGCTTTATATATGCTTTATATGCTTTTATATGCTTTATATGCTTTTATATGCTTTATATGCTTTATATGCTTTATATACTTTATATATGCTTTATATGCTTTATCTGCTTTATCTGCTTTATCTGCTTTATCTGCTTTATATGCTTTTATATGCTTTATATGCTTTATATATGCTTTATATATGCTTTATATATGCTTTATATGCTTTTATATGCTTTATATGCTTTTATATGCTTTATATGCTTTATATGCTTTATATGCTTTATATGCGTTATACGCTTTATATCCTTTTATATGTTTTATATGCTTTATATGCTTTATTTGATTTATATGCTTTATATATGCTTTATATGCTTTTATATGCTTTATATGCTTTTATATGCTTTATATGCTTTATATGCTTTATATATGCTTTATCTGCTTTATCTGCTTTTATATGTTTTATATGCTTTATATGCTTTATATGCTTTATGTGCTTTATGTGCTTTATTTGCTTTATATGCTTTATATATGCTTTATATGCTTTTATATGCTTTATATGCTTTTATATGCTTTATCTGCTTTATCTGCTTTATCTGCTTTATCTGCTTTATATGCTTTACCTGCTTTATCTGCTTTATATGCTTTATATGCTTTATCTGCTTAATTATATGCTTTATATGCTTTATATACTTTATATGCTTTATATATGCTTTATATGCTTTCTATGCTTTATCTGCTTTATATGCTTTATATGCTTTTATATGCTTTATATGCTTTTATATGCTTTATATGCTTTTATATGCTTTATATGCTTTTATATGCTTTATATGCTTTATATATGCTTTATATGCTTTATCTGCTTTATCTGCTTTATATGCTTTATATGCTTTATCTGCTTTATATGCTTTATCTGCTTTATCTGCTTTATATGCTTTATATATGCTTTATATGCTTTTATATGCTTTATATGCTTTATATGCTTTATATGCTTTATATACTTTATATATGCTTTATATGCTTTTATATGCTTTATATGCTTTATATGCTTTATATGCTTTATATGCTTTATATGCTTTATATGCTTTATATGCTTTATATGCTTTATATGCTTTATATGCTTTATATATGCTTTATATGCTTTATCTGCTTTATATGCTTTATATGCTTTATCTGCTTTATATGCTTTATCTGCTTTATATGCTTTTATATGCTTTATATACTTTATCTGCTTTATATGCTTTATATGCTTTATATGCTTTATATGCTTTATATGTTTTATATGCTTTATATGCTTTATATGCTTTTATATGCTTTATCTGCTTTATCTGCTTTATATGCTTTATCTGCTTTATATGCTTTATCTGCTTTATATGCTTTTATATGCTTTATATACTTTATATGCTTTATATGCTTTATCTGCTTTATATGCTTTTATATGCTTTATATGTTTTATATACTTTATATGCTTTATATGCTTTATCTGCTTTATATGCTTTATATGCTTTATATGCTTTATCTGCTTTATCAGCTTTATATGCTTTATATATGCTTTATCTGCTTTATATGCTTTTATATGCTTTATATGCTTTATATGCTTTATATACTTTATATATGCTTTATATGCTTTATCTGCTTTATCTGCTTTATATGCTTTATCTGCTTTATCTGCTTTATCTGCTTTATATGCTTTATCTGCTTTATATGCTTTATACCCTTACCAGAATTCCACATGATTTCACATGTGGATATTCCACATGTGTTTTTGGAACGTGTGATCACATGTGAATATTCCACATGTGATCACATGTGGAATATTCACATGTGATCACACGTTCCAAAAACACATGTGGAATATCCACATGTGATCACAAGTTCCAAAAACAATCGTTCCAAAACACGTTCCAAATGGAATATCCACATGTGATCACTTGCTGAATGTTGACATGCATCATGCATGTAGGTAGCAGTCCGCATAAAAATGAAACAAACTGCATATAGTTAAATAAATTTTATTATACAAAATGTTTACAAATCAATAAAATAAAGCTGCTATAATTTTCTTTTCACTAAAATCATATAACTTCTATAATCTTCTAAGCTTTGCATGATGCGAAGTAATCTATTTGAACTAATTAAAACATTTGTGGGATTCACCATGTACAGTATGTATTTTAGTTGATCTGAGCTTTTGGCCCATTTAGCTCGAGTCATATTAATTCAGCATTTCTTTTTAAAAAACTATCCAAAGGTGGACCAGAACTAAACAGTGTGAAAACCCAGAAATAATGCAAATATAGACATGGTGAATTCCAAAAAAGCTTATCTTAAGTACAAAGATTAAAATATTGTAGTCTATGTAAATAGGTGCATAAATACATGTACCTGTATTTCATTTAGAGTGTTTATTAAAAAATAAGGTACAATATAGTTCAAAAGATTAAAAAACCATGAACTTGCATTAACCAACCAACATTAATCTACAAGCCTTAAGTGCTTATTATAATCACACAAAAGTTTGTAGAGCCCCTTGCATTTAATTCAGGCATAATAGGTAACAAAATGAAATAGAGTATTGATTTCCTAGTGAATAAGGAAATTATACTTTCTTGCCTCCATGATGGAATTAAATGCAGAGTCATTTTTAAAACCCATAAAAATTGAAATGCTAGGTTGGGTCTAACCTCATAAATGTCCTATAATATCTACATCTGTTCCAATTATATTTTTCTTGCCTCCATGGCATTTCTCTCATCTTTACACTTTTGCACCATTGACACTTTGAACAAGGTTGCAGTGGCACTTGGGAACCTTTTATGGAAAAGAGATACAAACAAATATAACATCAAAATCAACATCCTCTTGGCTTAAATACGTACTGATATTTTAATATTGCTCAAAAAATTATATTATTATAAATTATACTGTACTTATTATTGTCAGCTCATTACTAGAGATGAGCTATTTAATCGAAAACTAATCTGCAAAGCCATATACATGTAATCAGCCAATTTGCAATAATTGGTAATCAGCTGATTATTGTATAATAATTAGTACATTAACTCTTTCACACATGGAGCTAATGTGAATCCAAAATATGCAATGAATGTGTATAGTATTCACCATGAGCCATTCTCTTTTCACTCTGCTAGCAAAAACCTTGATTTCTGTTTTATTTCAAAAATATTGTATGCTCCTTGTAATCCCATGACACATTGAAAATAACTGTGCACTAGGGATTGGTAACCAACAACATATCAATAAGCACTACTGTATATGCCAATTAATCAGCCTATTAATCTGCTTCAGTAATCGACAATTTTTGTAATCACTCATCTCTACTCATTACTTTTATGACTGCTAGTAATAGTACACTACTAGAAGTTAATATTGCAAGGCCTTTTACCAAAATATATAAAGAATAATATAACACAGTGACATAAAGATATGGATTCTATTTGAGTTGTGAAAAGGATAGCAAATTTATTTAGTGAAATTTGTTTTCATCACCGTGTCATTTTCTTTTTAGAATCTAGCTTAAAATTATGCAAAAAGTAGTCAGCAGCAATAAGGATCTGCAGGGTCCAGTTGTACGAAGCCTGTATAGCGAATAAAATTTAAGTTCACTTGGTCAAAGCATGTATGGCACACTATACCTATCCACCGGATTAGCTATCCAGGCTTTGTATAACCAGGCCCTGTAGGGCAACTTTTATTATTGTATTCTTGGTTTTATTTTTCAATTGCTATTTAAGGGTGAAAAGGTTCTCATACATGTAGATTTTTGAACATAAATTGGAATTCATGACAGCAATACACTTTTATTAATGCCTAAACCAAAATATATTGCTCTGATAAAGTGCCCCTGCTATTTGGGGATTACTGTGAGCCCCCCTAATCAAGCTGAGCACATGGCAACATCCTGAACAATTTTAATAATTTAGTTTTACTTAATACAATAGTTTAGGCTGCCGAGAAAACTGTGTTGCTTACAGATCAAATTTATGAGTAGGATCAGGATTAACAGTATTAAACCACTCTCTGAGACATATATACATACATACATCTTACTGTATTTATAAAGCAACGCAATATGTTAAGAGCTTTCAATTTACTTTTAACTAAAAAGCAATAATAATTTGCACTATTATACACTAACTAAACAATATTCACTGTGCTTACCGTTTGCATACTTGACACGATTTAAATAAGCCTTCCATTCTTACTTTGGGTCGTTTAACTTCTGGATTTCAGAACAAAACCATACTTTCCTTAGTTCCTTGTTTGGGTCATTGATAGCGAATTGTCAGGAACAAACTCCTCTGGGCGTCAAGACGCTTGTCTGGTTTAATAGTCGCCATCCAATAAACGAGTACGTACTTCATCGTATAAAAAAGCTTGAAGCAAACCTACTTCGAATAACTTTTTAGAAAGATATAAACTCCTAGTAAACGTATAAAGCAATGAACTGAATGACACATCAGACATGAGGATAATGCCTTCGCTAAATGACGCTAATTGCTTAGACTCAAAGCCAGGCTCAAAGTAACCTGAGTATCAGTCTCTCTTGAAAGAGAGCCTGACACAAATCATTGATTCTTCCCCTCCGCCCCCTATTCATGTGACGCGCCATAGCCAATAAAAATCACTTCCTGTTTTGTATTGCGTGTGTCTATAAAAAGCTTCAACCGAACAAATTAACGAAATCGAACCTCAAAAAATTCATTGCAGTGCATAAACATCTTCGAACACACGTTTATTCAGTTTTCAAGTAATCTTTGGAAGTGGCAATGCCGAAGTAAAATCTAGTTCTGTATACTGCAATGAACCAGCAATTTGCAATTAGGGAAATTATTTATACGATCGGGTTCGGGAACCACCAAACATTTTAATATTTGATTACAACGATTCTCAAATATATTCCAAGATATATAAATTAAGTGCACAACGGCAATTTCGATTTTCCGAATAGCCACAACATTTTAAATGTTTTCACCAAAAGTTTTCATGTTTCACCCCATTTCAACAACTGCTTTAGCTTGGCGACGAGATAATAATTTGTCTCACGCGTTTCAGTTCAGATTCATACATTCAGTCAAGAAAGGCTGCAAAGCGGCCTTGATATGGTTTGTATTCAGACTTTAACGTACAGTACTTGCGTATAAGTTCCAGTAGACTATAAATTACGGACACTGCGTTCGCTTTTCCGATCAGAATGAACTTTCAAGCGCAATTGTTTCTTCCCGTAGTCAGACGACAAGACAGCAGCAGTGTTTTGTTTTGACAGCTAGGCTGGCTTTCAATACACATAGCACAGTTCTTGCTCTTCCTTCACGCATATTACGGGCAAAACGCGGAGGTTCCTTCTTCAGCTTCTTTAATCGCTCTTGTCCATGAAAATGGCAAAAACGCTAACGGTAAATTTGAGAAAACACAAACTTTCTAGTTGGAGTCTGGGCGGCTTCTCGGCACTTCCCACGAAGAAATTTCGATTTTCGAATCAGTTAATATACACTCTGCAGCTTGCACTCTTCACTCTCCACTCTGCAGCTTCAACTCTGCAGCTTGCACTCTACAGCTTGCACTCTGCACTCTCCACTCTGCAGCTTACACTCTTCACTCTCCACTCTGCAGCTTGAACTCTGCAGCTTGCACTCTACAGCTTGCACTCTGCACTCTCCACTCTGCAGCTTACACTCTGCACTCCACACTACACCCTGTACTCTACACTCTACACTCTACACCCTGTACTCTACACTACACGCCACACTCTGTAATCTGAACTCTGCTCTCCGAACTCTACACTCAGCAATCTGCACTCCATACTCTGCACTCTACACTCCACAACCTACACTTTGTACTCTCCACTAAGCACTCTCCATTCTCCACTCTCCACTCTCTGTTCTACACTGCACTCTCCATTCTACACTCTCAGTGCACTCTACACTCTCAGTGCACTCTATCTACACTCTCATTGCACTCTCCACTCTCAGTGCACTCTACACTCTCCATTCTATATTCTACACCAAGATCTCTGCACTCTACATTCTAAACTCTGTACTCTGCATTTTCCAATCTGCACTCTAGACTCTACGTACAATTAATTCAAATTCAGTAACATTTTGCTGTTAAGAACCTTCATAGGAATTTTTTTGCGTAAAACCTGCATATTTATTAATTGATAGTCATTCAAGCCATTTATTAAATTGCTTTTTTGTCGGTTTAATAAAGGGCATGTACAAAACTAGTGATCACTTGATATTTAGTAATGCATTTAGAATACCTGTTCTTTGACTATCTCTTGCAAATTTTAAATTGTTTGGTTGCATTATTTCTTGTCGGACCTCATTAGGGAACTCAAATAAACAAAACTTCAAAAAAAAGACTAGGGAACAGAGGTCTGCAATTAAACCACATTTCTCTGTTTAAGCGAACTAGTCTTTTTGCACTGAATGAAGGAATGTTTGTGATACAAGTGATGTTTTGTATGCTTCCTGAAGCTACCAAGCAATCTTTCTTGTGAAGTTTATATTTTATAGTCTTTTTAGATCTACCAAATATAGGTTGATAGTAGTTAATTGTAAATTCAATTGGATTGGAAAAATTTAGGACGACAGCTCATGGGTTATGGCGGCGGATGTACATGCAAGGATTTAAAAGTTTAAAAAATCCGTAAAAAATTCGATTTTGACTAGATGTTTAGGACAAATATGTGTTTAGTGAGTTAATCGTTATATGAATTCTTACCTTATATACAATGATATTACAGCGTTGTAGTTTCTTTTTTGTGGAACTGTTTCAGTTCATACAGTATAAACTTCATGTCAGATAACAAACAAAAACGAAAACCCGAACCATTGTATTTCCACACTTGACTGGCCAGTTTGAGATGCTTTTTCTTTTACATTGGGTTCTCAAGAGTTGAACATAAAGATAAAAATAGAAACAATATTATATTATTCATATGATATTGATAGGTTTTTTTAATCAACGTCGTGGCGTTCATGCTGAAAAACACTGACTTTTTATAGCAACCCGTTATAAAATTTTACTTACTGTGTCCAAAGCTTGATATTCTTCGTAACATTTCTTTATTAAAAGTCCTCAGCTCTGCCTGGTAGTGGTATTTACAGTTGTAGTGAACTTTGTCTCTTCCAAGGATACTGTTATTTTCTCAAAAAAACTCTTTTTCAAACAAAAAACTTATAAAAACCTTCGCCCTGTGGCCCCGCAGAATAGAATAGAATGAACTTTATTTAAAGAAGGTATAAAAAACATCTTTACATGAGTATTCTGCCAGATGGCCTTCATTAATTGTGAAATTGATTAATGATCAAATTAACACGCTCTTGTATAATTATTGAGTACAAGTGCATGTTAATTTGTATCTACAGTTTATACATGCAAAATCCTCTAAATGGGCTACATTATAATTTTGTTCCAAATAGAAATTTTTTAATGTTTTTTTAAAGTTAAGAATAGAAGTATTTTCAATATTTTTAAGGAAGTTGGGCAGAGAATTGAACAACATAGCCCCACTATACGAAATCTTTGTTTTCCCGATCTCACTGTGCACTTTTGGAAGTTTTAAGTCGGTTAATGACGATCTTGTATTTATACTGTGTGCATCATTAACAAACTGAAATAAATTGTAAAGATATGTCGGAGCCTTATTCTTTAAAACACTAAATACCAGAAGAAGTTTTCTCATCTTAATTAAATTGGTTGCATTGCCCCAAATAGTGCAACAGTAAAGTAGATGAGGATAGATTAGAGAATTATAAAACATTATGCGAGAGGGAAACGGTAGGTTTTGTCTTATTCTTTTTAATAAAAATAACCGTTTATTAACAGTTTGGTATACGGCTTTAATTTGCTCATCCCATAAGAGTAGATCATCAAAATGGACACCTAGAAGTTTTACTGTTTTTACCTCTTCAATCGTTACATTATCTACTTTGACTTCCAAGTTATCTAAGGCATGGAATTTTCGTCTGGAAAATATTTTCATACTTTTAGTTTTCTTAGTATTTAGGCACATTAGATTAGTGTTGACCCAGTTTAGCACTTGTCTGATGCCAATGTTCAATTTGAGGTTTAGATCTATTGTTGTTTGACTTGAAGCAAGCAATGTAGAGTCGTCCGCAACTATAAAAGGAGTTGTTGTATTTTGTTGGAGCTCAAGAGGAAGATCATTAATATAAATGATGAATAAAAGCGGTCCTAAGATAGATCCTTGAGGAACACCATAATATATAGGCAGTCAATCTGAAAGAGAGGTTTTAAATTTGACTCTTTGAGAACGGTTTGATAGGTATGATTTAAACCACTTTACTGTATCCGTGTTAAAATGATATAATTCAAGTTTTTTTAACAGAATATTGTGATCAATTATGTCGAACGCTTTTGAAAAGTCAAGAAGCGTTAATCCATTTATTTCACAATTATCAATTGACGATGAAATCATGTCATGTAAAGATGTTAATAACGTTTCACATGAGTGATTCATTCTGAAGCCATGTTGATATTTAGTTAATAGTCCATGGCATTGCAGGAAATTGAACGAGTTATTATAGACATGTCTTTCCAACTGTATTTTAGAAACAATAGAAAGTATGGAGAGAGGTCTATGATTAGATCTTTCAGATGTCACTTCCTCTTTTGGTTTAGGCATCACCCTGGCTTCTTTCCATTGCTTTGGGAATTCACTGTTAGTAATGCTGATGTTGCATAGCTTAGTTATTGATTTATATATTGCCGGAGTTGCCATTCTTAGGGAAAATGCATCAATACTGTCAAGGCCAGTGGCCTTATTGACACTGAGATTAATTAAAAGTTCACGTGTATTTTCTTCAGTTATACAAGGTATGCTGAAACTGATATTGTTATGTATTTTTTATTCAATATATATTTGCAGTTTCGTATAGTCTATCTGGAGGTTGGAGGGTATTTTGTCCCTTGTTTCTTTGATAACATTGATGAAGTTGTTGTTAAAAATGTTGCTAATTGCTTGGTGATCAGTGTATTTTACATCATCAATAATTAGAAATTCTGTTGTCGCATCTTTATGTATTGATGCAGCTCTGGACTTCGGACTGAAAGAAGTGGCGTGATGTTTCGTCATCACTTTCAATATATGGCGCGTTTCACCATATAAGGTCTGGTTACGTCACCAGCTTGCAGCAACAACACGTTAAACGTGTTCTTTTAACACGCTGGCGTGTTGTTCACCGACAATCATCGGCAGCAACACGTTAATGTATGTTTTTCATTCTTCAGTAACAACACGTCGGTGTGTTCTTTTAACACGCGCCAGCGTGTTCTTCAGCAACAATTTTTGGCGATAACACGTTGATGTGTTCTTTTAACACGTCGATGTGTTCTACTCCAACAACACGTTGATGTGTTGTTTTAACACGTCGGCGTGTTTTATGGCTTTTGCAACACACTTTTGCTGTGTTGTAGCAGTTTTTTGACGTGTTGTTGACAGTTGATGGCGTGTTGTTGACAGTTGATGGCTTGTTGTTTGAATTTGGTGTGTTGTTACAACACGCTAGAACTTGTTTAGACGTGTTCTTCCAACTGCATATTGAAAAAATAGGTACGCAATGCGTACATGTGACTACCGTTGTTAAGCGCAGAAAGAGATATAGACTTAAGAAGCAATGCATGAAAATGTGTGAAAAGCACACAGACACACCAAAAAAAAAATGATAGTTCAGTATTTTAAATCATTTTATACCTGTGTTGCTAATTTGAACATGGCACATACTATACATACTTAAAAAACTCATTAATAATTCATGAGGAAAACACAAAGAAAAATCATAACCGTATCGTGGTTTTATATCTGATAAAATTTTCTCCTGATGTACATAAACTTCAGCTTTGATTTTCTCGCCTTAGACAACGTTATTTTTCAAAATTACTACGCCAACGAACTTACCAAATGGTGATCGTTTTTTAAGCCATTCAAAACGTGTTTTAAATAGTACATCTTTACTGGCTGTTTCCAAAACAGCATATATTCGCATCATAAACATGCCCCCAAGTTTTACATGAAGTGAACTTGTAAAATTCGTACAAAGCATGGATAGCTTATCTGGTGGATAAACCCTAGCTAGAAAACCACTCTAGTGGTGCTTTGAACAACCCAATTTAACTTTTATCCGCTGAACAACACTATCAGGTACATAACTATTCAGTGGATAAAATTTATATTAGATTGTTCAAAGCATGATTAGTGCCGTTCTTTAGCTAGAACTTATCAACTAGATAAGGTATCTCATCTTTGTACAACTCACCCCAGATCATATACATGTAGATTATTTTTGTGGAAACACCATGTAAACTATTTATAGCATTTCAGCGTGTTGACTCAGGCCGAAAGCTTACCAAATAAATATTCTTCATGGTGTTTCCACAAAAATAATCAATATTACATTATTGCCATGAAAACTTTCAAAGAATTAATCACTCCAGATAAATTTTTATCTTGAACTATACATCAAATGAAAGCTCATTCAACATCTAACAACATACGCACACAATATAGTTCAACGATACGTAGTTCTTAAATTACTAGTCATCTTGTTCCACTGACAATATGCCGTATTGCCGCCGTGCCACCTTGGCTACGACAAGTTTGCAACTCACCGCTTTCTCTCTTGGAACCATTCAAAAGCCGTCGATTACTTGCTGTTTAAAATGCTGTTTAGCTCTTGGCAAATTTATCCGCCAGATAATATTGAAAACCCTCGAAAAAATACTAGTTCCTTCGATCACAGAATAATAACTGGCGGCGCATGCTCTTTTCAATCGGCAACCTGTTTTTCGGTTTTTCGGCGACGGATTATCCCAGAGCCTACGTTTGCGCGTCCCGCGTGAGAAGGCTCTGGGAACGAGATTGGGCCTGACACAACTCTATTCATAGACCCGTGTTCTTCGTCCAGAATCTGGACGAAACCCTGATTGGTTGAGAGACAAAAGCCGGAAATACATCAACTGAAATTAAGTAATTAACTGATTCGAAAATCGAAATTTCTTCGTGGGAAGTGCCGAGAAGCCGCCCAGACTCCAACTAGAAAGTTTGTGTTTTCTCAAATTTACCGTTAGCGTTTTTGCCATTTTCATGGACAAGAGCGATTAAAGAAGCTGAAGAAGGAACCTCCGCGTTTTGCCCGTAATATGCGTGAAGGAAGAGCAAGAACTGTGCTATGTGTATTGAAAGCCAGCCTAGCTGTCAAAACAAAACACTGCTGCTGTCTTGTCGTCTGACTACGGGAAGAAACAATTGCGCTTGAAAGTTCATTCTGATCGGAAAAGCGAACGCAGTGTCCGTAATTTATAGTCTACTGGAACTTATACGCAAGTACTGTACGTTAAAGTCTGAATACAAACCATATCAAGGCCGCTTTGCAGCCTTTCTTGACTGAATGTATGAATCTGAACTGAAACGCGTGAGACAAATTATTATCTCGTCGCCAAGCTAAAGCAGTTGTTGAAATGGGGTGAAACATGAAAACTTTTGGTGAAAACATTTAAAATGTTGTGGCTATTCGGAAAATCGAAATTGCCGTTGTGCACTTAATTTATATATCTTGGAATATATTTGAGAATCGTTGTAATCAAATATTAAAATGTTTGGTGGTTCCCGAACCCGATCGTATAAATAATTTCCCTAATTGCAAATTGCTGGTTCATTGCAGTATACAGAACTAGATTTTACTTCGGCATTGCCACTTCCAAAGATTACTTGAAAACTGAATAAACGTGTGTTCGAAGATGTTTATGCACTGCAATGAATTTTTTGAGGTTCGATTTCGTTAATTTGTTCGGTTGAAGCTTTTTATAGACACACGCAATACAAAACAGGAAGTGATTTTTATTGGCTATGGCGCGTCACATGAATAGGGGGCGGAGGGGAAGAATCAATGATTTGTGTCAGGCTCTCTTTCAAGAGAGACTGATACTCAGGTTACTTTGAGCCTGGCTTTGAGTCTAAGCAATTAGCGTCATTTAGCGAAGGCATTATCCTCATGTCTGATGTGTCATTCAGTTCATTGCTTTATACGTTTACTAGGAGTTTATATCTTTCTAAAAAGTTATTCGAAGTAGGTTTGCTTCAAGCTTTTTTATACGATGAAGTACGTACTCGTTTATTGGATGGCGACTATTAAACCAGACAAGCGTCTTGACGCCCAGAGGAGTTTGTTCCTGACAATTCGCTATCAATGACCCAAACAAGGAACTAAGGAAAGTATGGTTTTGTTCTGAAATCCAGAAGTTAAACGACCCAAAGTAAGAATGGAAGGCTTATTTAAATCGTGTCAAGTATGCAAACGGTAAGCACAGTGAATATTGTTTAGTTAGTGTATAATAGTGCAAATTATTATTGCTTTTTAGTTAAAAGTAAATTGAAAGCTCTTAACATATTGCGTTGCTTTATAAATACAGTAAGATGTATGTATGTATATATGTCTCAGAGAGTGGTTTAATACTGTTAATCCTGATCCTACTCATAAATTTGATCTGTAAGCAACACAGTTTTCTCGGCAGCCTAAACTATTGTATTAAGTAAAACTAAATTATTAAAATTGTTCAGGATGTTGCCATGTGCTCAGCTTGATTAGGGGGGCTCACAGTAATCCCCAAATAGCAGGGGCACTTTATCAGAGCAATATATTTTGGTTTAGGCATTAATAAAAGTGTATTGCTGTCATGAATTCCAATTTATGTTCAAAAATCTACATGTATGAGAACCTTTTCACCCTTAAATAGCAATTGAAAAATAAAACCAAGAATACAATAATAAAAGTTGCCCTACAGGGCCTGGTTATACAAAGCCTGGATAGCTAATCCGGTGGATAGGTATAGTGTGCCATACATGCTTTGACCAAGTGAACTTAAATTTTATTCGCTATACAGGCTTCGTACAACTGGACCCTGCAGATCCTTATTGCTGCTGACTACTTTTTGCATAATTTTAAGCTAGATTCTAAAAAGAAAATGACACGGTGATGAAAACAAATTTCACTAAATAAATTTGCTATCCTTTTCACAACTCAAATAGAATCCATATCTTTATGTCACTGTGTTATATTATTCTTTATATATTTTGGTAAAAGGCCTTGCAATATTAACTTCTAGTAGTGTACTATTACTAGCAGTCATAAAAGTAATGAGTAGAGATGAGTGATTACAAAAATTGTCGATTACTGAAGCAGATTAATAGGCTGATTAATTGGCATATACAGTAGTGCTTATTGATATGTTGTTGGTTACCAATCCCTAGTGCACAGTTATTTTCAATGTGTCATGGGATTACAAGGAGCATACAATATTTTTGAAATAAAACAGAAATCAAGGTTTTTGCTAGCAGAGTGAAAAGAGAATGGCTCATGGTGAATACTATACACATTCATTGCATATTTTGGATTCACATTAGCTCCATGTGTGAAAGAGTTAATGTACTAATTATTATACAATAATCAGCTGATTACCAATTATTGCAAATTGGCTGATTACATGTATATGGCTTTGCAGATTAGTTTTCGATTAAATAGCTCATCTCTAGTAATGAGCTGACAATAATAAGTACAGTATAATTTATAATAATATAATTTTTTGAGCAATATTAAAATATCAGTACGTATTTAAGCCAAGAGGATGTTGATTTTGATGTTATATTTGTTTGTATCTCTTTTCTATTTAGCTGAAGTCCATAAAAGGTTCCCAAGTGCCACTGCAACCTTGTTCAAAGTGTCAATGGTGCAAAAGTGTAAAGATGAGAGAAATGCCATGGAGGCAAGAAAAATATAATTGGAACAGATGTAGATATTATAGGACATTTATGAGGTTAGACCCAACCTAGCATTTCAATTTTTATGGGTTTTAAAAATGACTCTGCATTTAATTCCATTATGGAGGCAAGAAAGTATAATTTCCTTATTCACTAGGAAATCAATACTCTATTTCATTTTGTTACCTATTATGCCTGAATTAAATGCAAGGAGTTCTACACACTTTTGTGTGATTATAATAAGCACTTAAGGCTTGTAGATTAATGTTGGTTGGTTAATGCAAGTTCATGGTTTTTTAATCTTTTGAACTATATTGTACCTTATTTTTTAATAAACACTCTAAATGAAATACAGGTACATGTATTTATGCACCTATTTACATAGACTACAATATTTTAATCTTTGTACTTAAGATAAGCTTTTTTGGAATTCACCATGTCTATATTTGCATTATTTCTGGGTTTTCACACTGTTTAGTTCAGGTCCACCTTTGGACAGTTTTTTAAAAAGAAATGCTGAATTAATATGACTCGAGCTAAATGGGCCAAAAGCTCAGATCAACTAAAATACATACTGTACATGGTGAATCCCACAAATGTTTTAATTAGTTCAAATAGATTACTTCGCATCATGCAAAGCTTAGAAGATCATAGAAGTTATATGATTTTAGTGAAAAGAAAATTATAGCAGCTTTATTTTATTGATTTGTAAACATTTTGTATAATAAAATTTATTTAACTATATGCAGTTTGTTTCATTTTTATGCGGACTGCTACCTACATGCATGATGCATGTCAACATTCAGCATGTGATCACATGTGGATATTCCATTTGCAACGTGTTTTGGAACGATTGTTTTTGGAACTTGTGATCACATGTGAAATCTTCACATGTGATCACATGTGGATATTCCACATGTGTTTTTGGAACGTGTGATCACATATACGATCGCTGGCTCCCACTGTCCATCAAGATTCGTACAGGTAGTAAGGCATCTTGCGCTGTCGAGTATGCATAAGTGGCCGCGGTTTGTAAGAAAACCTTGCATTTCGCTCGGGTTGTCGCTGTCGTTGACTTTTGGCACGCAGTTACAGTTTGATTTCCACTTGTACTTGTTTCGGGTGTCTCTCGTTCGGGCGTTGATTTCGAATCGGACTCGTTTGATTTCTTACCAATGTTCGAAATCGTCGATGAAAACTTTTCGCAAATTGATTGGTGATGCCTGCCTTCGCAACGACGACACTTCTTTGATGCATGACATTGGTTGCCACGATGACCGATTTGCAGACAAACAAAACAACGACTGTCTCGTTTCAAAATTTCCTTTCCGCGCTTGGTCGCACCACCGTCTTGCACGAAGCTGAAAAATGAAGATTTCCACAGTATGCGCATTTAATTGAACCACTTTGTTTTCCAGTACCAGTTTAGGTAGCTTAGATCTTACAATGTGCGGTGCGTGGTGTACTGGCGATGCATTTAAACATAGGCGTACGGGCCGGGGGAGCTGGGGGGGGGGGGGGGGCTGCAGCCCCCCAGTTAACTGAAGAAATTGATCTATTCGGGCAGAAATCGTCTCGTAATTCGGGCAAAAAGGGTCTTGTCATTAATATTTTAACACATTGACATTGAGGTTCAACCCGAGCCTCTGTTCAGTGTTCACCTGCATGCGTTTGGTATAAACTTTTAAGTATATAATAGTCCTTAGTTGATGTCTTCTACGACATCATCGCTTCAGTCTTTTTTGGCTGCCTATTCAAATACCAAACCTAGATGTCTCCATCAAGAAAGCTTCGATTTGCTTTTGTCATCACTCATGCGCAAAGTTAATTCTGTTCCACTTTGATTCAAAGCTTAAAACCAACAGGTGTGCACACTAATTTACTCTTTTGATATACATGTTCGTGTGGACACAAATACTATCACCTCAAAATGTCTGAAAAGTTTATGGCTTGGAAGCTAAAATACTGAAAATACTTTCCAGATGGGGCAGAAAATACGTAGTTGGGGGTTTCAAATTCAAACTTTTCTGCCCTACACTTGCCTTGACATGAGGTTCAGAAGTCTAAACACCTTTCATTGCTAAGAAGAACAGTCGATTCAGTCCACTGTTAGAACGCAAGCTATCGTGCTGCCTCTGAACTAGTGCAAAACCGGCCATGGGAAAACTATTTTTCTATCACCAGCGTAGTAACGCGCATTGACGAATGCATGGGATCGAGCTTAATTTGAAGGCAGCGTCAAGGTTAGGCTCAGATTCCAGCCGTTGGGTCTCGGTGCGCCCGCGATCCCTCGCCCAACCAACGGCTGGGCGCATCGGCTTCATCATTGTTGAAATCGACCAATCATATGTCAGCCCCCCAAATTTTGGGGGGCATAAATTTCACTCGTAAATGACGAAACGTAAATAATTATATGCTTCGGTATTAAGTACGATTAGCGAAACTTCGACGTTTGTTGGCAGTCTATAACTCTCTGGCTTTCCTTGGAAAGAAAATAGCACTCAACAAAGAGCACACAAACTGTTATTGAATTCTGAATACCTGATTAGTAGTTTAATACACCAATCTGATTTAAACCGCAAGATGCATGCAAGCCATGATATATATTCATGCAGGCGGTTAGGTTAGATTACTTTACGTTTGGAATCGAATTAGAATAAGTGTAAAGTCTTCCATATTCAACAGTTCACACACAAGTGATTGATTATCATACTATCACAGTCGAATCCGTGAATAAAATGTGAATAAAATATTAACGACCAAAATTGTTAGTGGAAAACGATCTTTACCTGGATACTACAATCACGAGTTTAGCGTAAGACGCGGCTAGTTTTGTGACAAAATTTAACTGCTTCTCAAAGTAAATTGGTAGCGAGCCGCTGTTGGGAAAGAAAAAATGTTGATTTATGATTTATTGATTTATTAAGCTTCAGCACATTACATAAAAACAGTAAAAAATGCTAGGGATATCGCAACAGGTTTGACCCCAATTACTGCGGTCCCGATAAACTAAAAACATTAAAATTACATAATATAAATACAATAGTTAAAAACAACAATTTATACTGTTAACAAGAGACCTAGCTCTTTTGCATTTAATACACACAGACTTCCAGGTTCTCGGATCTTCTGTGTCATACGATTTTGTTAGAGCATCGCGGTAGTATAGTACTAGGCCGTATTTAAAAGAGCTAAAAGATTTGTTCTTGTTTCTCAAGTCTGAATTAAGAATATTCCAGACTTTGGTAGTTCTAATAAAATAAGATGTCTGAAAAGTTACAGTTCTTGCAAAAGGAACAGTTAGACTTATACAGTCATCATTGGATGAGCTTCGAGTTTTCCTTGAGGAAACGGCAACAAGACGCACGCCGTGTGATACAGACGCCATACCATTAATTATTTTATAAAGCATAACTAAATCCAGATATTCATGCCAGTAGGTAATAGGCAATAGGTTGAGCTGGTTTAGCCTGGTGGGATAAGGGATGTCGGACATATAACCGAGGTTTAGGATGTACTTCGTCGCCCTCCTCTGCACCTTTTCGATGGCACTGATCGATTCAATGGTTTGAGGACACCATACCTGGGAGGCATAACCCAATTGACTTCGTATAAGTTGTAGATATAATGACCTTCTTGCTTGGATGTCAACCATCTCTAACGTGGAACGCCTAACCAAACCAAGCAATTTATTAGCTTTGGAGCGTAAATCATTTACCTGACTTTTCCAATTAAGTGTGGAATCAATCTTGATTCCCAGGTCTGACTCTGTACTAATGTTGATGATTTCATTTGAAATCTGAATTGACCGTGGAACCAATTGAATATGATTGGCCAACGGCCCACTGCATGATATAAATAGAAGAGTGCAGCAAAACATTCTCGCCAGCAAATGTCAAAACTTCATGAATTGTGATAAAATCACGCGTTCAACTGATAATAAATTATACATGCTTTACGCCTTGAAGAGAAATGCTATAACTCCTGAAAGTCTTTCGCTTTTAATCTTTTCCACTCGTCGAAGGCAAACGAGAGTCTGTGATCAGAATATCAAGATCGTCGTTCTATTGACGTATTCAGTAAATCTTCACCCGATACTTGTCTTGCTACAACTAGCAGACGTAAAATATTTTCGATCATTAGTTTTATTGACAAAATGTGTGCACTGTACATGCCACCATAGTCCCTGCCACTGGCAGTTTTTAATCAATAAAGAAGAGAGATAGTCTTTTGTGTTATTTGCATAATTGTAAATTATTTAAATATTAACCCATTACGTCACGGACAAGGAATAAAGCCGATGCGCCCAGCCGTTGGTTGGGCGAGGGATCGCGGGCGCACCGAGACCCAACGGCTGGAATCTGAGCCTACATCAAGGTGTGCTGACTGTACATTTGCAGACAGTGTTTTCTGCAGTTCTCCAACCGATGCAAATATCAAATTTACATCGATCGGGGATCTATGGCGTTGACAATCAATTTCTCAATAGCGAGAAAGCAATTTTCGAGAAACTTCATACCAACGGACACATGCGAGAGAATGACGCGATGACGTAATTTATTGTCATGTAATGGTGTATGACGTCACAGTTTATTCGGGCAAATTCTGCTCAGCCCCCCTTACAAAATTTTGCCGTACGCCTATGCATTTAAAGATGTGTCCCGCGGTTCTTGGTTGATGGACGACGTTTCAACTTGTTGTTGGGCGCTCGTCCGGCTCGTCTCTTTGTTAACGATGATCTCAGTGGTTATTTGGCTCGTTTTAGTCGTTTCGGAGGTCGGGTTTTTCGTTTCTTTGTCGGTTTGGCTCGTAATCTTCTCAATTTCTCTACCAACGTCGCACGCTCTTGAAAATATTTCTTCCGTTTCTTCAATCTCTCGTTTGATATCGTCGATTTCGCATAACTCCAAGACTTGAGCATCGAGTTCTTTAAGTCGGGTTATCTTCTCGTTTAACAGATTCGCGATCGTACGCAATCGGTCTTTATTCGTTCCATCCTCTGCCCTTAACAGTTCTACGGCTTCTTTCGTGTATTTCGTGACGACTCCTCGATTTCCTGATCGAATAGCTCGTAATCTCTTCAAGTCCTTATTATCGTTCGTCTCGCTCATGTTGTTAATAAACACCACAATGTCTTCTAACTTTAATTCGGTCGCTCGTAGAAAACTAGTGCCCCACGTTGGGCGCCATGTAAATAACGTTCGTTTTTACCATATAATTTAATAAAGAAATAAAATAATAATACATAATAAAAGAATAAAAGAATAAACTTGATGAGTTCGGCACTGGCACTAGCTTTCCTGTTCGCTTCGGGTTCAAGTTCGCTACTTACTATAACTAGCTAGCCAGCGCCTACACGCGTAAAAATCTCGCAAGTTGTTACAGCATTGTTGCCTGAACAATGCTGTAACAACTTGTTGACATATGTGAACAACATTGATAAATGAACAACATTGTTCATCATTGTTTCAACAAGTTGTTACAGCTTGATGAAACAACAACCGTTGTTCACGCATGTTGGAACAACCGAAGAACGTGTTGATACATCAACCATGTTCACCATTGTTGTAACATTGTTGTTCATCGTTGTTACTTCGTCATGCTGTTACAACATGTTGTATCATGTGCGAACAACGTTGTTGGCTATAAAAATGTGCTGTTGGAACAACTTGTTCATGGCTGTTGATTTATCCGTGAACAAGTTGTTCGAACTATACGTGAACAACTTGTTGACAACTTGTTCACGGCGAGCAGCACAACATTGTTCACGGCGAGGTATCATCGCTTACAAAATATGAAGCTTAACCATCTAATATAACCATCCCACATGCGGGATGTTAATCTTGAACACATAAAGCTAAAAATCCTAGAGGGGTGTTGTGCTCGGGGTCTGAGAGGAGGCACATTTTTCCGGAGGGTTGTGGTTAGGTTTAGGGTTTCCGGGGGGCGTGATTACCGGGGGGCGGTATGGGGGTGAGGATTCGTTTTAAAAGGTTGTCCAATCAGATGGTGGTTTTAATGTTGGTTAAGCTTCATAATTTGAAGGTAATGATAGCTCTCACGGCGAGCAGCACAACATTGTTCACGCCTGTTGACAACCGTGAACAAGTTGTGCGTTTTTACGCGTGTAGTTAACGCGGAATACGTCACTTGTAATTCGATATGCTATGACGTCATAAACACTTAAAATTGAACAAAACATGAACTCGTTCCAGGGGCGGATCTAGGATTGTTGAAAGCGGGGTGTCCTAGGACGAAGCCGAGCCTTCTAAGGGGTTCCCCCGGAAATTTTTGAGTTCTTGTGTCTCTAAAATGGCATTTCCAGCAATTTGAGAGCCATTTGAGGGCCATTTGAGGGCACGTTTGAGCACTCCGCAGTATGGAAAAAAGGTTGTATTTTTGGGTTACATGTAGTTACAGTATAAAATATTTATGTAAACACCGTTTAAAAAAAACAAATGAAAACTGCAACTTCACGGTCAACTAGAGCTGTTAGACCTGCAATAATTATATTTAGCGTCTTTTAATATTTTTTTCTAGACCAAAGAGGGGGGTGGCTAGCCACCCAATCCACCACCCCTAAATCCGCCCCTGCGTTCGTTACAAACGTGAAGCTGTATATTGTTTAGGTTAAGCGAAAACTTGAAAATAACAAGAATCCTACCGTTGATTTGACCACGGAGTGACTACAAACACTGCAATTCAGATCGATTTTTTGTTTACCATACGGCGTTTGGTTTCTTCAAGTTCTCTGGTTTCTCTTCAAGATATATTAAACGGGTTGTTTGTATCCTTCTTTTCTTCGTGCTCCATTTCGTTTCGTTTAAATTAAAACGCCAGATATGAAGTTAAAGCTATTGAAAAATGCTATTATGTATAGAAACTTCAAAACTTTAGCTAAAAGGGAAATATTTAAAAAATAGAAAAACAACTGCCATTTTGTTTGCCGAACGTTACAAAATGGCAGTTGTTTTTATAGTTTTTAATTATTTCCCTTTTAGCTAAACTCTTGAAGGTTCTATACCAAATAGCATTTTTCAACAGCTTCAGTTTCATATACAGCCCAACGTTCGGCGTTACGTATTTCAGCTCAAAACTCAGAAAAACTACAACAAGTTTCTTAGTGTTATTTCCCAACGAAATATGGCCGAACATATACCACATTTGGAAAAGTTTAACATAACGAGGAAACTTATGCTATACATCAAATTGGGCAAGGCAATGCTATTTCTAAAAACATACGTACACAATGAATTTCAACTATTCGTTGTTTTGGAGTAATTTGTTATCGTCCCAAATAAGATATATGGCAGGATGAAAATTAAGTAACTTGAAGCACGGGAGCTACTTGCAAAGAGACTGGCACTGGCTTCAAAATCTCCCCAATGTCTGAACCTCGCTAATACCCCAAGGAACCCCACATGATTTGATGCCGCATTGCTTCATTCCCGTGGCCTGTGGTCAGTTTTCACATGCATATGTATTCAAACTTGTATTCCGCACTCAAACAAAGCTGTGGTCAAAAACGGGATGGGCGACATTCGTTTGGGACACCCTGTATTTCTCCAAATCTGTAGGCAGCATACTATAATTTGCATAATTGGGACAAGTTCAAATTTTGATGTTGCCTCTTTAAATGACTCCAGGAAGCGAGTAGATAACTATTTAGCTCTGAAAATTTCAGACAACAAAGAAGGCCATGATGGGCTTTGCAGGGGCGGATCCAGGAATTTTTCAGAGTACGTCAAAACCCGGAAATATTATTTATAGGGGCGTCCGGGGGCATGCCACCCCCGGAAAATTTTTAAAATTTGGTTCCCTGAAATGGCATTTCCTGCATTCTGGCAAGACTATTTAGCAAAATCTTACAGTTTTAACTTGCACATGCGCATGCGCGAGTAGATACATTGCTGTCGTGCGTGTAATGTAATGTAATGTAATGTAAGTTAAGTTAACAAAAGAATGCCTTCGGAGCCAATCAAAACACAGAATTAAACGATTGACCGCCGACAAACCGCCGAAGCCAAAATTGTAAACCATGTACTTCATGTAAGTCAATGCTATGGCAACATAGAGCGAGAATCCAAGCCGCCGAGATATTTATTTCAATAGAAGTTTTTTATACAAGCTTAGTAAGTATTCTAAGTATGAATCGTTGTCAATTTTTAAATGTGATGTACTATAGACGTTGTTGGAGTGATGATAAGTTTTTGAAAGCCTCTTAAATCTTAATAGTCTTTTTTGCTGGACGGAAATGAAATTTTCTTCTAAGAAAACAAAACTAGCTACATGATCAAGCAACAATGTGCAAAACCTGTGGTAGTCCACGAGCGAAATTATTATGCTATTAAATAACATATGTACAATAGTCAAATGTCAGTGACAGGCTATGTAGAGAGTGTGAAGCTATAGGCATGATTGAACGCAGTAGATACATGCATGTCTGGACATGCCTATTTTTTATACAACGTTTTATGATTTTTAAGGACTTGTGCTTTTGCATTTTTTTTATCATTATTGGCGACAACGTTTTAGGACTGTTTTGCTCCATGTCAGAGCCATCAACATACCTATGAATCACTGTTGTACAGTGAATCCAACATGGACAGCCAAGGCTCCAACATATTTTGTAAGGTCAATTGCAGCCACTTGCTGCAATCCCTTAGCTGCCAAGCTGTCCGGTTTTGAGGCACCAGATACTAGCCTTAACACATACCTCTATCCAGCCAGACACTGTCTCATTATAAGAAGCATTATGAATCTTTGATCAGAGTATCCAAACACGGAAAATTCCCGCCAAAACGATTTTTGTGACAACGGTAGCCATTATGTCGGCGTGATCTTACGTCATACTCGACAGCTATCGCAAGATATTCGGCACGATCGCCATATAGTCGAGAAGATCGCCATTGATCGCCAGGTATTCGTGAAGTACTCGAGTTGTTTTCGTGGGGAATTAATAAACTGAAGTGAATCTCGTCTTTGCATTTTGGTTGCTCTTCGATGACAGTTTTGATTTTTAAAAAGTGTTAATTATTACTTTGCAAATCTTTTCTTCTTGGAACGGTTTCTGTCATTGATGTCAGTTTATACAAGGTAAGAAATAGTTTCAAAAATCTTATATACTATATACAAAATCTATAAATACTTGATCGCAGACAAATTTAATATCTCAAAGCCAACCTCGTACTTTAAATACAGCTGTACTATCAAAAGTTAGGCCTTCAACTGTGTCCTGTTTTAAAACTCTTCTTTTTTATCAAAGAAATTGTTAATATACACCATTTGAAGTCTTTGATAGAAATTATTTATAATGATAAAATCGCTGTATGAATTTAAGTTTAATTTTGGTAGAATTGTGTGTTGTGCTCACTGGTCAGTGACTCGTGTTACTCCTAAGAAAGAGGGAACGGATGAAGAGAAAGCAACTGACGAGGTCTAATAAATTAAAGGGGATTGGCATTAAAAATTAAGTTTGTTTAATTTGAAAGAACTCATAAAATTGTAATAGAAGTTCCTTCACAACTTTTTCGTATCTTTCTGCGTTTTCAAGATATTTCAATTTGTTTGATATGTAAATGAGATGGTCTCTGACGTCAGGAGTGGGGTAAAATATTTTCACTTACATATCTATACATGAAATGTTCAGCGTCGCAAGGAGTTTTTATGTGCACAGTTTCAAATGATTTCGCTGAACAAACTTAGAGATATAACTGGTTTTGCTACATGTGAAAATATTTTACCCCACACCTGACGTCAGAGACCATCTCATTTACATATCAAACAAATTGAAATATCTTGAAAACGAAGAGAGATACGAAAAAGTTGCAAAGGATGTTCCATTACAATTTTATGAGTTCTTTCAAATTAGACAAACTTAATTTTTAGTGCTATTGCCCTTTAATAAATAATAATAATATGAAAAATCTTCCTAGGAATCGAACCGAAGTTCTCCGAACCAACGCATCGGCGCTCTGATCACTGAGTTCAGTTAGTATTGAGACATGGTCAGACCATGTCAGAGATTATCATATTTAAACATGGCCGTTATTTTGTCGTTGTGTAGAATCTTCGTGGTGTTGCTCCTCACATGTTTAAATCTCTGGTTGGGAAAGGTCATCCTGAATTGTCCACCAATCATCAACAAGACGCACAAGAATTCTTGCTTCATCTCTTAGGAATGATAGATAAAGTTCAGGTATAGGAGTTGAATGGCGTTATTCTTCTGATTAACCGAATACAAGACATTTATCGGCAAATTAAGCTTCTCTCTTTATTAAAACCGTTCTCTATTAAAGCCGGACCTTCTCTCTAGTAAGCCTTCTTCTCTATTAAACCCTTCTCCTTATTAAAGGGTAATGGCAATAAAAATTATGTTTGTCTCATTTGAAAGAACTCGTCAAATGGTATAAGAAGACCTTTTACAATTTTTCTCTATCTTTCTTGAGTTTTGAAATATTTCGACCAAAGACAGCGTGCTGTCCGCCATCTTGTTGTAACAAGGAAATTGGTGACGTCACAAGCAGGGTAAACCTGATGAAACTACTCCGTGGGTGACCAAATTTCCACGGAAGGCTTTTTAAATGTTGTGGGTCAATTTAAAAGGTTGGCAAGATAAAAATTTCACTTCACCCTGCTTATGATGTCACATGCATATCGAAAATAATTCCAAGATGGCGGACAGCACGCTGTCTTTGGTCGAAATATTTCCAAAACCAAAACAGATACGGAAAAATTGTAAAAGGTCTTCTTATACCATTTGACGAGTTCTTCCAAAAGAGACAAACTTAATTTTTATTGCCAATACCGTTTAAGCCCTTCTTTGTTAAGCCTTTTTTCTAATAAGCCCTTCCTTCCCCTTCGATATTAAGCCACCTTCACTATTAAAACCCTCTTTCTTTGTTAAAGTGGATATAAACCCAATTTTTTTATCATCTGAATACGTTCTACATAGAGCAAACAGTTGTTCAGTGAAATATTTTTTTGATTGGAGCTATTCTTCAACGTTTTTTGGCGATTCGCATTTCTAGTATGGTAACGAGATGACGTCTATGTATAGGCATTTGGATTTCTTTCTCTTTTTGGCAAGATAAACTACTTGATAATTTTTGTGGAAAAACTCGTACAATATGGAACATGTTGTTCAAACACACCATTAATGGAAGAATTGGGTCATGTCACTCCTGCAAATAAATATTGTATAGATAATGATGACTACTTTGGCGTCATCTCATTACCATTTTGAAAACAAAAATATCTATTAAAGCAATAAAGGTTGCTCCAATCTAAATAATATTTCGTTGTTCAACTACACGCGTAAAAACGCACAACTTGTTCACGGTTGCGGTTGTCAACAGGCGTGAACAATGTTGTGCTGCTCGCCGTGAACAAGTTGTCAACAAGTTGTTCACTTATGGTTCGAACAACTTGTTCACGGATAAATCAACAGTCATGAACAAGTTGTTCCAACAGCACATTTTTATAGCCAACAACGTTGTTCGCAAATGATACAACATGTTGTAACAGCATGACGAAATAAGAAGGATGAACAACAATGTTACAACAATGGTGAACATGGTTGATGTATCAACACGTTCTTCGGTTGTTACAACATGCGTGAACAACGGTTGTTGTTTTTCATCAAGCTGTAACAACTTGTTGAAACAATGATGAACAATGTTGTTCATTTATCAATGTTGTTCACATATGTCAACCAGTTGTTACAGCATTGTTGCTCACAACTTTGTTGCCCTGAACTGACCATTTCCAGCACTCTCAGGCGAATATTTCTGTCAAAAAGACTGTAAACTGATTTGCTTTCCATAAAAAAACGAAACGTTTTCGTTATTCCTCAGACATATTTACCGAGTTGAAGCTCGGGATCTCCGATACTGCTTACTTAAATTAAATTTATCATGTTGGTTTGAATCAACGTGGACGAATGAAGTTTAAATATTTTAAAGTGCCTATGAAACGAAATTTTTTTGATTCAGGGTTTTTGAAGAACACTAAAAATAATGAAAAATGATTTTAATATCTTGTTCCGTTCTGGAGTTATTTAACATTACGGTAATGTGATTTTGAGCTATGACGTCATTACCTTTGCATGGTGTTGAAGGCATATCTTCAGAATAATTTGATTAAAGTGCCTATGAAATTAATTTTTTTGCTTCATTTGAAAGAGCATCAAAAACTAGGACAATATGCAGTCCACCGTTCTTTGATATCTTTTATAGTTCCAGAGTTATAAAGATTTAAAGATGTCAAAATGAAGAAAAAATATGGCACAAACCAATTGCTGATTCAGCACAAATTGTGACGTCATGTGGTTTGCATGTTAATTTGGTGAATGTTTAAATGAACTATCGCTCAGTTACTATGTGTCAGAATCAAATGAACTTTTGCACACATATGGACCACTTTCATAATAGTAACCAATTTGAATATTCTTTTATGTGCATCTTAATAAGCCTTTCTAGCCTCGTTTGTGAGTCTGCAATTCAAAATAATCTTTGCTTCATAACGAGGCTTGGAAGGCTTATTTAGATGCACATAAAAGAATATTTAAAGTTAGTGCCATTATGAAAGTGGTCTATAATACAAGATGAAACAGTTGATAATATCACCAATTTTGTTGTCAAGGTAACACTGTTGTACCCAGGCCCCTTGCACGGATTTTATATATAAACCACCGTAATTCTCTGTCCTGATAAGGATAAAATAGTATCAGACATGTGCTTGTCATACCTATGCATGCCTAAAATACGTTTATGAATAATTTGAAAATTATGCCCACAGAGATAAATACATGGTGTTTTATAAAATCCGTGCGAGGGGCCTACAATGTTACATTGACAACAAAATTGGTGATATTATCAACTGTGTTTCATCATGCACTATATGTGTGCAAAGGTTCATCTGATTCTGACACATAGTAACTGAGCGATAGTTCATTTAAACATTCACCAAATTAACGTGCAAACCACATGACGTTACAATTTGTGCTGAATCAGCAATTTGTTTGTGCCATATTTTTTCTTCATTTTGACATCTTTAAATCTTTATAACTCTGGAACTATAAAAGATATCAAAGAACCGTAAACTGCATATTGTCCTACTTTTTGTTTTCAACCACATATAAAGGGATATTTCAAGTTTTAACCTGTTGGTGTACTTTCCTTATAATTTGCACTGTAACAATTCAGTTCAAAATAGACAATGATATTTGTAGTGATGTGAAATGTGAAATTACTTTTTTAGACCAAGGTGGCCTGGAAACTAATTTTTACCATGGTGACCGCAGAAGAACAATAGAAATGTTTAGTGTCATTGCTTGACTAAGTCTGCAAAGTTTCAGCCAAACTAGTTAATCAAATTATTCTGAAGATATGCCTTGTGTTCCCTTAGGCTTCAACACCGTGCAAAGCTAATGACGTCATAACTCAAAATCACAATTGTGTGAAATAACTCCAGAACGGAGTAAGATATGAAAGTCATGTAAAAACCATTTTCCATTATTTTTGCTGTTCTTCATAAGACAATCATAAAAAAATTCGTTCCGGCACTTTAAAATAAAGTTATTTTGAATTTCCGTGAGCCAACATGCACTACGGAGTACATGTCCTAAAGCAAGCACTTTTTCAGGTATATGGGAACATGCCTCGATGGGGATACGGAAAATCCCGATTGAAGATCAGATCTATAAAATCGGGATTTTTCTTCAGTATCCCGATCGGGGTACCACCGCTGCCAAACGTTTTGCGCATGCGCGACGTCCGAGCTCGGCCTCAGAAAAAGAGCGGGAAAACACTGAAATATTTGGACTGGTCCGAGAGTCACAAAAGTTAAAATTATAAGCATACTACCAAAACGTTAAGGTAGGTAATTTGTACATGGCAGTCGTCCTAGCATCTTATAAAAGTCCCTAATGGGATACCTGCTTCCCTCTGTTCTTGTTATTGTTGCGTAGCTAAAAAGTGTGCTTTATTCTCGTTCACAGAAGCGACAGAGTATATATAGGAAACGGGATATCCCGCTAATCATCAGGCTAGCTCAGCAGACATGTATGAAAAAATAAAATAGTTTATTGTATCGTAATTATGCAAAAAGCACTTTACAGTGGGACTACTGTAAGTGGGGCCACGTTGAAAATGAAAACCAGTTAATTTACAGTACACAGACCAAAAAATCCCAATTCCTGTTATTTTAGCCAGAGAGTCAACCTGCCAAACCTTAGATAAAAGTCATTTTAAAGAGATGAACAACTGCATCAGTGAGAAACTCGCCACTGCTTTTTGTTGTCTAAGTGGCCCCACTTACAGTAGTCACACTGTAAATGTCTCTTATGGTTTATCACCAGAACTGTCAAGTTCAATTGTTATTTGTTAATTCAACTAAATATTCAGTTAAAGTTTGCATAATATAAGTATAATGAGAGCAATCAAGCATTTTTTCACTCAGATACAATTATCACGCAATTCTCAATTAAATTCAACCAAAATTTAACGAATTGGTCCTTGGTCTATGTCGAACACTTCCACAAAGTTACGTAAAAATTGGTTCAATCAGTCCCAGACAAACCAACAAACGGACTAACAAACAAACAAACAAACAAACAAACAGACAGGCAGACAGACAAACAGACTGACAGACAGACCAACAAATAAATAAATAAACAAATAAATAAATAAACAATTATTTATAAACAACAATTAAATAAATCAAGGAATAAATAAATGAAAAAATAAATCAATGAAGGACACCAACAAACAGACGGACAGACAAACAGACGGACAAACAGACAGACAGACAGACAGACAGACAGACATGCAAACAGACAGAGAGACTACAAACAGACAAACAAACAAACAAATAAACAAACAAACAAACAAACAAACAAACAAAAAAAACAAACAAATAAACAAAACAAATAAACAAACAAACAAACAGACACTCTCATATAACCATACACTATAATAAAAAAGAGAGACTTCAAAAACAGTATTAAATTTTATTCCTTGACCTATGCTCAATATTTCTTAGAAATTTAAAACCAATTTCAACGTGTAGGAAGGTCAGTAATATTAAATGTTAGCCAAGTCAAATCCTCTTATAAAGATATAAGTATGCCAAACTTTTCGGTGGATTTTCTGACAGGGCCACTTTACGATCGTTGTAGATCACCCATCTAAAAGTAGATTCAAGAAAGAAATCGTTCAGTCTTCAGTAGAACTACAAAAAGGCCACGCAGTACAGAATAGGAAAGCTCTCGTGGGATCTCGGGAATGTGGAAAAGTGGTCGCAACTTGAGCAAGTCGTTTACGAGAGTTTAAAGTGCCAATGCAGCGAAATTTCACCCTAGTTTTTTATGATTGCATTTGAAAGAACACTTAAAATGCCAACGTAACATCTTTCGTATAATTTCGTTTCCTTTTTTTTTTTTTTTTTTTTGTTTGATATGCAAATGTCATACTTATGACATCACACTGCATAATGACTTTTGAAATAGCATCAATTTTAGAATAGTCCAAATATTTTACACCCAGCAACACACGTTTAGTGATAGTATGGCTACACACATGCAAGTGCAAATTTTTATTAAGTACTTTCGATAACCACTCTCAAAGAAAATCATACTTTTCTAAAAAGTCATTATGCAGTGTGATGTCATAAGTATGACATTTGCATATCAAACAAACCTGAATATCTCAAGAATGAAGCGAGGAAACGAAATTCTACGAAAGATGTTACGTTGTCATTTTAAGCGTTCTTTCAAATGCAATCATAAAAAACTGGGGTGAAATTTCGCTGCATTGGCACTTTAAAAACAAAGAAAGAGGTCCAATTCGTAAATCTCAAAATGGTCGTCGTTGTGGCAGCTGGTCGCTTACGAGAGTGGTCGCAAGAAGACTATGTACTGTGGCATCCTTACTCACCTTCCTTCCTTTAGTATATGACAAACATAATGTCCACATGACGTTGACGTACCCATGTGACTAATTAAGGCAATTAACTTATATTCTGCAAAGCAAGTAGTACGAGTATAAGTAACAGACATTTGGTGGACTTAAATAAAATAAAATATAATTGACTGGAGTGGAGTGGAGTGGAGTGGAGTGGGGTGGAGTGGAGTGGAGTGGAGTGGAGTGAAGTGAGTGGAGTGGAGTGGAGTGGAGTGGAGTAGAGTAGAGTAGAGTAGAGTAGAGCAGAGCAGATTAAAGTAGAGTAGAGAGTAAAAAAGACCATCCAACTTACTTCCCTCGCCATCTGTGCACTTCGGTCCGGTGTCTTGACCCTGATCTGTTTCCATTTGTTCCAGTTCGGCAGCGTGCGAGTTCGGCAGCGTGCGAGAATATCCAGTCAGCAGCACGCTCTAAATTATTATTCTAAAATACTACTTTATTGTTTAATAGATCACTAACGTGCACCGTCTTAAAATTCATTCGTTTGTTCGTTCGTTCCTTTCTACGGTACCATACGCCACTGCACTGCACTGCACTGCACTGTACTGCCCTGTCCTGTCCTGTGCTGCGCTGTCCTGTATTGCGCTGCGCTACACTGCGCTGCGCTACACTGCGCTGCGCTACACTGCGCTGCGCTGCACTGCGCTGCACTGCGCAGCACTGCGCTGCACTGCGCAGCACTGCGCTGCACTGCGCTGCACTGTACTGTAGTTTTTCCCCCCTTCATAATAGTACGAGTACTTATTCATACATGTGTAGATCTTGTAAACTAGCCTGGTTAATGAGATATTTCAATATGTCATGCTAGATACATAATACCAAAAATATCAGGGATCAGAGGAGACGGTAATACCTTTTCTAAGCATTCGTCGAAAAATTATAACCAAGGATCTTGCGACGAAACGAACGATCTTTGCTCAATAAACCTGCTGAACAACTGTGTGGAAAAGAAAACAAAATAAATGAAATGGACCAATCCTTTTCCATATAAACACCTCCTTAAACCGCTGTTACACGATGCGATTTTTTTTTGCAACTTGCAACAAATTTAACACTACACTAGATTGTCTCGTTCTTTCTAACGCATAGCTTCGTTTACCTCGCGATTCATGATGGATACGATACGATTTACACGAGATTTATACACGAGATTTGTTGCCGAGGAGGGGAAATGACAAGCCGTTTATACCATGAGTCTGGGCACGAGAGTTTGGAATGTTTGGAATGCGCCTGACGTCACTGCGTCGGGAATCCGACGCAGAGATCCAGGGTTTCCCACAGCCTGGTTCCCAGTCCTCTCTTTTTAACGTCGAGCGGCAGACCGAAATTGTGAGAGGCCTGGAATAAAATGTTTTGCTTGGCCCCAAATCTGGCCCCAAATTATACAGGCTCCAAACGGCTGTTTGGCGGAAAATCAAGGCAGATAACACTCACGTCGGTCTGCACAATTCTTTATAACATCATATAGCAAGGTTGGTCCAATCCCGAAACGTTAAAATAGCATATTTCGATTTGTATAAATGTGTTTCAACACAATCACTTCCTACGCCGAACACTACTTTATAAAGCCTCGTATGTAACAACCTTTTAACGTAATGTAAAACAAAGAAACCTACTCGTTTGCTGTCTGCTCTCAAGAAGAAGTTTATTTAAGTGCCCTCGTTCCTAAAGATTAAAGAATCCGAGCTCCAGCAGGATTCATGATAGATAAAGATGAACATTTTCCGCTAGTCCTCTCGCTCGATCCCTATTCTGTGACGTCACCAAAATAAGTTCGAGAGAAAAGAGGACTAGGAACTAGTCTCGGGTTTTCCAGAGCCTTCGCGAGGGGGGGAGCGCGAGGGTCTGGGTACGAGAATGGCGAAGCATTGGGAGCAGGTTACCGAATGATGGTACTTATATTTGGTATTTTGAAACTGAAATCTAGTTTCTACAATATCGAGAGATTTAACTCTTCATCTTATGTTGTTTGAATAATTATTGTGGAACATTGAACTCAGCTAAAGAAGAATAATGATATTCGGTGTTACTCCGAGTGACGAACCATATACCCCTTTAAAGTGCCTATGTCATCCTCAGGGACTTTACATATTTATACTAATTGGAACATTCTGAGAAGATTTGTAATATATCTTCTCAGGCGAAAATTTCATCTTCATGGATTTTTTCCCGTTAAAGTTGACGGAAGTGACGTCAAAAGAGGAATCTGTAAAGTGGTTTTCATATAGACAAATTCCTCTTTCGACGTCACTTCCGTCAACTTTAACGGGAAAAAAATCCATGAAGATGAAATTTTCCCCTGAGAAGATATATTACAAATCTTCTCAGAATGTTCCAATTAGTATAAATATGTAAAGTCCCTGAGGATGACATAGACACTTTAAGACCTTTCTACACGGTACGATGTAATTCACCGCCAGTCGGGTAAATGACATTTTTCAACATTCATTGTGTCACGTACACAAAATGTCATACGCCAGAATCGTATCGTGTAGATTGGCCTTTAGATATTACGTCAAGACTTACTTGTGTTTTCATAATTATTTGAAAGAACTTGTGGTAGGAGCCAGGACGACTTTTTAAGAAACCTACGTTAGAACAAAAACATCCATAATTTGAGCCATTCAAACTGAAAGAATAAAGTGAGCCTAACCACTGATCTCTATACAACTGAATTGCGGTTGTAATTCCATGACACGCAGTCACCAAATGTATATTGAGCCCACCATGTATGTGTACACAATATCTACACAACACAATACACTGCATATAATACACGATATAGAGTCCTACTATATACTACATAGCATCAACAACTATACACAAGCACCAACACACATACACAAGCAACAACAACCATACACAAGCATACACAAGCATCAACAACTATCAACAACCATACACAAGCATCAACAAGCATCAACAAGCATCAACAAGCATCAACAAGCATCAACAAGCATCAACAAGCATCAACAAGCATCAACACCATCAACATCAACAAGCATCAACACCATCAACAACCATCAACAACCATCAACAACCATCAACAACCATCAACAACCATCAACAACCATCAACAACTATCAACAACCATACACAAGCATCAACAAGCATCAACAAGCATCAACAACCATCAACAAGCATCAACAAGCATCAACAACATCAACAACCATCAACAACCATCAACAACTATCAACAACCATACACAAGCATCAACAAGCATCAACAAGCATCAACAAGCATCAACAAGCATACACAACCATCAACAACCATCAACAACCATCAACAACCATCAACAACCATCAACAAGCATCAACAACTATCAACAACCATACACAAGCATCAACAACCATCAACAACTATCAACAACCATACACAAGCATCAACAAGCATAAACAACCATCAACAAGCATCAACAAGCATCAACAAGCATCAACAAGCATCAACAACCATCAACAAGCATCAACAAGCATCAACAAGCATCAACAACCATCAACAACCATCAACAACCATCAACAACCATCAACAACTATCAACAACCATACACAAGCATCAACAAGCATCAACAACCATCAACAACCATCAACAACCATCAACAACCATCAACAACCATCAACAACTATCAACAACCATACACAAGCATCAACAACCATCAACAACTATCAACAACCATACACAAGCATAAACAACCATCAACAACTATCAACAACCATACACAAGCATCAACAAGCATAAACAACCATCAACAAGCATCAACAAGCATCAACAACCATCAACAACCATCAACAAGCATCAACAAGCATCAACAAGCATCAACAAGCATCAACAAGCATCAACAAGCATCAACAACCATCAACAACCATCAACAAGCATCAACAACCATCAACAACCATCAACAACCATCAACAACCATCAACAACTATCAACAACCATACACAAGCATCAACAAGCATCAACAACCATCAACAACCATCAACAAGCATCAACAAGCATCAACAAGCATCAACAGGCATCAACAAGCATCAACAAGCATCAACAAGCATCAACAAGCATCAACAAGCATCAACAAGCATCAACAACCATCAACAACCATCAACAACCATCAACAAGCATCAACAACTATCAACAACCATACACAAGCATCAACAACCATCAACACCCATCAACAACCATCAACAACCATCAACAACCATCAACAACCATCAACAACCATCAACAACCATCAACAACCATCAACAACCATCAACAACTATCAACAACCATACACAAGCATCAACAAGTATCAACAAGCATCAACAAGCATCAACAAGCATCAACAAGGATCAACAAGCATCAACAACCATCAACAACCATCAACAACCATCAACAAGCATCAACAAGCATCAACAACCATCGACAAGCATCAACAACCATCGACAAGCATCAACAACCATCAACAACCATCAACAAGCATCAACAAGCATCAACAACCATCAACAACCATCAACAACCATCAACAACCATCAACAACCATCAACAACCATCAACAACCATCAACAACCATCAACAACTATCAACAACCATACACAAGCATCAACAAGCATCAACAACCATCAACAAGCATCAACAAGCATACACAAGCATCAACAAGCATCAACAGCCATCAACAAGCATCAACAAGCATCAACAACTATCAACAACCATACACAAGCATCAACAACCATCAACACCCATCAACAAGCATCAACAAGCATCAACAACCATCAACAACCATCAACAACCATCAACAACCATCAACAACCATCAACAACTATCAACAACCATACACAAGCATCAACAAGTATCAACAAGCATCAACAAGCATCAACAAGCATCAACAAGGATCAACAAGCATCAACAACCATCAACAACCATCAACAACCATCAACAAGCATCAACAACCATCGACAAGCATCAACAACCATCAACAACCATCAACAAGCATCAACAAGCATCAACAACCATCAACAACCATCAACAACCATCAACAACCATCAACAACCATCAACAACCATCAACAACCATCAACAACCATCAACAACCATCAACAACTATCAACAACCATACACAAGCATCAACAAGCATCAACAACCATCAACAAGCATCAACAAGCATACACAAGCATCAACAAGCATCAACAGCCACCAACAAGCATCAACAACCATCAACAACCATCAACAACCATCAACAAGCATCAACAACCATCAACAAGTATCAACAAGCATACACAAGCATCAACAAGCATCAACAAGCATCAACAAGCATCAACAAGCATCAACAAGCATCAACAAGCATCAACAAACATCAACAAGCATCAACAAGCATCAACAAGCACCAACAAGCACCAACAACTATCAACAACCATACACAAGCATCAACAACCATCAACAACCATCAACAAGCATCAACAAGCATACACAAGCATGAACAAGCATCAATAAGCATCAACAAGCATCAACAAGTATCAACAAGCATCAACAACCATCAACAAGCATCAACAAGCATCAACAAGCATCAACAACTATCAACAACCATACACAAGCATCAACAACCATCAACAACCATCAACAAGCATCAACAAGCATACACAAGCATGAACAAGCATCAATAAGCATCAACAAGCATCAACAAGCATCAACAAGCATCAACAACCATCAACAACCATCAACAACCATCAACAAGCATCAACAACCATCAACAAGCATCAACAACCATCAACAAGCATCAACAACCATCAACAAGCATCAACAACCATCAACAAGCATCAACAACCATCAACAAGCATCAACAAGCATCAACAACTATCAACAACCATACACAAGCATCAACAACCATCAACAAGCATCAACAACTATCAACAACCATACACAAGCATCAACAACCATCAACAACTATCAACAACCATACACAAGCATCAACAAGCATCAACAACCATCAACAAGCATCAACAAGCATCAACAACCATCAACAAGCATCAACAACCATCAACAAGCATCAACAACCATCAAGAAGCATCAACAAGCATCAACAACCATCAACAACCATCAACAAGCATCAACAAGCATCAACAACCATCAACAACCATCAACAACCATCAACAACCATCAACAACCATCAACAAGCATCAACAAGCATCAACAAGCATCAACAAGCATCAACAAGCATCAACAAGCATCAACAAGCATCAACAACCATCAACAACCATCAACAACCATCAACAACCATCAACAACCATACACAAGCATCAACAAGCATCAACAACTATCAACAACCATCAACAAGCATGTTGTTTCCGGATTTTAATGTGGCTTCAGCTTGTTTGTGAGTGTAACGCATAATAATAAGCGGAATCAAGCATTTTTTCAGCAATTATTTCTTCTACACAGAGAAACGTTTATGAAATTTTCATCCAATTTTCAACCAAAGTAAACCAAAATTAAAAGGCTCGTTTTTCGGTTTATGATCAATCTTTCTTCTTATAATAATAATAATAATAATAATTATAATTATAATTATAATAATAATAATAATAATAATAATAATAATAATAATAATAATAATAACAATAATAATAAACTTTATTTCAGTGTCTAGATTTCTTTAGGATTGACAGCTAATTGGGGACACTATTTACCTAAATTAGTTACATAAAACTTTTCCTATAAACTAAATCAATAAATACAAATAATAACCTAACAGCAGCTAACATAATCAATTACTACAGAGATCACACAGTTGCAATTATTTTTCAACAAACTATCAAAATCTAGTTTGGGTATACTTCCCCTAAACACATTAAGGCTAGGCGAGTTTTTATTAACCATAAGACCGGTAATGGTATTGAATCTTGGTATGTCAAAATCGCTGTTTCTTAATGAATAATCTACTTTTTTGGCATTGAAAATATCAGCTACACTGCTGGGTACCATTTGGTACCACTGGTTCAATGTTAAAATTTTGGATACGTAGCCATAATATTGGGTGCGTGAAAAAGAAAAAGTGTCGCCTTGATACCGGACAAGTGGTGAACTGTGTTCACCTTAGCAGAAATAAGCTAAAGGAACAAGGATTTAACTCCATTATAACTGGTAAGACGTGTACATTTTTTATGAGAATAATCATTAATATGCATCAATAAATACAAAAACTAACAAAAATTATAATTAGTGTCGACCTAATTAAAATCAACTCAGTGAAAAAAACAAGCACTACGAGTTATTCTTAATTAGATGCAAGTATTCGCTGCAGGGCCGGCGCGAGCTTCTAGGAGTTGGGAGGGTACGATTTCCGAAGGGCACATTACGTGGATTGCGCAATCACACCGCGTAAAACCAGTTTCAAGAAGAGGCCATTTGATCAGGGTTTTTAACTTTTGGTGTATATCGAAACAATAAAAGCAAAACAGTACGTTTATTCTACTAAATCGTTATTTAGAAGTTATTACAGATTCCTAGATGCAATAATATATAAAGTAATATGACAAAATGAAAATTATATGGAATGTCGAAGCAATCTTAAATAAAAAAACTTATCCCAGTCTCCGCAAATATCTGTTAGTCTGTTACTTGGGTCGTGGGAAGATAACGAATATGATATATTTGGCTACATTTTCTTCATAACAATCCAGTTGAAAAAGGCATGCATGCTCTGCGCGCACGCGTTTTGTTTAATATCCAGGGCTTGGCTAAAAAAGGGCACTTCTTCGCCAAATTATTGGGGGGTAAATACCCCCCCTACCCCCCCGGTCGCGCCGGCCCTGATTCGCTGCGAGGTTAATTCGAACCAGTTTCTGCGATGACTGGATAAGAGACGTAAGACCGGAGTACCGAAAATAGATAATACTATTGCCGCAACAGTTATTTTCCTACAGCGGACGTTATATTGAAAAAAACCTGCAAAGTTACCTGTTTGCTCCCTGAGAAAAAAGAAATTCTGTGTAGCAAGGTGAAAAAAAGAAATAACGTGTCTAATTATATTTTTCATCTAATTATTACCTTATGGTGATCGGATGTTTAAAATATTCCAACACATAAACACGCAGATAGATGCAGCCACTAATACTTGGCATAATTGTTCATGTTATTTATTTACAGAACTAGATCTGAATTCTGAGCGTGAAGCTGAAATAGTATCAGCAGAAGATGACGATCTTGGTATGTACACAATGAAAACATTATGACATGGCCAAGTGGTCTACTTTAATAAATTTATAATAACTTTTATAATTTTTTTTCAGTTAAAACTTTATCTTAGAGGAAATCACTGCTCTAGCCACTTTTTGAACGCTTTATTGTTCATGTTATTTATTTACAGAACTAGATCTGAATTCTGAGCGTGAAGAAGCTGAAATAGCATCAGCAGAAGATGACCATCTTGGTATGTACACAATGAATACATTATGAAATGGCCAAGTGGTCTGCTTTTATAAATTTATAATAACTTTTATAATTTTTTTTCAGTTAAAATTTTATCTTAGAGGAAATCACTGCTTTAACCACTTTTTGACCGCTTTATACTTTACATTCCACTAGACAGCCTTTTTGTAATTACACAATATTTAGAACTAAGCTAAGTAAAATTTCTAATCATGAACTTCTATTATTACTGTTTTTTTGTACAAAGATGAAAGACAAGAAGAAAGTAATGACACCGCAACAGCCGAATTTGTGCAACTGTTTCCAGATGACGAAAATGAAGAACATGTTAATGGTGAGTTAACTAGAAGTATAAATGTACAGATGGAGAGGTGAAGTAAAACAACTGTTCCGCAGTATAATAAAAGCAAACAAAATTCATGAATTCAAGATTGACAATGGTACGTAAGTTAATTCTAAATAAAGTTATTTGCAAACACAGATTCAAAGCAAGCATGCGATATATCTTTTTTCATTGCCAGCTAGTAAAAATAAAAGTGAAATGTGGAAAAATTTATAAAAAAGTAATTTCGTTTTCTAGAATAATGCAATGATCTATATTCAAGACGTCTATATTAATATAATTTCAGAAAACGATACACGCACAAGCAAGCCAAAGGTAGCGACATCGGCTAACGACAATAACGCCAATGCGGAAACACCGACTGATTTTGGTAATTTGAAATTAATGTGGAAAATAATTTGTGGTTTACATTATATAGTAGGTTTATATCATGTCATCATTAGTGGATTACACTATATATATATATATATATATATATATATATATATATATATATATATACAGGATTACACTATATATATATATATATATATACTGTCTAACGTTATATAGAGTTTACGAATACCGATGACAACGTAGAGAGTAAAACAGATAATAAAAGTCCGACGAAGAAAGAAAACCACAAAAATAGAGGTATGTAAATGATGAGCAATCCTTTTATGTGAAAATGTTGAGATCATTTTAGGAAATAGAATATTAACTGTATTGCAAGCATGCTTTGGCATTAACATATAAGTAAAACTAATAAATTTTGGAAGTAAAAAATCTGGAGACTAATCTGCTTCTTGCCACTGAAGTTATAGCCAGTTAGTAGAGTTGTTGACTTGTTGGTTTCCTCGTGTGCCTCAAAGGTTTGTCGCAGGGTATTCCGGTTTTCCTCCTTCCCAGAAAATAAAAACTATAATTTCCCCAATTAGTTCTACGAAGTGGTTCTATGGGTGAGGGCCATTGGGTTGTTAACAAATAAATATAATTAGCACAAAAATATGATATTAAAAATTTAATAATTTTAGGGGAAGGAAAAACATTGATCACACTTATACTGTGTATGATTAAATCAATAATTATTTTTTTATTCAACAGAAAAACTAAAGAGAAAAAACAAGGAAAGAAAAAACCCAGATTTATTTGATTCTTTACACCCAGGGAATGTTGAAGGTAAGAAAACAAAAGGATTACATCTTTTTTACTTCCAAATTGTGAAATCTTCATCAAAAATAAATATAATTTTCACGAATATAATCTTCATCAAAAATAAATATAATTTTCACGAATATAATCTTCATCAAAAATAAATATAATTTTCACGTGGGCAATTAGCTATTAAAGCTAAAGTACAAATCACAAATGGGGCAAAATACGAAAATACGTTCTATTTAAAAAGTTGTTTTTTTTTCATGTAGGAAAACGTCTGCGCACCCTGACAAAGACGTACCATTGAAAGACAGCAAGAAAAAGAAAAAGAAATCGTGTGGAAAATCACCAAGAAATCGTGCGGTTTATTAGACTAAGGCTGAGGCCGTTTTCAAACGTTGTAATCGTGAATGTATTTTTAAATGTAATTAATTTTTTTTTTGTTATTATTAACCAATTTAAAATCTTTATATCGCTTTTTTTACTATTAATAAATAATTACCTCCGGTAGGAGGTTGCGTTTTCACTCCTGTTTGCCTGTCGCATGTTTTTTTCTACCGGTTCATTTGTTTACTTGTGCCTTTCTGACTGCTTGTCTGTCTTTATGTCTGTCTTTATGTCTGTCTGTCTGTCTGTCTGTCTGTCTGTCTGTCTGTCTGTCTGTCTGTCTGTCTGTCTGTCTGTCTGTCTGTCTGTCTGTCTGTCTATCTGTCTGTCTGTCTGTCTGTCTGACTGTTTGTTTGTCTGTCTGGCGCCATGATATCTCACAAAGGACTGCAAAGATTTTTACGATTTTTATATTAAGCTACTGGGAGTAGATATTGAAGAAACAATGAATTTTAGTTACTATATTAGCGAACTATGTAAGAAGGCCAGTAAGAAAGTAGCAGTTCTAATGCGTTTGCGCAATCTGATCCCCTGTTCGGCTAAATTAAATATTTATAAGTCATCAATCCTACTGTACATTACTTATTGTCATGTAATATGGCATTTTTGTAAGGCCTCTGATAGCAGAAAGGTAGAGCGCATCCAAGAACGGGCGCTGAGAGCTGTATATAGAAATAAGTTAGATTCCTATGAAGCGCTCCTTGAGCGAGCAAGGTTACCATCGCTATGGAATAGGAGATTACAAGATATTGCTATTTAAATGTATAAAGTAAAAAAACAAATGGTACCCAGCAGTGTAGCTGATATTTTCAATGCCAAAAAAGTACATTAATCATTAAGAAACAGCGATTTTGACATACCAAGATTCAATAGTTAAGGCTGAGTGACATTAAAAACTCGCCTAGCCTTGATGTATTTAGGGGAAATATTCGCAAACTAGATTTTGATAGTTTGTTGAAAAATAATTGCAACTGTGTGATCTCTGTAGTAATTGATTATGTTAGCTGCTGTTAGGTTATTATTTATTTAGTTTATAGGAAAAGTTTTATGTAACTAATTTAGGAAAATAGTGTCCCGAATTAGCTGTCAATGCTAAAGAAATCTAGAAACTGAAATAAAGTTTATTATTGTTGTTATTGTTGTTGTTATTATTATTATTATTATTATTATTATTATTATTATTATTATTATTATTATTATTATTATTATTATTATTATATTATTATTATTATTATTATTATTATTATTATTATAAGCAGAAAGATTGATCATAAACCGAAAAACGAGCCTTTTAATTTTGGTTTACTTTGGTTGAAAATTTGATGAAAATTTCATAAACGTTTCTCTGTGTAGAAGAAATAATTGCTGAAAAAATGCTTGATTCCGCTTATTATTATGCTTTACACTCAGAAACAAGCTGAAGCCAAATCAAAATCCGGAAACAACAGATAATAAAGCAGTGCAGAAAGGTGGTAACGTTTCGAGTGGAGGCCTTAAGCAGAGTACTCCAAGTCAATATTTCATTATCAGTCAGTATTTAAAGAAGTAGAGAAAAACTTCTGCAGTTTACTACCTTTCCACTTTGCTTTATCCAAAACATTGGTTACGACAACATGGTTGTTGATGCTTGTTGATGCTTGTGTATGGTTGGTTACGACAACATGGTTGTTGATGCTTCTATCTATCTATCTGTCTATCTGTCTATCTATCTATCTATCTATCTATCTATCTATCTGTCCATCTGTCCATCTGTCCATCTGTCCATCTGTCCATCTGTCCATCTGTCCATCTGTCCATCTGTCCATCTGTCCATCTGTCCATCTGTCCATCTGTCCATCTGTCCATCTGTCCATCTGTCCATCTGTCCATCTGTCCATCTGTCCATCTGTCCATCTGTCCATCTGTCCATCTGTCCATCTGTCCATCTGTCCATCTGTCCATCTGTCCATCTGTCCATCTGTCCATCTGTCCATCTGTCCATCTGTCCATCTGTCCATCTGTCCATCTGTCCATCTGTCCATCTGTCCATCTGTCCATCTGTCCATCTGTCCATCTGTCCATCTGTCCATCTGTCCATCTGTCCATCTGTCCATCTGTCCATCTGTCCATCTGTCCATCTGTCCATCTGTCCATCTGTCCATCTGTCCATCTGTCCATCTATCTATCTATCTATCTATCTATCTATCTATCTATCTATCTATCTATCTATCTATCTATCTATCTATCTATCTATCTATCTATCTATCTATCTATCTATCTATCTATCTATCTATCTATCTATCTATCTATCTATCTATCTATCTATCTATCTATCTATCTATCTATCTATCTATCTATCTATCTATCTATCTATCTATCTATCTATCTATCTATCTATCTATCTATCTATCTATCTATCTATCTATCTATCTATCTATCTATCTATCTATCTATCTATCTATCTATCTAAAGTGCCACTAACCCCAAAAAGTTTTTTGCACGAATAAACATCGCCAATCCAAATGAAGAATGCAATATAAATTAACTAAATTGGTAAAACCTCTTGATTTAAGAATCGATTGAAATGGCGATAATGACGGACACGACGGAGCACTTGGGAGACTGCGTCGAGAAGGGTTTGTGACGTAATACCAGGAATTCTATATTTTTTTTACTGTAAAGTAAATAGGAAAGAACGTACCCAGGTTACGTTTATAGCCAGTTTGGCGATATTTTTCATTTTAATTCTTTTATTATAGTTCCAGTGTACTACACTTTATAGATTTTTGAAGACGAATTCCTTGGTATTAGCATGGTATTAGTCATACGCATCCTATACCCATTCCCATCACTGCTCCGCCATGGGACAAACAGATGCGAAATTTTGCAAGTTTGATTTAGTGTTCAATAACAGAAAAGATATGTTGGTGCTAATATACTCAACAAGGGCTATTTGAATCCCGAGGAAAATTTTTTTGGGTTATCGTGTGATAACTTCAGTAATACCATGCATGATCGCCTCGGATTATTTTGTTCTCCGAGGGAATATAAACCTCGTATTTCCCTCATCGCTCATGCAAGAGGGAACTTTTTCCTTTGTCTTCCCGTGCATGTTGATGAGGGAAAATTAGAAGACAAAGAAATCCTTTGTCTTCTTCTAAATTTCCCTCTTGCATGTATGGCTAAACTGAACACGAAAAGACAATGTTTTTATAATGGATTTATTTTATTCTGACAAGACAAGGTGTACGTTTTATAACTGTCAAGAAAGCCAGACTCAGAGTGCATGCCCAAATCGATGTTTATTTACGTCAGTTTACTCAGTGTTGCGATGCTGTAAACTGTATGTAGAAACAGAAGTCGCCGTCCTGAACCTGAAGGCCCCTATGTCTCGATTGGCTTTTTGAAACAGTAAAATACGTGTAAATCTCTCGGGTTGATTAGCGCCTTGGGTTTTATTCGTCGAAGTCTACCCGAATACAACGCCAATTTTTCGTTAGTCGCTTTGTGTCCCGCCGCTTTGCCTTTGTTGTTTTTTATGTGCCGACTGTCAATGTTTTCAAGCGTTTCGTTGCGCGCGTCTGACTGTTTGCGTTTATACGAAACTGTTGCCTAAAAAACAAAGACAATATCAGTAAACTATATGAACATTTATAGAATACATGATCAAGGTGATATTTAAAGGTAATACAAATGTGCCTGAGTTGTTTAAGGAGTCTGAACGGGGAACTAAACATATTTATTAAAATATATTGAACTCAGTTGAACGGTGGTCATGCCATAATTTGGATCTTTCGGAATTTAACGTTTATAACGAAGTATTTTCCATAATTTAGGAAACATAGAACGGTATAACATTCGCGCTGCGGATTCAGTGGTGAGTTTTGGCTGTAATTCTGTAAAATACAGTGACAAGAAAAACATTGAACAAGCAACAACGTTCAGCGCGCGATATAATAATACTGTAAAATGTTAACAATAGTAAGTAAAACGCGATACTGATAGGTAGACAACTTTAGTGAAATTGAGGCTAGCAATTAACAGTTGACAACATGAGCTTGTGGCTCCTTTTATGAATTATGATGAATGTTATTAAATAAGGTTGGCTCAGTTTAAAAATCAGCAATATAGTTCAAGTATAAGTGCCTACTTTAATACACCGGCCCGCCGCTGCACGTTACGAAACGGCATGAAATTGTTGTATGCGATGTAGAAATTAAAGAAATAGTAAATGTGAACTAACCTCTTGGAATTTCTAAAGCACAGAATAAGAATGTAAAGCCTTGTTGACAGCTGCAAGCCCAAGTTGTTGAATCTGTATATGAATTCCGCGAGCGTTGGCCGTTGCAAGAGATGCAGTGGGATAATTTCCACACTTTGCCAACCAAAATAATTTGTGAATTTCGCATAGTCTTGATTCAGTTGATTGTAAGGAAATTTAAATCCGCTTACTGTAAAATTTAAAATCTTCAGGCTGCTAATATCAGATCGCTGATGAGTGATGACTGTAGAAATCCATTCGAAGAATATAGAATCTCGCTGCTCGTCGGATTGAACTACGGAAGGCTTTTGTAGAAGTTCAGAATTGTAATTCAATAATACCAGATTGTTATCCATGGAGTGTTTAATTTGCGTAATGAGCTTTCCTCGATATTGTAAATATTCTTGATTCGAGGTACTGCGACAAATTTTCAAAACCACCGACCCTGACAAGAAAAGTTTGTTATCTCCCATATTCTGGGAGACACGTGACCAGCCCCAACCAGGGTCTTTTCGCAGCGCAGCGGAGATAAGACCCTGGGTACGAGGATGAGCAAAACGCGGTCTCTACACCGACAACAGCCGGCATCAGCGAAGCCACCGAGGCTAAGCCGCCGAAATCTCTTGAACAAGACCTCGAGGAAGGGCCGACAGAAGAAAGAGAAGTGACACCGACCGGACAGTTGTTAGGAAAAAGAAGCCAAGAAGATGATGCTATCTTGCCTGTTGACAACAAAAGGCTCAAAGTATTGTCTTCGTGGGATTTCACAAAATACGAAACCCAAGACGAAGTTAGCGAACCGACACACACGAATACCGAGTCAGAGAACAGCCTAATAACGAACCCAGACGCATCGTCCTCTTTCCAAGATTATTTTAGTGATAGAGAAATCCTGAGACAACGCAAGATCTTCGTACATACTTCATGCCTAGCCGTACACAGTAGTTATTTCCGCTCTTTATTTTACTCTGGACTGAGTGAATCACATTTGAAAGAAGTTCATCTCAAGATCTCCGAGTGTGAAGAGAAAGGTCATTTGTTGCTACTCGAGGCGATGTACAGGCCAGATATTTTAAACGAAGCCAGTGTTGACGATCTTCTGGTTGTTCTTGAACTGGCTGACAAGTATCAAGTAAAGTTTGTGTTCACGAAATGCAAGCATGTTTTGAAAACGAACGCAACGACAATTGAAAATTGCGAGAAGATTATGAGATATGTTGTTAAACTGGAACACAATTTAAGAGCCTTGGGGGACTTGCAGATTACTTTAAGAACATTCTTAGTCAAAACTTTTAGTCCTCTAGACGAAACATGGCAGACCGAGGCCTTCGCTAAGTTATCGGTGATTGATGATCGCTTGTCTGTTAGGCAAAGGGAGTGCACTTACTGTCCAGTCAGAAAACACAGTATTCCATGCACTGATGCACTGGATCAAATGTTGCAACACTCGTGGTTTTACTAATCAACTAAAATGTAATCAAATGTAGTTTTAAATCTGATTTTAACATTTCCTAACAACTCTAAAATAATCTTCTCACTAACCTTAGTTCATCCAACAACGAATCATACATAACCAACATCTGTTTCACCATGTGCATGGAGGACATCCTTACGAACTGAACACAATGACGATGAACAAACTCCAGGGTCGGAGGAAGCAACCAGTGAAACATATCCGGCTAAAAATTCCAATAATTTTATTTTAAAAATAATCAATTTCTTTATTGCTTTCTTATTACAAGCATACAAAAGAAAGCAATAAATGTAAAAACGATCGTTTCCAAAACATTCTACTTCGGCAGATATAGCTGTTAAGTTCCTTTTCCTTTACGCAAAATTGTTGTCTTTTTTTGTTCGTTCGATTTTTGTAGTCACGCATTATTCCTTCAGTTATTAAAATTGAGAGCAAAGTGAAAAGATGGTAAACTGCCGAAGTTTTTAAATAAGAAGTATAGTGCCGTTTCGAGCGGAGCCCTTCTTCATCAGAGTAAAATATGATTTTACTTTGGTGAACCCTTACAAAAATTCCACATGAACGTGTTGCAAAATCACATGTGATTTTGCAACACGTTCATGTGGAATTTTTGTAAGGGAAGGGCTAAAAACGTCAGCATTTTGTTAACAAAAATCTCGGCAGTTTAACATCTTTTCACTTTGTTCTATCCGAAACACTGCTTTTGCAGCACTCTGCTTTTTTACACTCATTAAAATCAAGATCCTTCTCAGAAAAAAAGGGAACCATGCATGTTATCGTTTTATACATTTTATCATGATTTCGTAAACAAGCACCATCAGCATTAAATACTACTAATCAATTACAACCTTATAGTCTTTTACAAAATTGCATTTTGTAACATTAAATTGCAAAATGAATAGTAAAATATAGAAGATTTTGTGTCGCAGCACTAATCGAACCTGTATTGTTGTCTTGGAAGGCTTGCTTATAGCTGATTTGAAGGGAAATTGTACATCATCCAAGACTTGACTAATGTTGTCCAGCCCAACTGTGTTGCTTTCATGTAGATCATACCGCATCTTAAAAATCATAACAGATGAGGCGATGTTTGTAAAAAAAAAATAATTTATTGGAGGCCATAACCTTTCCGATAGAGTGTACAAATAAAATCCCCGATGTACAATACAATTTTTCACTCAATTTTGTTAAAAAATATATTGTATGAAGTGCATATATAACACTGATTTCTTAAAACTGAAAGTTGTATATAGAGAGTAGACTTGGGTTGTATTTTGAACTGCGACTTCAGGCTACTTATTTAAAGTGCTTATGACATGAAAATTAAGCCTGTCTTATTTGGAAGAATACTTAAAATGACCGAGTAACATTTTCTGCAGTTTTCAGTCTCCTTGCTTTCGTGTTGAGATATTTCAGAGATATGCAAATTAAACATTTTGACGTCGCACGTGCATAATGAGTTATTGTTGCAATTATCAAATATAATCACTTGAAATTAATTTCTACATGTTTGGTGTTGTGGGGAAAGAACACACAGGAACTCAGAAAATTCTGAGCTCCAGACGCGACTCGAACTCACAATCTTCCAAATAGTAGCCGGACGCTCCATGCGACTTGTAGCTCAACTATATATACTTGTGACACACGTATGGTTTGACTCATTCTCAGATATAAATATCGTAAACAACCTCAGTCTACTATTTCTCATAACTATCTTGGCCATTCCACAGGTTAGACAACAACAATACGTTATTAATATCGCAACAATACGTCAATAAGACGGCTGCTTAGGCGTTCACTTGGGCTACTGAAAGCTAGCAATGCTGCAAATTAAGCGTTTCTTAAAAAGTCAAAATGTTCAGACGCAATGTAGCTATGGAGAACCGCACTGAGACTTCGAAAGCTATTTTGATTGTACGATTGCATCGTGTATTGTAACAAGGCTAACCGATGTCAGTTGAATGCGATACCTACCCGTTCCGGTTCCATACGTATGATCCGACGATGGTCCAGTTGCGTAACTTGTGGTACCCCCAGAACCCAAAATCCAATCAAAGTCGTCACCAGAATCTTGCGTGTAGCCACACATCTTTGAAGATTCAAACTCACACTCCGCTAAGAAATCAAATCAAGCAAAGTAAATAAAAATAAAGGGAAGAAATAAAGAAATTAAAAAACAAATGGTTCATACTACTGAGAAAACATGAGGAAAACTTTGAGAATCTTACCGACGGGAAATTTGCACGGTTGATCAGAGAAGTTGCATCTAATTTTCCCGTGCATGCATGTTGATGAGGGAGAATATACGCAAGCGGGAAATTTAGAAGACAAAGGATTTCTTTGTCTTCTAATTTTCCCTCATAACATGCACGGACAATTAACAAAGGAAAATTTTCCATCTTGCATGAGCAATGAGGGAAATACGAGGTTTCCATTCCCTCGGAGATCAAAAGAATCCGAGGCGATCATGGTATTATTATGCAAATACGTATGGTACAACACAAATACAGAAGAAGAAGAAGATATTGGAGGAAATGTACAATATTATTATAACATATTGCACCTCGCACGCCAGGCATTTCACCTGCACGTTGGGAGGTCGGCGAAAATGGCCCTGGCATCGGCTGGTTACATGACACCCAGAATTTGGGGGTGTTTTGGCTAGAAAATTTATGCGGTCTTTGCATTTTGTTTTTTTTGTAATCACGTATACATGAATACAAAATAAGAAATATTTAACGCTTTGTTCTTTCAACTTTTATTTGGACCGACTCATGTGAAGCGTATACGTAGTCATCAAAAAAGCACCTTGCTAGCATTATTCATCATGATACCTCCACGATTATCTAGAATAGATGTTAATGTCATGAACAAGCACTATATCTAATGTTGTTCACGACTTTAACCAAAGCTATCATACCTATTTGGAGGTAAAATGTATTGTAATTCAGATTTTAATGAATAAATTATACTCTATCTGAATTAATCGACTTTTTAAACCGGCCAATTAGAATATAGAATCGACCAGCCGATGCCAGGGCCATTTTCGCCGACCTCCCAACGTGGAATATAATAATTCCAATGTTACTATGTAGTATTAACTTTAACATCCAACGAGACAAGCCGTGTTTTAATAGTCTTAGTTCAGGCTTGCAGTGAAGCTAAACCAGGCACTCTTGCAGCTGAGTTTGTCGTCGTTATTCGAGCAACTTCGTTGGGATCCAGACAAGCACATTTGTTAATCAATTTAACAACAGCAACCACATTGTATCCTCTTCTAATAGTCTATATAATGGAACAACCACAGGCGTTTAAAATTGAATACAGACAATTAGAGATTAAGATATAGAGAATAATACATGGATGTGTGAAAATATGAAATTTATTTCGACGATTTTACTTGTCAAGGGGAGAAGTCTCTAAAGAAAGAATGGTTATCCCCTGACGATCAATGCGAGGTTTAGTTCATCATATTTTCGCATTTCTTCGCTAATCAATATAACGGACGCATGAATCGTTATTTGAAGAGGCTAATCTTCGCTAAGACAGTGACAGGAATCACGTTTCTTACCAAATGACAGTCAAAGCTGCATGAGGATGCAAGACTCCACTTCCGGTTTGAGAAATTAAATTCCGGTTTGTTGATGACGTCACTTCCGGTTTAAGAAATTCACTTCCGGTTTGTTTTAAGGATTTGCCCATGCGGGCGTGGGTGTGTGCGGCGTTCACGAAAAGAGACTCTTCTAGGGGGATCCGGGGCCATTGTCCCTGGGAATTTTTGACATTTAGAGTGTCGGAAATCCCATTTTCATGCACTGAGGGGTATAGGTAATAAAATGGTTTCGAAAAAAACCCACGTACGAGTGAGTTTTTCAAAGACCTCAAAATAGCACGAGTCCGAAGACGAGTGCTATTTGAGGTCTTTGAAAAACTGACGAGTGCGTGTTTTTCCAAATTTCACGAGAAAACATTCTATTACTATTAATTCGAGACAATCATTAACATTTAAACCATGAACTTCCGGTCGCATTTAATTGGTCTAACAATACAAGTCACGCGATGACGCGATGAAAGAGCTACCATGCCAGTAGCCTGGTACCCTGGCCCAATTTCAAAAGAAATATGGGCCAGGTAACCACTAATCTCATTCTCGCGTCATCAGGGCTAAATCCACTTATGACGATTGCAGTTTTACTCATAGCCACTAAAAACGCGTGAAATTTCAACCAATAGGAAAGCAGAAGTCTTTAGTGGTTACCTGGCCCATATTCTTTGATTGGGCCAGGGTACCTGTTCACGAGAATCAATATAAAACACACACCTAGCGACGAATAACTTTTAATACTTCGATGACGACTATAGTTAAATACAATAATATCTCTCACGACTAGCGACTACCTGTCTTTTATATGTACGGGCAATAGAATTTAAATATTCCACAATAGTTCTTTACTCACTTGGGAAATCCTAACTTATCAATAATAGATGCCATTCTCAATGGTATTTCTTCTGAACATTCTCCCCTCCTTGACAGACGTTAGGCTGGCAAAGTTCATTTGTAACGATTTGTTTATTCGACTTCTAACGGTGCCAACTTCGTTATTGGTCTCACTATAGTACTCTTTCCGACCTGCACCTTTGCTACTCGAACATGACCATCTTTCCCCGGGAATACTTCAGTGATCCGACCCAACGGCCAATGACCACGGGGTTGATCGGAAGATATGGCAAGTACGAGATCACCAACTTGCAAGTCACGGTTTTTGGTTGTCCATTTTTCTCGAATGTTGCGCATTGGTAGCCACTCCTTCATCCATCTTTTCCAAAAATGGGTAACTAATTCTTGAACTCGTCTCCACCGTTGTCTCGGGTTAAACGCCACTGAGTCCACCGATTCAGGAGCACTTTTACCACCTGCCTGACCATGAAGAAAATGGTTTGGTGTGAGCGGAGTGGCGTCATTTGGATTGGAGGTTTGATACGTGAGTGGGCGGGAATTCAATAAAGCCTCAGCTCCGATAAACACAGTCATCAATTCTTCGTCGTTTACATCGGCGTTGCGAAGAATGGCGTAGATGGCTTTCTTTGCAGCTTTGATCATAATTTCGTGAACGCCTCCGAAATGAGGGGCCAAAGGTGGATTAAACTTCCATTTAATCCCATTGTCGACGGTCTTCTGTCGAATTTCGCTTTCGTCTAGTTGATTCGCCAATTCCTGTAGTTCTCGTGCTGCTCCAACGAAGTTAGTGCCCCGGTCACTGATAACTTCTTGCGGATATCCTCGACGGCTCGCCATTCGGGTTAGGCACCTCAAAAAGCTATCGGTGTCCAGACCATATGCCATCTCCAGGTGTACTGCTCGACACGACAAACAAGTGAATAGACATAACCAACGCTTCTCTCGTCGTTTTCCTCTCCCTTGTACAGTAATAAAGGGACCTCCGAAATCTACTGAAATTCGAGTGAATGCTCTGAGGGGTAAACGGATCCGCGTTGTCGGCAACGGAGCCATCACTTGGTGGGCGGCCTTTGCTCGTCTTCTCTTACATTCGTTGCATTCATTCTCCCAAGCACGAATCTCTTCCCGAGCGGCAATGATCCAAAATTTAGATGACACATTTCCAAGAGTGTGATTGGTTCCTGCGATATGTTTTCCGATTTCATGATAATGTTTTACGATTAGCTTCGTCACCCAACATCCTCTTGGTAATATAATGGGAAATCGGACGTCGTAGGGTAGAAACTCCGCATAGCATAGCCGACCGTCACATCTTAGAACTCCATCATCATCAATCTTCGGCATAAGCTTCAATAATTGACTCTTTCTTGGAATAGATCTGCCATCACGAATTGCTGCATACTCCTCAATGAATTCTCTTCTTTGAGCATCTCGAATGAAACATCGCTGCGCTTCTTCGACTTCTTCAGGCGTTAGTGACCCTGTTTGTCGATCCCCATTTGGGATTTGGGAGTTGTGAACGAATCTTAGGACCCATGCTAGAACGTGGGTTAACAGCGTCCAGTTTGACCACTTCATAGGGTTAAGTCTCCAGGTTGGATCGTCGGAACGGTCTTTCGGTGTGCGTAGCGCCTGAGATGTGATGTAGGTGGTCTTCATTTCCGTAGGTACGTCGCATCCCTTTTCAATCTTGCTCCGTGGCCATTCTTGCTCTTTCGCTGTCAGAAATCTTGGGCCATGCCACCACAAATCACACTTGCTTAATTCCCGGGCTCCAAGCCCTCGAGAACACATATCGGCGGGATTTTCTTTGGTAGGAATATACTGCCACTGCTCGGGATCCGTTTGACTCTGAATCTCTCCGACTCGGTTCGCTACGAATGGACGGAACTGCCTCCCTTTTCCTCGAATCCAGTAGAGGACGTTCATACTGTCACTCCAAAACTTTGCTTGTGACACTGACATACCAAGTGCTACTGCGATGGAAGACGTCAATTGAAGTCCCAAAACAGCCGCTAGAAGCTCTAGGCGCGGAGTACTCGTCGCCGCCAGAGGGGATACTCGCGTTTTTGACGCAATGATAATCACGCTGACACTTCCATCTTCGTGGTCAGTTCGATAGTAACTAACTGCGCCATAAGCGTCGTTTGAGGCGTCGACAAAGGTAAGGATCATCGTTGACTTCACATCTGGTGACTTCTGCAGACATCGCGGGACCAGAATTTGTTCACGAGAATCAATATAAAACACACACCTAGCGACGAATAACTTTTAATACTTCGATGACGACTATAGTTAAATACAATAATATCTCTCACGACTAGCGACTACCTGTCTTTTATATGTACGGGCAATAGAATTTAAATATTCCACAATAGTTCTTTACTCACTTGGGAAATCCTAACTTATCAATAATAGATGCAATTCTCAATGGTATTTCTTCTGAACAGTACCAGGCTACCATGCCAGTTGCTGTTCGAACTTGGAAGCATTTAGCGAAATTTGTATAAACAAGAAAAGTCTTTCTTATCTCTCAACTGCTAAGAAACAAAGTACATGCCAAACTGTGTGAACATCATCTCATTCGAGATCTGATTGCTTGGACATGACTGGTGAACTCAACGTGGAACCCATTTTGAAGGTTACTTGGCAGCCGTGGAAAATGTTAGAACTGAACATTTGGTGTTGGATTTCCTGTCTTACATTGGCTTGGTTGAAGTGGGCACTGGTAAACATATTTGCTTGACTGAGACCTATCGGAGCTCGAGGCTGGCGATCAATAACAAATCCACAGACTTGGCTGCATGGAGTAGTACTTTGACTCTGCTGTTGGTAGAGACCTGAAGTGGATGCTACATGCTGCATGTTGTTTCTTCGAGATATCTTTGAAGAAATGTCTCGTTGCTCTTCTTCGTCCCCTTCGTCGTAATCATCGAGAGATTGCAAGTTTCGATGACCGGTCACCTTTACAACGCTCAACCTTGTTCTTCTTCAGTTTACTGAAGACGGTCTTGCGAGCACTGTGGTTTGTCAGCTTCTTTGGATTAGCTTCAAGTGATGTGCTGGTGATGATTCGCTTCATCATGTCATTCATACGATTCGTGCTCATGGGTTGAGCTTTGTACCATATGTCGTCCTTGGCCTTGTCGTTGACAGAAAGGTAAAAGGGTCCAGATGTTTTCATTGCTGTTGGTCGACGAGACAAGTACTCTTTAAAAAACGAAACTGGATATCTCTCATCTCATGCTGTATACATTTTTGGTGAAAATCTCGAGACTTCTTGGTTAGTCCCCCGTTTCTTGTTTTCGCGAGGCCTTCGGTAAATTCAACGTATTCACAACAACTGTCGTCTTTGCCAACTATGAAGTCCTCGACTGTGTTCTTGGCAACCGCGTAAACCAAAATACTGGGTGAGTATCCACCACATTGTGTTGACCAGGCTTTCTGCTGTCTTGTTTCCAACTCTTCCACTTATCCATAGTTCTTCTTCCTCTTCTTCAGACAGACTTCTTGCCTTGTTTCGTATCGATGTTCTTTTAAATCTCTCTCTAAAGCGGCTATCATTACGCGAAGACTGTCTGGCTTGTAGTCTTCTCCATCTCTGTTTCTGACTTCAGCGTAAAATGTCTGCAGTGTTTGGTCCAATTCGTTCACTTCGTACTTGCAAATTTCCTCTGGGAAATCCTCGTTGCTTTGCCCAGCTTTTAAAAACATTCACCTAGAAGGAAGTACTGCTCACCGTATTCTTATTTCTTGCGTTATTTTGTAATTCTTTAATTGAAGACAGCTCAAAATGTGGAAATCGTTGGTTACCGTTATCATGCTCGCAATATTTCGTTTTTCAAAAGTGTATTTTTTTGACAAACGTTTTGCTTTATTGTGATTGGTTGTTTATAATTTTGATTGTTTCTCAGCCAATCAGAAAACGTTGTTACACAATTTTGCACTGTTTGTTATACATTTTTGCACTGCTATTACACATCTTTGTACTGTTGTAACACTTTTTTGCACTGCTATTTGGGATTAAGTGAACTGGTATCAGCCAATCACAGCCGAGAAACATTTTCATGTATATTATTAAATATCATAAAAACTAGTTAAAATACAACACATTTCTGACTGTTTCGCTTTGTGTCAGAACTCATCAGCTTGTTCACTTTCAAATATAATATAGAAAATGCTGTGAGGAACTATAAAAAGATTTTTCGTCACCACCTACATCTTATCAAAATAAAACTATTGAACTAATTTATCTGTATCTGTTTATCTATATCTATGGTAATAAAGTCGCGTATGAATTACAAAGTTGAGCAACGCCTGAGTCCGAAATTTTAGTTTTATATCTTTATTGCTTTATTCTTAGTCATTTGTTTCGGTACTTCAGCAAAAATGGCCCTTTTCAGGGGCAAAAAGGGACTTTTCAATTCGGAGGGTCAAGGGGGGACTTGGGGCCTTGATCCCCCAGTTATATAGTTAAAAGAGGACCTGAGATCTACGCAATTTCATTGTTTAGAATCCTCATGCAGTCTGGCCTCAACAAAGAATTTTCAACGGTGAAGTACATGTACTTGCATGGTAGGAAAATATTCTCGAATCTGGTGGCCCTGCTTATTGCGGTGTACATCTGTTTCTTATATAAGGAACTAGTATTTTTTTGAGGGGTTTTAAATTTTATCTCGGATAAAATTGTCAAGAACTGAACAGCATTTTGTACTCATCCCAGTCTCCTGCGTTCTACGCAGCTCCATAATTGCCGACAGATGCGCATTACAAATTCAGGCTGATTATTTTCAGAACACAATTCATGAGAATGTGATTGACAAAAAGGACATGGGCTCTGTGGAGGAGTTCGAGATACGTCAGAAAGTAGCTGGTCTTGAGGAGGCTAGAGACAAAACACTAAACCAACGGCATTTTGAAGAGGCTAGTGAGGACCAGGAGGAGGATGTCAGCAGGCTGGAGAAGTTGGGTGGAAAGAAAATATGGTCGAAAGAAAATATGGTCCACCTATCTGCCGTAGCAATTGCGATAGCTGGATTCGTTACCAGTGTTATTATCGGAGCCAGAAAAGCTGTCTCTGATGGTGCGCAGGCTACTAGTAAATTCGCCAAAGCGGTCGCTAATTTAGCCAAAAATGTCTGGCCATTGTTAGCACCGCTGCTTAACATCATCGCACAAGCCATATCCTTTGGTGCGACGGGTGTTGCTTGGTTGGCTCAAAACCTCTGGCTTCTTGTGTTATTTGTGGTGTGTTTTGTTTATGACTATTATATAAAAAAGAAACACAAAGAGCGGATGAAGAGCTGTATAGCTTTTAACCACATTTTTCATTATTACCAC